>JAOTQJ010000072.1:25310016-25323243 GCA_025642045.1 Solanum sejunctum | reverse complement strand
CTTTAAAATTTGTAATATTTTATATTTAATATAAATTTGAGTTTGTGAACTTTGAAATTTGAAATTTGAAGTTTCAACTTTCAAGTTTAATTTATAAGTTTTTAAAATTTAATTATTTAATTAAATATATAAACTTAAAGTTGTAAAATATAAATTTTAGAATCAAGATAATAAAATAATAATATAAAAAAATAAGACGAATAACCTATAAATTTATTACATTACTAAAAAATTTATAGTGTTGTACAAATATTTGAATAAAACCTAATTTACGCAGTCACCTTCTGTTTCAATTAGACCTTATTTATTACATATTTACAATTTTCAAACTAATATCTTATACTATCTTCAAAATCTTTTTTAAGTTATTCTAACATTTCTTGTGTTACATCATCCATATTTAAAAGAATTGGCGGTTGTCTAGTTGATTTAGAAGAACTACCAACTGTTTTTTTACTGGTTAAAGATTTTGCAATTCCACCCAAAAAAAAAAATTTCCCTTTTTTTTTCCACCAGAATTTATTTTTAATAAAATGATAATATAAATTTATGAATAATACAAAAATAATTCAAGTAATAAACTACTAACAAATAACAACCAACAAGCTACAATTAAAGAATAAAAATTAACAAGTTGGAACGAATGTACCGAACGTCTGTGTAAAAACAAACGTAGAAATCGAAGTTGATGAAACTTGAAGCTTGAACTGCAAATATGCTCCACCAAAATATTCTCCAACTTCCAAATAGCCAAGCAAATTTTATACACTAATTAACTAACTAACATGCGTAAAATCATCCGTATTTAAAAGAATTGGCGGTTGTCTAGTTGATTTAGAAGAATTACCAACTATTTTTTTTACTGGTTAAAGATTTTGCAATTCCACCCAAAAAAGATTTTTTCCCTTTTTCTTTTCCACCGAAATTCAATTTTAATAAAATGATAATATAAATTTATGAATAATACAAAAATAGTTCAAGTAGTAAACTACTAACAAATAACAACCAACAAGCTACAATTAAAGAATAAAATTTAATAAGTTGAAACGAATGTACCGAACGTCTATGTAAAAACAGACGTAGAAGCCAAAGTTGATGAAACTTGAAGCTTGAACTCCAAATATGCTCCACTAAAATATTCTCCAACTTTCAAATAACCAAGCAAATTTTATACATTAATTAACTAATTGACAATAGAAATTTACTAATTAAAACTTGAGAAAGTAAATAATAAATATTTATATAATTATAAATTTATAATAACAGAGAGTAGAATTAGAGATGAAGAATATAATTGAAAATTGAAATTTGAAAGAAAGATTGAGTGAATTTGTAATTGAACATTTGAATGAAAAAATATTTTGATTAAGGGGGTATATATAAAAATTAGGAAGTAAAAAATTAATTTTTTTAAAAAAAACTTAAAAGAGCGTTTGAAACGGCTCAATTCTGCAAATGTTGATAGTTGACCGTAGGCCCCACTCACCCAATGGTCCAATCAAGAAATTTTTAAAAAAATAATTTTTTTTAATTTTGAATCAATAAATCGGACCGATTCTGATATACCGGGACCAATATTGACTGGAAAAATATCCCCCTCCCATCCCGAACCCCCTTACCCCGGAAAGCAACCGATAGCCTACCGGACCAACACTGGACCGGGACGGAACTGAACCAATACCGGTAGCTATCGGTTCCGATGCCAGCCTTACCGCAAAGTAATGCATGTTTTTCATGTTAGAACAGTGGTTAGAGCCTCTTGCCTCCACCACATTGCAAGTTTTGGGAGCTCTTTGTGGGTTTTATCCCCGACATAAACAAGTTAAACTGGGGGAGCTAATTGATCTCGTATATTATATCTTACATATGTGCACACACTTTACACCCCAAGTGTTTTATGAAACATATGTACAAAAAGGAACATATTTTACTTAAATCTAGTCCCTTCTAAGCAATATCAGACATCCTCAGCAGAGAGGCTAAATCTCATTTAATAGTGTTGGTCTTCAAGGGGGGAGAAAAAAGTATTGTACTATCTTCTTTTAACGAATAATATTCTGAAAGGACAACTACGTTTCTTAAAAATAATTCATTTTACCTCAAGTCCTCAACTATTATGGACGAAAAAGTTTTCTAGGCGTCATCTGATCCAATCCTTTGGAAAGACAACTATAATAAGTCAAAAGAAACTGATGGAAAGAGCAGGGGTATATGAGTGGGCTAAAGCCAAAGGGAAGAGACTAAATTGGCGCACAACACTAAATACATTTTACTAATTTCAGACAAGGATCACCAATTCAAACATAATAATAGCCAAACACGGAATTAATATTATGAAAAATGCTAGTATGGGAAGCACACTAAGCAAACCACACCACACAGACCTCAAATTGATGCAACTATCTGCGAATCAGAAGCAAAATGTCCAAAGGTACATGGTTTTTCTGTAACAAATGAGAAGCGGCGGAAATTCTGAAAGCCATCCACTGAGCTAATGGGCGAGCTTGAAGTAAAGAACCAACAGGATAGCCAGGACCAAGACAGCAATGATGGTACCGATGATCCATTTATTCCTGCTCATCCTTCTTGACATTGTAGTCAGTATCTTCTTGCTCCTGCTAATATTATCATCCACTCCATGAAGCTGTGAAGGAAGAAACTTACTGATCATTGCATTTTCATAATTACACATGTTAAGCTCAAGCAGATACCTTTAAAGCAAATTTTAGTTAGATCTATCAAAGTACATGATCTAATATTCACAATAATGGCATATCAGAATTGGAGGTTTTCCCTCTGTTTGTCCTCTTAGTTTGGTAATTTGTTCAGGCTGATTGGATATGATAGACAAAAATGAATAGATGATGTACCGTGTCATGTGCATGCAGAAGAGACTGACGTTGTTGATGCAAATCTTGAAGAATTGAGACCCCCAGATCCTCAGTTTCTAGCATTGTCTTACGACTTTCCCTGATCCTGTCGCTTGAACGGTTCAATCTCTCTGTTGACATCATCAACCTTTGCCTTTGATCAGCAGACACCTGTACGGCATTAGACAAAATTTGGATCAACAAAAGAATAATTTCCAATAAAGTGTCAATCGAAAAGTGAGAAAGTTTTCACTCACATATCAACTTGTCCAGCATTAGATATCCTGGCAGTACATTGATAAAGGAAATGACTGCTCAAAAAGAAGACTCAAGCAATAGGGAACTTCTATAGCTTCATGTTTCTCCTTCCAATTTATATGAACATTTTCCTTCATGCGACATTGCAAATATTTGACACCATTCCACTATTAATCATATTCTATACTACTTTCATAACTTTCAAGATTATAGGCTTTGAATGTTAAGATTTTAACTCAATGGGAAGTGCTCTATCAAATCAAATTATCAACTATTAGTTTAATGGTTTTTTTTACAGAATCACCAATACAGTATAAATCAAATTAAAATCTTAAACCTTGTGCCCAATCAACTACCTCTATCATAAAATGAAATGGACGGAGTAAATCAGATTCCAACCTGCTTAAAGCTTACACTACTTGCTATTCTCCCTCTTGACATAAATGACACCACTAAACTTAGGAAAACCATTCAAAAACACAAAAGAGGGGGGGGGGGGGGGGGGAATAGAACCTAGTGAGAGAAGCACTATTGGGTCGTATGTATGGAAAACTATGATAGTCAGTCTGTGCAGTACAATCATATGCATGCCATTAAAGATTGAAGTAGCAATTGGAAATTAGCAGCCTACTTTTAACAAGGGAATGAGAATCTACTTATGCTAAGCTATAAAGGATTAAGATCAGCTTATTTTTCTTTTATGAACTGGCTAGCTTGATTCTTGAAAGCATGATAGGTAAAGGGATTACCATGTTAGCATCTGCCATTCCCGATTCCAACAAGTCATCCCTTGCAGCTTGGTTTGCATTTGCTGATGTGATTCTTTTCACTTCAGTTTTTAAGTTGTTCAGATCACTCTTATATTCTCTCAACTTGGCAAGAAGTGTGGCTTTAACATTTGGAGGTAAACTCCGAGCTTCTAGGTCCATTTTGCGAATCTAGAAATGAGGATAAAAGAGCATTCTAAACCAAAGTACTCCAGAAACAAGCAAAAGCACTTTGAGACCAAAGCTTTATGAATTACCAATGCCTCAGCATCATCTAGGCCAGCTTTTATTTCAGACACTTTCTGTTTCTTTTGTTCTGCAAGTTGAACAAAAGACACATAAACAGTTTTTAAAAGCAATAACTCAGCTAATGGTCAAAGTGCAAAAGCATACAGTAAAAGTATAACAGAGGTCCGAAACAGGCAGAAATAGGGTAATCTCAGGTTAATCAGCCTGTGATTAAGTAAGAGAAGCAACTAAAAGGCAACAATTGGCCTAATGGTAAAAATGCACAAGAACACAAAAACAAGTAGCAACAAGGTTTGAAATAAAACTTAACAGCAGTTTTTGGAATAGAATTCAGGAATTTGACATCACGAGAATGTTACATCCTTTTTTTACAAGATCAAGAGAATGTTATGCCTGTGTAATCCACCCTAATTATGGGATTTCTATTCCGGTAACTTTCTTGTTACGAGTTACTTCCATATACAACAGCACTGAAATAATGATATGTATGATGCCAGACGAAGATTATTACAATATATCAGTAGTGATATCATCTGGAACACATAAGACTTACAAGTAATGCCAAAATCACTTTCAGACGCTCAATTGCCTAATGTAAATCTAAAAGAAGCTAGTTATCTTGGCCTTCCACATGTAATATCCCCTCCCACTGCTAATTCTACACTCCTCATTTTGGATGTCTTATTCTTCTACACCTGCTAAAATAGCTTTTGCATTTTTCACAAAAATCAATTGAAATAATAACAGAGAGAGACTACACATTTTGGAAAATTAAACCAAGTTCTACAATCAAAATCCATTTTCATGATCTTCCCAATTGCTCGGTTGTTTGAAAATCTCATCCACTTGCCAAGTTAAAATACACAGAATTGGCCAGCAGGAAGCTGTGAGAAAGTTAATGAATTAGCCAAATAACAAAAACAATCTAATCAACTTTAATAAAAGCTACAGCGCACCACAGATTGGCACTTTATTTCCATCTTTAAAAACAAATTGGTTTTACAAGACATGATGTGTAATCCAGCATGAAGAAAAAAGCTATTTATTCTTGTAAAATATTCTTCGTGATTTCAAAGATCAAAAAAATCGCATAGAAACTTTTTCTCTAATAATTCTGGTGTTTGGGCCGGCTTAGGCGACTAATTCACGGGTAGCTGCTACCTCCCACCAGCACATTACTCATAATTTTATCCACCAAGGCAGATGGAAAGGAATCGTATCGAAACTCTTCAGAAGAAACAAGAATGCATCTTTTTTTTTTCTTTTTAGGGCAAGTATAATAGCAACTTTCAAAGAAAAGAGGAAAATGACTGTTTTCCGCACCTCCATCGAGTATAGTAGCTGAGTTGCACTTCTTCGTTAAATTAGCTGAAAGCTCACAGTACTGTCTTTCATATCCTTCGAACACCTGACTCATTCTGCCCCTTCTCAAAGTTCACAAATACCTTCAGATCAAAGAAACGACCGTAAAAAAAATTCACCCAAATTAACAGGATCTTTTTTCTCTAAATTAGGTTCTCCGATAGAACAAAAATACACTAAATTGTTATCCTTTGGATCCACAGGAATCATAATTCTTAGATAACCGAGAAAATCAAACCCGAAAGATACGATAATTTCGCGAATACAAGTAAGATTATTTCGTTAAAATAGGAACTAATTCACAGAGCAGATCGATACGCACCTTGAATTGATCGGATAAAGGAGACAAATACGCCGGCCGCCCGGCGATCGGAGACTTGGTGAGAAGTGCGCTGGCACGGTCTGTTGGAACAATTGCGAATGATAGAATGATTATCCTATTGGAAAGCCTTCAAGCACTATATTTACATGTTCAAAAGACTTAATTACCCTTAAAACGTTCCCCCCCGCTCCCTTTTTCTGAAAAAAAAAAAGAAAAACTAATTGACCGCACGTTTCAATTTGAAACATTTAAATCTTTATATGCATTTCGTTTACCTAACATTTTTTCTTTTAATGATAAAAAGAATTTACAATTGCACGCAGGATAAATTGTAATAGTCGACTAATTTTAGAAAAAGATAAATCATACTAGATAATTTCAAAGTAGTTGAGCAAAATATTAATTAAAATAATAGTAGACTTTAAGAATTGAATTTAATTAGTGAAAGATTTTTTTTTGCCTTGTGTCTAATCAACAGGCCACACTTGTTGGACCCATGTAATTGTTTGTAACATTTGTCTTGTCATCCATGTTAGTTCGCTCCCTTATTTAGCTCCTTGAGCCATCTTTTATTATTATTTTTAGAAGACATATTAGGAGGGGCGGATCTATAGGGATGATTACGGCGCAGTTTGAGTTTAATTCATAAATTTGTTAAATTGTTTTATTTAGTTTTACATGTTAATTTTTTTTTTATTTTTAATCTATCTTGCTCTACCTCGTACTGCATAAATTTATTTTGTTTTAATTTTTAAAGTTTTTTTATTTTTTAATAAATTTAATATAAAATTATAATTTATATTTTTTTTATTTTTCACTAATTAACATCTCAATAATTAATTAACTCTTTTTAGTTGATTTTTCAATAATTGTTTTTTAATCGTTAATTAAAAGTTTCTGATTAATATTTCAACAACTAACTATTTATCGAACATGTCTAGTTAAAATTTTTATAAAAAAATATTAAAATAAAATTAAATATTTAATATAAAAAATTTATATCTTTGATTTTTACTAGTTACAAATTTAATTTCTTCGAACTTTCATTTGGTTCTTTAAGCCCGCAACCCTCCTCACTCTGCATTAGTTTTAAAATAGTTACTTCAACCCGTCGCGCACCCAACCCCCTCCCCCCAACATAACTTTAAACCTACCCAAGCCACATAGCTCTAAAATCGCTTTGTATGCGCCCCGTCTACCTCATTGCCATCACTAGCTCTTGGTTTATAACTTGTAACTAAAAGCATTATCATCTTCATATATATGGTGAAATAAATAGGAGAGCACTCATGTTAAGATGTTACTATGTGGGATGCTTTTAGTTTGTTACACAATATTGGGAAAAGACCTCTCAGTGCTCTAAAACCCCCATTTGATATACACTCAACTGTCTCATGTACCCTTCAATGAAAAATAACCCAACCTTTAAAACATACTACAACCTCATTTGGCGAAAAAAATAACATTGAGGTGTCAAACCTTTCTTTCAATGTGAGCTCTTAGGAAAGATTAGCTTGTTATCCCTAGAGTATACTTTGAGAAATCAATTTTAACAAGTTAGAAACATAAACTGAGTATTCGAGAATCGCAGTTTGTTTTGAAAGAAATAAGGAGAACTTCATGCAATCGAAACCGAATAAAGATGTTTAAAAGAAGGGCAAAAAACTCTATAGGGTATACCACAAATGAGATACAATACATACTTTACATAAACCTAGCAAGCTAGAACTACAACTAACTTGCAAGAATTTTGACAAAATGACTTAGTACTTCTCTTTGCTGGTTCTCAAAAAGAAATGATCCCACTCATGCTTTTCTAAAGTCCCAAAAGTATGATACTTCCAACTATATTCTTCATCAAACACCATACTAGAATTCTTACCCTGTCTCATCTCTTTTCTCATTACATCCACTCTTTCAAGAACCCCTTTCACTGCCAAATCAAATGCATCTTTAATTGTCTCCAATCTTGATCTTGGGTCTGCATAAACCACATTTGGTATAAGCTTAATCACTTCCTCTCTCATTGCTGCTACCTGTGATTTTGGTATTTTTGATAGTACATTTTCAATGCTCACATTCTTTTTCCTAACATCATCTTCTGGAATAAGCACAGAGTATTTGGTGTAGTCCTTTGGTAAGTGCCATATGTATTGAACATAAGCAGACCCCGGAGTGAAAAACACCGGTATACAACCAGCCAAAATCGAATCAAAAGTAGACCTCCTTGTGAACGAATCCCCTGCGGGTTGTAAGCAAAAAACTGAACTTTGGAACAGTCTCATTACATGTACCGGCTTGCTGCATTTGTTGTGCAAGTCCTTGCACTCCAACAACCTGCATTTTCGCCTCGTGGCTGAGCATTGTTGCATGATCTCGCTTCTGATTGATTCCTCGAGTTTAGGACGTGGGGCCCCCGCGAAGGAGAACAACACCCTCCTCCTTAACCTCCTCATCCTGTTCTGCCACTGGACCACCTCACTGTCACTTGAAGGATGGAAATACGTTGGGTATGGGATCGCAAAATCATTCCTGCTCCAAGGACTCGATTCGATGGTTAAGATTGTCATGTTTTGTGCCTCAGGCAACAACATTAACTTGCTCCCCCAAGCTGCATTCTCCTCAATACCTCTCCTAAAATCCCAAATAATTCTCCCTGCAATCATGAAATGATCTCTCCCCCACATTGTCTTCCATTCTGGTCTTTCTTTAAGAAATTTCGCGACCTCGATTGCACCTGCATCCTTCATTGATGTATTGAAATCACCCCATAAGTACCTCGCTACATCGAACCCTGCATAGTATGGTACGAAAACAGCTGATGCTTGCGAGGAATCATTCGTTAGACAGTCGTACTGTTTCATTCTGTTATGAAACAGGACTTCTAACGAGAACTGATTCGTCGTATACCAACCTTTATTAGAAAAAAACCTTTGGGGGTTTCCAAGATCAGCACCAAGCCCCATGTTCACCAAGTATTGACACATATCTTCCCATTTGTTCAACAAGTTACATTGCTTCAACATGTCCTCATTGAACTTACGAGGTATTTTTGCAACATACATATATCGTCCTGCACACGAATTTCCTTCCTTTCCTCCCTTGTTTTCGTCTTTTTTTTCGATTTTCTCAACCTTTTTTTCTTCTTCTAGGGGTTCATTTTTTCTTAATAAAGGCTCCAATTCTTTCTCGAGTTCCTCCAAATCAGGTAACTCCATAATATCTCTTTCTTCCTCCTTGGATTGCGTATCGTTCTTTGTAACATCAATGGTGGTGGCATTATCAATACTTGTAAAATTCGAATCGAAGCTTATATTAACATTTTCATGATGATATGGAGGCGGAGGTGGAGGTGGAGGCGGAGGAGGAATAGACGTTGAACGAAAGGATTCAATTGAATTCCCTTTGTATCGCGACGTTGTCACGATACCAGGTAAAGAAGACCAATCAATTCCATAAAGCAACAAGTACCAAGAAACAAACAAAAAGAAGAAAACGAACCAAAATTTATTACGAGACCTTGTGGTAAGAGAGTTGTCCATCTTCTTTACATATGTTCTTGATCTAATTATCTGCTTTTTATGGCGCATAAAAGGTTCTTTTTGGCTTGATCATGACGAACAAAAAAAACAGAAGAATAATTTGATGATTTGGTAAATAACTAAGGGAGGTAAGATGCTAAAATAATGCCTGTTCTGTTTAGACTATTCATATGATTAGTTTAATCACTCTTTCTCACTCAATTAGTTTCATTAATCTCAAAATTTTGTTTCGGTTAGGCCACGTAGGAAGAAGATCAAATTATTTAACTAATTTCTCACATTTTTTATAGTAAAAAATACTATATTAATTTGAATATAACCGGCCCAAAATATTAGACGACCTATAAAATATAGACTAATCTTGTTCAACGCTAATAGTAGTAAGTAGTAACAAACAGATAATATAACATGTATTGTGATGGAGTGATAAGTACTCTTTTATTTTTAATTAAACGTTTGAAATTTGAGTCGCCTTTGTTAGAGAGTGTTTTACCTGTAATATGAAACTTTTCAATGAGAAACCGAATTTAATTGGACTTCATTGTGGATACTAAACACCGAGCGAAAAAAAATTATGATTATACTCTAGTATACGAGATTCTTTTGATATTTTTGTTAAATTTGTTGCGTGAGGTCAATTTTATTATAGAATCAGTCCAAATTAGTAGACATTCTTTTAGGAAATAAAGCACTGAAATGATCCAAAAAAGGTGACTAAAATTAGGGTATCGCAAAATACTAGGTATTTTAGAATATGTCAAAATCTTTATCAATTGTATGATTTATTTTTACATTTTAAGAATTTTCTTCGAAAGTGTCATATCTTACTAGGACAAAAAAATAAATAAATTGAAAGCATTAGCTACATATTTCGTGTTGCAGAGATTTTATCCGGAAAAGAATTGCAAAAAGATCAAGATTGAGAAAAACATGACTCTTGTTAATTTGATTTGATTTATAAATTTTAAATAATCAACATAATTAATTTAATTTGATAAATGAGAAATCGAATCAAACTGACCTTCCTAGGGCCGCAGCTAAGTAGAAAATTACATAAAATGTTCATCAAATGTAGTGATCTTGATCTTTTGCCCTCTACAAAAAAAGTCTTACAAAAATATATTTTTTTATTTTAAATTAAATCAAAGTAAATAAATATTTTTATAAGATATTTTTTATAAGTAATAAAATATCAAAATCACTTCTTATTGGACATTAAGCCACAGCTGAGTTGTCTTTTGGACCTGAATTAGCCCAAGGCCCATAGGTCATGCTACGGGTGTTGGACCCATGTATATCATCACTAATCTGGCCACTGCTAAACCTCTCTTTAGAATCTTATCTTTGTTGTTTATGAATTGTTAAAAAAAATTCCACAGCTCAGAATAGGAGTAAATAAAATAAAATCAATAATCGCATCGAATTGAATATTGAGTAAACTCAAAAAAAAATTAACTAATAATTTAATTTGATATTAAAAAAATAGACTATATTTTAGTTGGTTTGATTGTAACGTTAAAAAGTCAACTCGAAATTAAGTCAATCAGATATGATATATATATAATTTTAAAAATTTATTTTATACATAAAGATATTTATTTAATACAGTTATAGCTATTTCTTATGCTTTTCATAGTTCTTATCTTTTAATTAACATATTATTTAACTTAGAATTTTAAATGGACCAATAAAAATTATAGTCAATAGATATTAATCACTTTAGTAAAATACAAATTAAACATCAAATCAATATTAATACCAAAAAAAAAAGATCAAATCGTTACTAAGAATGACAAGAATATTAAATATTTGTTCTTTAATTTTATATTGGTTTAAAAAATTAAATTACATAATCTAATTTTAATTTTTCTTTAATATTTAGTCATGTAATCAATACTTATTGGACTTCTTTAACATGATTTAATGTTTTAAAATTATAAAAGATTGACCTTCTTTTCCATGGCCACCTTTTTTTGAGAAACTTAGCATCCTCTTTGAAATCGGTGCTCTGGAAGCTTTAGACCAAATATACGGAAAATCTCTATGCTACTGTAATACACTAGAGCTCTCTAGACTGGAGTTACC
This sequence comes from Solanum sejunctum, assembly GCA_025642045.1. NCBI lineage: Eukaryota > Viridiplantae > Streptophyta > Magnoliopsida > Solanales > Solanaceae > Solanum > Solanum sejunctum. Next base: position 25,311,788 of record JAOTQJ010000072.1, on the reverse strand, counting down.
TTTTGCTTTGGGTAATGAATGACTTCAGAAACATCTGGTGAGCTTTGGCTCTTGTGCTGTTTTCTCTCACCGGAAAACTACTACTGTATTACCCATGGAGTACTATATACTAGTATTTCCTTTGCTTTCCCCAATTCCCATATACAAAGTTGTCCAGAAAATAGAAAAGGAAAAAAACTCATTCATGCCCTAGTTTTTTTTTCAAGCGTGGAAACCCCAGAATCAGAAGAACTGCACACAGTTTTTTCCATTCAGGAAAGGTGTTATGGCCTCCTATTGTTTGATTCAATCATAGAATCGATTCCAATCAAGCTGAAAAAAGTCAGAATTTGTTCTCTCACTCCTTGTTGGAGTACCACACCACCGGGGTGACTCGCCTGAATGCCGATGACTTATTTATTTGCAATATTTGTTTTATGTGATTTCATCATTATTTTTTATATTAAATATTTTAGTGTCATAACTCATATTATATTTTGTGTTATTTTCTTAAGAAACAACCTAGATGGGGACTAAAAAAATATTGAAAGCACAAATTAATTATATATTTATATGAATATTTTATCAGAAAAATTTGGAAAAAAAAGAGTTTTATTAGTTTGGTAAGGTTTATAAATTTAAAAAATTGAAATAAATAATTTAATTTGATATTTAAAAAATAGAATCGATTTGATCCATGTATACCCTTAGTTAGAATAAGAGAATTTTTAAAGTTTAGGAGAATTTTTGAATTTACTTCTTCTTCTTTTCTATATGTTTCTTTCTTTTTGATGAGGTTATTAACCACTTTATATTTTTTTAGGAGAATGGTTTAGAAATAATCAATAAAATAATAATGAAAAGTAACCTTCAGTTCATATCCTTCAATATTTTCTTAGTTACTTATACATTAATTAATTAAAAGACTACAAACAAATTGCACATTCTCTCATTTTTTAGCTTTTTCCTCCATTGTTTGATGATAATGGCTGAAAAATGAAAGAACACACACAAAAAAAAATTATTGTGAACCTCTATTAAGAGGAAGTAAGATATATAAACTAAATTATTTTTTTTAAAATGGTGCTAACCTAATAATGAATTGCACGGATACGATTTTGGGGGATTTGGGAGAAGGCACGATTTTGGGATGAAAAGAGAAGATTCAAAAAATTAATAAATAATACTATTGAGATAATTGAGAAAAGAAAATATTTAATGAGGAGAGAAGATATAATTTGTATGAAATCTATATAAAAAAGAAAAAGAAAAAAAAGAACAAATTTCATTGATATCATAAATATTTTAAAATTTTGTACGGATTAAATTAATGAATCCCATAATTTATGGAAAAAGATATAAAATATACCTATTATTTATAATTAATTGAAGCTATATGTTTTTTTTTATAATTACTAGTAAGGGGTCATTTGGTGTGAAGGATATGGACATTTAATTTCGGGATAAAAAAATATAGTGGTCCTTAAATTAATGTTTAGTTGGCAAACCTGAGATAATTTATCTTGGGATTAATAAATAGTATCGGGAAAAATTATCCCTTCTTCTTGGGAGGTATAATAATCCCGGGATAACTTATCCCGGGATAATAAGTATAGATCACAATTGTATCCTTTTAAACCTTTTTTACATTTCATTTTAAATATTTATGTATGTTACATTATTTTTTAATACAATAACAAATAATATTCACAACCTTCACTCATTATTTTTTATGATATTTCTTCATTTTTTTCTATTAAAACAATTACACTATATAATATAATTTTTATTGG
>JAOTQJ010000072.1:25279551-25296385 GCA_025642045.1 Solanum sejunctum | reverse complement strand
ATTTTTCTCCGTACCAAAATAAACCCGTGATACTTTCATTGTTTTATCTTATTTTTTAAGAGGTACAAGAATGCACTGTATTACATAACTTGAAATATTTACTTCACAAGCAAGCAAAGCCTTGATTCTAGGAATCAAAAGAATGCACCAGATTCAAAACCAAAGTGTTTATGAGCTCTCTGTTTCTCATGGTTGATGAAGAATTGATTAGGTCTATTGTTTTATACTCAATTTCGTAAGAGGTGATGTTTCGCAAGCAGTTCAATAATCCATATATTTGGAGAAAATCTTTAGACTTGGTGATGTAAAATCAAGTGCATATGGTTTTTAGTCAACACATACAAATGTTGCCTTCCTCAGAAAGATCAAGTGCATGTGGTCCTCCAGCTACAACTACGTGACATAGTAATTGAAGATGCTTGAGGGACTCTGGTTCAGAGTGTTGTTCTAGAGTTTTTTCTGACAAAATACAACTGCCTAGTCTAGTGATCAACTTTTTTCTTAAGTATTGTCAGTTAACTCAAACTAGCTCATTTAGCAAGGACAATTTTAACGTCCACTGTACTATTTAGTCATCATAAAGGTTCTTGTTTACTTGATTTTGTCTTCTTGTTTTCTCAATGTCTGTTTACTTGTTCAGGCTATCAATCATTACACAAGAGCTTGCAATTTTATGACAGATGATCCTATTATTCTTAGCAACAGATGCGCTTCCTACCTCAGGTATAGTTTAGTTGTATGCTTGGTATTTCTGTGCATATTGAATGTTTTACTGTCATTTTGATGTATCTCTGTTGACCTTGCCATCTTTACTTCATGTTTTGTATTCAACTGCTCGTCAATTTACAAATAGCTGAACTAAGTATTTATGACTGAATTTTCAGGTGTAGCCAGTTTCTGAAAAGTAGATCTGCATCAGATTCAGAATACAGGCCATTGAGTGGGTTGGATCCTACAATATATGCTGGGGTGTGTCTGCTTTTTGCTATTGTCTGTGATTTCAACCTTCTCAGTAAAGGGTTTTGCAGCAAATTTAAGTTGTTTTACTTCAATATCAGCTTGCACTAAAGGATGCTGAGAAGGTGATGCATCTGCAGAACAATTCAGTTACCTCATATATTCTGAAGGCAAACTCACTCATTTTGGTAAGGAAATTAATGTCTCGTGCATCATTAGCTTTGGAAACCAGATGGTGAAACATATACCAGTTTTGGAAAACAACCTTATTTCTATTTGCCTTTTTGATGTTCTCTAAATTCTTTATATTTTGAGGGTGGGTTAAATAAGTAAATTGGGTCTATCCTTGTGCATTGGGACCCCCTCGTAGACATTGTTCTATCATGAGAGTAGCATATACTTCAACTGTGTAATTCACCCGATGGTCTTATGTTATCTCATAAAATGCTTGTTTCTTTATTTATTCTACTTCTTGTTAGTTTATAACTGTTTGAATATAGTGAAGGGCTAAGTTGCTCGGACTCTCCAAAAATGTTGCCACACCCGCGTCGGATCCTTCTATAATATACTATTTTTGGAGGATCCGACATGCATCTGTCGACAATTTTGAAGAGTCTGAGCAACATAGGTGAAGGGGGTTGCTGTACTTCCAATATCTTGTTAAACATTTGGTAGGCTCATGATCTTCTTGGGCTTTCATCTCATGTTTCTTGAATTGGCAGTTAGAAAAATATGAGCTCGCCCAAGAGGTTATCCGCTCAGGACTTCAAATGAATCCTTCAAGGTAAAGCAAATTATTGTGATATTCATAACTATGGCATGCTTTCTCATGTCAATATCTGTTCAAACGAAGCATAACGTGCATTTTCAAGAAGCATAGCCGTAAAGTTTGATTATATGGTGAGTTGTTAATTGTTATTTCTTCTGCAATGTAGCAATTCTCTTCGAAATTTGGAGAAATCGTTCAAAGCTACACTTGGAAGGAGAATCCATGGAAGACCACAGCGCAGTGATGATTTTGATTGCACCCTGTGCTTAAAGCTATTATATGAACCTATAACAACTCCCTGTGGACATTCTTTTTGCCGTGCATGCCTCTTCCAGTCAATGGACCGATGTAAGTTTAAATTTGCATGCTCTATCTTTCCAGACTTTTCTTACATGTTGAATTACAGTCATCTTCTATTCATCTTATCCTTGTTCCTTACCCTTTTGATTTTTGTAGATAACAGATGTCCATTATGCCGAACAGTTCTTTTCATTAGTCCCAGAACGTGTGCAATCAGGTTAGTTGCTTATGGTTCATCCTCCCACTGTACTTGTTTTACACTTGCTGCTGAGACTGCACTTTCTCTATTTTTCTTTTTCTTTTTGGGATAGTAAATGATCGTAGGTAGCATTCAGTCACATGCTTTATTGCTTCCTCAAATTGTGATAGTGTCTAAATAGATTGATTTTCTAGTTCACAATTCTTTGCGCAGAAGGAATAGAAAACATATACCGTCTGTACCTTTACATACATTTGACAACTCACTAATATTAATGATTTAATTGAACTCATGTTCTCCCATGTGGCTAAGATTTCATTATCTATATTTGTCTTGTGTGGCTAATGTGCCTCATTCTTGTACTTTTTCAGCGTAACGTTGAACAACATAATAGAAAAAACGTTTCCTGAGGAATATGCTGAAAGGAAGGCTGAGAATGACAGTTTGATAAACCTCGGTGTTGACTTTCTGCCTCTTTTCGTCATGGACGTTATTCTACCATGCGAGAAACTTGCACTTAACATTTTTGAACCTCGTTACAGACTTATGGTGAGTGCTACTTAACTATCATTTTCTTGACTATTAGTGTAGAAAGCAGTTTTGCTATTTTTGATGTGGGACCTAGATGAACCATCATTGTTCTATTTCTGTATCTTGATGATAATGATTTTTATAGAATTCTATTATCTTTGGTCCCAATCATTCTGTCTTAGTTTATCAGATATATGAAAAGGTTTGAATAAAACTTCTGTGCTACTTTGACATAACGAAATTATGAGGTAAAAATGTTGAGATGTTGAAGTTTATCACCAATAGTAGAAGTATTATCTATAATTTAAAGTACAATTACCCTATTTTAGTTAATTCTAAAAAAAATAAAAATAACAGCAATGACAACTGCCCTTTGGGCCCAAAGTAAAACTGGAATCTACTTTACAAATCCAATATGTCCTGCCTGCATACATTTGGACGCACTCTGAAATTAGGGTTCTCTAAATGTCACACTTATCTCTGTACATCAGACAATCTGTAAGAAAATTTGGACGTCTTCTGTCAGATCTGGACATAACGCATGTGTGCCCAGAAAGTGGCTAAATTTGATATGGGAACTTTTTTAGATATTGTTTATGTTTTGTTTAAGCCTTTCGAAGACATGATACAATAATGCATACCTGATTAAGGAGGAGCAGATCTGGCAATTATGATTCTCTTATTGCTAATTTGTGCAATTCTGAGAAGACATCTGGAGCATCTCTTAAAGATAGCTCCTGCAAGTAATCCATCAGACTTGGTGAGCAGGGCTTAGCTATTGTTAGCTTTAGCTAATGAACTATATGTTTAGAAACAAAAGAGAGGGAACAAAGTATTAAGAATCTTCTTCTACTTGTTTGATTGTATGAAAATAGGGAAACAACATAAAATAGAGAGCTTTTTGCTATTCTTCCCCTGCGCATAGAATAGGAATGTGGAAAGTATATATTTCTTGCTGACTGTCCAACTCAAACAAAATAAATGAAAAGTATTATAATACTTGTCTCTCCTTTTTTCCTCTCGTATTTTAATTCTCTCTTGCTATCCCTAGATTGAAAACAAGCCTTGCAATCATGCATAATTGAGATGGATTTCATAGATTTCAATGCATACTGTCTTGCAAAAGTTTACAAATTTTGTTGTTGAAACAGATCAGGCGGATAATGGAAGGAAATCGTCGAATGGGAATGGTAGTTTCTTTTTTGATTTACTCCGCAGATTTTATACTTGGTTTTGCTCTCTTCACTTTTGGCTGAGGCTTCACCGTTTATCCTGCAGGTTGTTCATGATCCTACGACAGGTTCGGTAGCTGATTATGCTTGTGAAGTGGAGATTATAGAGTAGGTGTTCTGCAGCCTGGACAGATTCTCGGGATATCTTTTATGTTTATTCTTCTATTGATTTCATCACCTTATTGTTGTTTATGGAAATTGATAACCTTCATCTTTTCGTGTAGGTGTGAGCCACTTCCAGATGGACGTTTCTTTCTGGAGGTGAATATCAATTTTTTATCCTATTAGAAGCTTTTGTTTTTTGTACCATGAGCCTTCCTGTTAGCATGGCGCTTATTTACTGCTTATGAGTTCATTGGCATGATGGTGCAAACTGCTATAGGAGGACATTCAAATGTAAAATAGTCAACGTTCTTCACCACAAACTAGCATGCGTAATATGGCATTGTAACGCATCCTTGCTGCACCTGACGGTTTGTTTAAAAGTGAACACTCTATCTACTTTTGCCCTTAAGCAAGTGAAAATGTTCTTCTCGTACACTTTGACCATTTCTCGCTTCAGCAAATTTAGAATTCAATATCTTTGCTAGATGCACCTGTGTTTTGGTTGTTTTTCTGTTGAGGATGCATTCAAAAGGCTATTATATATCTACTAGAGGCGGTGTCATGTCTAGAGGTCCCACCATAATAAAGACGAGTTCCTGCTGAAACTTTTCTTTCCTCGTAAAAAATCTCTGAAGTTCTTTTAAATTGTATCTGATTTAGCATAAACTTATGCAGGTTGAAAGTCGACGTCGATGCCGCATCGTACGGCATTGGGATCAAGACGGGTTAGTTCAATATCTAACTCCCTATTGGTAGAGATGGTAATGGATAATTAGGTTTTTTGAAGAAGGACAGAGAAACATAGGGTCAGGTAACCAATATGGTTGCCAAATGAAAATGCAGAAAAGTAACTTATGACCTTATTCATTATGCATATGCAGGAGTTCAAAAGCTCACAAGAAAATAAGTTTCTTTATAATAAGTCCTGGAAAAAGTGTAGGAAACTTAAATAAATTGGTTTTGTCTTGTTTTGAACTTTCCTTTTCCTTGAGAAAATGTTATCCTTTCTAATTTCTTTCTCAAAAATAAATTTTCAAACAACTTTCTTATAAAAGAGGCCAAGATTTGAAGTTCTACAAAGGGGAGGGGGTGTTAGAAATCTCTGGGTTGGTCTGCTGCTTGCTTTGCGTTGAGTCAGGAGATTGGATCCCAAAATATTAAGCACACCACCTATGCTATAATTTTTCTATTGTTCTGCTAATTTATGCTTCTTTAAGCTGGCTTATTATTATTATTATTATTATTATTATTTATTTATTTATTTTTTTCCTTGGCCATTATTATGAAGGTATCGTGTTGCCGAGGTTGAATGGATACATGATATATGCGCAGCCGAAGGAACAAGAGAGAGGAATGAAGTAAGTTGTACATCAATTCCTCTGAGAGATATTTGTAAATCCATTTTACTTATGATCCTTTTCTTTTTCACTATATTAATCTTTTTCTTGTTTACCTGCTAAAAGAAAGATTCTTGTTTCTTGTGGCTCTGTCCAAGTATATTTGGGCAAACTGTTTTCCTTGAATTCTTCTGAAATCCGGCTATCACTGACTATTTTATACTTCGTATGAGCAAAATTTTGTGTTCTTTCTTACTGACCATTAAATTCATGCCTCTTCAATTTGAATTATGATCAAAATAGCACATTTTCCTATCTCAAAGGCTTACTGATATATACTGTGTGCGCATTTGTGTGTCTGTAATACTTGTATACTAATTCATTGTCAACTGCTTAATGCTTTCAAACTCAAGCTTTATATATGTTGAACTGTAATTTATCAATTTCTGATAGTTACTGGAGACGGCAAATAAGGCGGCAGCATTTGCTCAACAATGGTTGAGGAACGCACAACAAGTAGCAGGAGGTAAAGTCATTAATAAGGCTTTTCCTTTTTCGGCTTTTTCTTTTGTGGCAAATAATTGTAGTAGATCCATTTGTAGGATGAGATTTGATGTCGTTTTTATACTTCAATACATAGCTACAGCACTTCACCACTTCCATAGGTTTTGAAAGTAGATGTACCACGTGCATATATAGGTGTTAGATTTTTGGCATGCTTGGTGTACGTGCTACAACACTTCATATTGGTGTATTATCTATGAATCCTTCTGAAAAAGATAGCTTTATCTATTAAAGTGGTGATAATGACCTGGAAAACTTGTCCGGAAGGCTTTATGCAGAGAGCTGAGCTTAATGTTTTTACTTTGGGTATTATTGTACAGCCTAATTATTCTTTTACTTAATACCCTTTCAGCTCAAACATCATAACTTAGAGTTTACCTACAGATCGTAGACGTGCAGAGCTCTTCAAAGCTGAAGGATTGATGCCATCACCTCAGGATCCTGAGCGCTTAAGTTTTTGGGTACACACTTGAATCCTTGCTAAAGTTAAAAACAAGTTGTAGACAATAGACATGAATTAGTTTTTTCATATTTTGGTGCCTAACTAAATGCAGCTCAACACTCTGACCGGTCAGAGACCAACAGAGAAATTAGACCTGCTTCGGCTGAGAGATACACCCGAGGTATTTCTTCTTTAACACTTCGCTTAAGCTATCTTTTTCTTGAGCTCCTTTCTTAGAGAAGAAGGTGTTGCTACCCCATGGATGTTGGTTGTAGCATGTCATGAGCACTAGGCTAAACTGCAGTTGAGCAGCTGAAACAAATTGGCTTATTCTACCATTGTTCAAGAAGGATTAGAGATGTACCTTTAGAAAAAATCCTAGTGCTTTGGCACTGAGTTCATCCGAACCCAGTATTTTCGACTTAAAGAGTATAGATTTTAAAGCGAAAATCCACAAAAAAATTCAATAAATATTAGACCTAAACCCTTAATTATAAAGTACAACGAGTTCGGTGTTTAAGAACATTATTCATTGAACCCATCAAATGGAAATATCGGACCATATCTGTCAGAAGTCATGTTTCCTCCACAGTAATATCCCTAAAACAAATCGAGAAACTATTATAAGCAGAATGTTCTCCTTTTTCTCTGATTTTTTCTTGGTTAGTCACTTTTATTAGCTGTTGCTTGTGCTTAATTTATTCCGCAGAGGATAAGGCGAGGTCTGTTATGCATGAAACAAGAAGAACAAGGCTGCCGGCTGCAATAATATTTATTGAACATGTAATTACATGAAAGCAGGAGAAGGCTGCCAGCTGCCATAAATTTTGGTCAACCTGTAATTATAGTTCGATTATTTGTATTATCTGTAAAGCTCATTTTGATTTTAATATTTTTTTTAATCCACATTTTCTGTACTGGTGGATCCTCAACCGATTTCTCCTCTTTCATGGAGATTTGCTGTTGACTTCAACTTTGTAAAGGGCCTCCACTGTTATTGAACTTTGTTTATTCTTTTGTTGTAAACAGTGGATCTATCCCGCAATACATTCTGTAAACCAGAGCGACGAATTTCGTAGCTTCATTATCTCGAGAAGAATTGATCTCATTGTTTGTATAGCGAATACTATCCCATATTATACCCATGAACTTTTGGTAGGATGAATGAGCTCAGTGCATCCTTACTTGATTATTGCGTTACTTTAGCAGAGGGTTTATTGGAAATAGTCTTCACAAAGTAGAGGTAAGACTATATACATGTCACCCCCTCTAGACCCTGTTACACGTTGTTGTTGATGATGAACAGCTCAGCAAACCAACTGCAAAGCATGACAGAAGCCCCTGGGCCCTTGTCCCATGAGCCAAATGCCCTTTCTCCATAGCATATGTCGTGTTTTCCTGCTGCAGTGCAACGGTTACTGCTCCATGTCCTACTGTCATTCAATCAATGGGTTTTAAGATTTTTGACAGTGTCTTTTCGCGAAAATCCAGAGGGACTATTATCAACATGGACGCATTACTACTGTATTACAAACTCTCCTGTATCACAATGCCTTTGAGTTTTGCTCGTTTGGAAGCTTATGCAAGATCATCAATACTCCCTCCATTTAAAAACGAATGATCTAATTTCATATTTACTCGTCAATGATATAGTTACAGCTTTCATTGTATATTTTCTTTGTAATTGTATGATTCTTAGGGCAATGAGAAAGGATTTTGAGTTAAGAGTTCTGGAAACTAGCCGTTATGTTGACGTCTTCTTTCGTGGCATACAACGAAGATTGTAGATTTAGTTCATTGAATATTGGCTAGTGGACTTATTTTTATGTTTATTACAGCCAAATATTTTAACGTGCAAGGAAGCATTTTACATTTTAGGGCTCTTACTTTTTTCACCGTCACGTAGTTTTATAGCATAAAAATCCCAGAAAATCAGGTGGTTAATGAATTAGAATCAATCAATCGTGTGAATGAGAAAGAACCACATTTGAATATTTGTGTCATAAAAAGAGACCATAATCCAAACTTAATTGGCATTACAGTTACAAGTTATATACACTAATTTAACAAGGTATTCATTCGATAACGGTGACGTGACCATAAAAATATCATACATGGGTATGTTAGGATCGATCGCTTATCATTATGTCAAAAACTATAGCTTATAGCAAAAGCTATAACTTATAACAAAGACGCAACTTTATTTGTTAACCAAATCCACCATGTAAGCGCTATATTCGATCATAACTCTGACTCGGACTACCCCGGCCCTCTCATGCATAGGTGAAATGTTGACATTACCCAATAGGGTAATTAGTTAGTCAAAACTTAAAACGTTTGGCACTAATAGAGAGAAATTAACGTACCTAAAAGTTGTTTCTTTGGTCCTACAAATTGCATAAACAAAGGATGATTAACTGATTCTGCTGTAATGATAGCCATTTCGCAGGTCAACCAATACAAAAATAGTTTTCCTTAAAGCATTATATTCCTAGCTGGATACGCGCTTTGGACTTTTGTGTTTGTTGGCAGTTTATCACATCCTTTGATAAAATAAAATTATTGTGGATAATTAACAGAATCACTGAAAAAGTCTACCACTTTGGAAAAACTACAAGAAGGCACGTTCTGTCCCAAGTCCTAACATGTTAACAACAAATGTTCACAATAGACACTTTATGGCTATTCAACAATTTTAGTATTGTAACATCTAACATTTTTCTCTCTTATGACAAAAGATGAGAGGAAGAAAACACCCTCTTATCATTTTTGCTTTTCTTGTACTGGTTTTTGCAAATGTAGCAACTTCAACTTCAACTTCAAATGGAGTATTTACACCGGCCGATAACTATCTGATCAATTGTGGATCTCCTGAAACTAGTTTGCTTGATGATGGAAGAACTTTTAAGTCTGACCCTCAATCGGCTTCTTACTTGTCTGCTGATGAGACTATTTTAGCTTCTGTTAAGTCTTTACCAGAAAAGGTCACTTCTTTTTCCTCTGCTTCTTTGTTATATCACACAGCAAGAATATTTGAAAGTGAATCAATGTATAGGTTTCTCGTCTTTAAACCAGGCAGGCATTGGGTGCGTTTGTACTTGTATCCTCTTCCGCATCCAAATTACAATCTAACAAGTGCTATGTTTACTGTCACTTCTGATAGTACTGTTTTACTTCATGATTTCTCCGTGAAAGATACTAGTAAAGCTGTGTTCAAAGAGTACCTTATTAATATTACTTCGTCTCAATTCACCCTCAAATTTTCACCTTTGAAGAAATCTTTTGCTTTTATCAATGCCATTGAGTTTGTCTCAGCACCAGATGAGCTCATTTCTGATTCAGCTGCTGCAGTTTCCCCTGTTGGTGATTTCAATGGCCTGTCTCAATTCGCGTTTGAAGTGAGTTATCGGCTAAATGTTGGAGGGCCTATTGTCACACCTAAAAATGACACATTGTGGAGGACATGGTTGCCTGATGATCAGTACATGACATTTCCTCAAGGGGCTCAAAATGTGTCGGTTCCTCCTACAACAATCACATATTCAGATGGAGGGGCGACACCTTTGATTGCCCCGAGTTGGGTTTATGCCACAGCTGATATGATGGCAGATTCTGGGGTGCCTAACTCGAATTTCAATCTAACGTGGGAGATGAATGTTGATTCGAGCTTTTCCTACTTGATCAGAATGCATTTCTGCGACATTGTGAGCAAAGGCCTAAATGAGTTGTACTTCAATGTCTATGTTAATGAGGTAGTGGGGGTCTCTAGTCTTGACCTTTCAACGCTGACTTCAGAGTTAGCCACTCCTTATTACAAAGACTTTGTGCTCAATGCCACAGCCATCACCAATGGCTCAATCATCGTGCAGGTGGGACCTGCATCAGACGTCCAGTCTAACCTCCCAAATGCCATCCTCAATGGATTGGAGGTCATGAAGATGAGCAACACGGATGGAAGCTTGGATGGGCTGTTCTCATCTGGTGGACGGTATGCAGGCGTAATGCCAAGATCACGTGGAATGAGAATAGCTGCAGCTTTTGGATTGGCAATGGGAGTTACAGCATTAGTATTGTTTTTGATGGGCATTGTTCGTTGGCGAAGGAAGCCAACAAAGGGTTGGGAGAAGCAGAAGACATTCTCTTCATGGCTTCCTCTCAATGCCAGTTACTGCAGCTTCATGTCAAGCAAGAGCAAGACTAGTTGTTCAACAATCATATCCTCTGGTCTCAACTTTGGCCGCGTCTTCACTTTCAATGAAATCAAGAATGCAACAAAAAACTTTGATGAGAAAGCAGTTATTGGTGTTGGAGGCTTTGGAAAAGTGTACCTTGGTGTATTGGAAGATGGAAAAAAACTAGCTATAAAGCGAGGGAATTCATCATCCTCACAGGGCATCAACGAATTCCTAACAGAAATTGAGTTGCTATCCAAGCTTAGGCATCGACATCTTGTTTCACTCATTGGTTATTGTGACGAACAATCAGAAATGATTCTAGTCTATGAGTACATGTCTAATGGTCCTTTGCGTGACCACATTTATGGTTCCACTTTGCCAACTCTAACATGGAAACAAAGGCTTGAAATCTGCATTGGAGCTGCTCGAGGACTGCACTACCTTCACACTGGTTCAACTCAGGGAATAATACACCGCGATATAAAAACTACAAACATCCTCCTTGATGAGGACTTTGTCGCAAAGATGGCTGATTTTGGCTTGTCAAAAACCGGCCCTTCACTGGAGCAAACACATGTTAGCACAGCAGTGAAGGGTAGTTTTGGTTACCTTGATCCTGAATACTTCAGAAGACAACAGCTAACAGAAAAATCTGATGTGTACTCATTCGGGGTAGTCCTTTTTGAGGTACTATGTGCAAGGCCTGCACTTGATCCTGCATTGCCAAGAGAACAAGTGAATTTGGCAGAGTGGGCAATGCAGCAACACAGGAAGGGCACTCTGGAAAAGATCATAGACCCTCATATTGCAGGAACCATTAGCCCTGAGGCGTTAAGGAAGTACGTGGAAGCTGCAGAGAAATGCTTGGCGGAATACGGGGTTGATAGGCCTACAATGGGAGATGTTTTGTGGAACTTAGAGTATGCTTTGCAGCTTGAAGGAGCATCCCCACAGAGTAGTGTTCCGGTGGAGAATGAGAATGAAAATTCCAAGCCAAGTCCTTCAGAACAGCCTGGAACGAATTCGAAGGGCGATAAAGAAGTTCAGCTCATTGACATCAATGATGATTCTGGAGTGGTGGTTGGTTCTCCTATGTTTTTAGAAGGTTTTCAAGGAAGATAACTGAAATAAGTAACTAAAACCAAAGATGATCAACCTTTTCTGTTTTTTGATTTTTCTGTTTTCATGCTTTTTACTTTACTTTTCAAGCAATCTTGGGTTATCTGTGATTGATTTCCTGTTTAGTTCATATGACTGGAGACATGCCTGAAGTTTATCTGTATCCAAGGGGATCTAATTGACTTTCCCCTTCTAGTTGTATTTTACTGATTTATCTTCAGTCAGGTGTTAATTTTCAACATGTAATGCTGCTCTCTGATAGAACTTAGAAAAACAGTAAACTTGTAAAATGGACGAGTTAATATATCTCTTGTTGGTGTCCGATTATGGATCTACTATTAGAAATTCAATGCATAATCTCAGCATTCAATGTATATTCCTGAAATTATTCAACCATTTCCTTTTACTAGTTCAACGTTAAAAGTGGATAACTTTTGAAACGGACTAATAAGAAAAGTATGAGTAAGTACTCTGGGTAAAGAAGTACATTTAATGCTTCTAATCGAAAGGAAACGCCATAAAAAGTGAGTGTAAAAATTTCTAAAATTAGTTGGAAATATCACATCTGGCAAATGCCTGAACTATAGAAACATGAAAAGAAAATTTGTATAGGCCAGGAACATTAGAAACCTATTAACATTGATATGTACAACAAAGTTTCTCATTTGTTGACAAAATACAGAATTACTCCAGACATCCTACTTTCTTTCCAATCATTGTGGTCCCTCCAGCTGCCTAATGAAACCAGCACAGAAATCCAGGAAGAGGAAATGAGGACCGCTAATTCTTTGGAGATCAAGCAAGTATTTTTCATCCTGAGTTTTGTAGAGCTGTAACAGTATTTAAGCAAATCCACATTAGCAAGATTTAAATTTTTAAAAGAAAAACACTAAAAGGGCGTCTACTTGTAGAATCAATGGTATTCTGTATCTAACTGGATTCAATTGATGAAGCTGAATACCAGAAGCTAAATTGTTGTCCCAAAACATGCCACAGTTATCAAACAACGATGATGGGAAAAAAGATAATCATACCTGCATTTCAAACTTCACAGTAGATTGTGGCTGTAAGTGTGTATTAATGGCAGTTGCATTGCTAATAAAATGATGATCATCATTCATATGATTGTTGGCCATGTTATGAAGATGAAGATCATGATACCATAAACACTTCATATTATAGTGCCCAATTCTTTTCCATCGAACATTTAGTCCTAGCAGAGTCCCAAGAACCTGATTCATGATCTCCTTTGGATTTGCTGGAGACTGAAAAAGTAATCAACGTGAAATGAGGAAAATCACACAATCTTTTTATTACATATACTGCAAGAAAACTAACCTGAAGTCCAACGAGCCACTTTTTCTCTTTGGAAAATGGGTGTCTCAAATTCGCTTCTTCAGAAATTCCATTTCCAGTAGACAGCTGTAGATCAAGATTTGGAAACAAACCCGGGGAATAACAATCCTGAAGAAACACAGGAATGTTAATTACAAGGACCATCTATTGAGTGTTGAATACTTAAGACTATCGTACAAAGGTATCTGACATTTGAAAAGCATAGCTCTAAACAAGAGAAGGGTACGGAAGTTACAAAAAGTAATATTGTTTAAAGCTAGAGTCCAACCACTGGTGTTCTCAAACTTTTAGTAAGATTGACAATGTGAACCATAGTACTGTATCTTGAGCTTCGTCATATACAGAAGACAATGACTCCTGACATGCTTGGCAGATTTTCACCTTTATATTATAGAAAACCAGCAGATTCAATCAAACAAATATCAGGGAAACTGCTACCTCTCCCAAATCCCAAACACAAAAGAGGTTGTAAAAATTCCATTTATGAGTTAATAAGATTATTTATAGACTCTGATACTTTAAGTAAGAAGTTCAGAGATAATACAGAAATTTCAAGGTGAATTCCAATTAGAATCTAGTTGGGTAAACTACAGAACATAGTAGCATCTCTTTTTCCTTATTTGTGCAAAAAGAACAGCATGTTTGTAGGGGGAGTATCATCATCGTGATGGGATTTCACAAATTATAGTATTCCTATCTGACTTGAGAATCCCCCAACAGCATGAACAGTCTGCAGTTCACAAATTCTCTTTTGACAGAATAGGTAGTAAATGCAAGCCCAAAAAATTTATGCTTTACGAAATAATGAAGTAAAAATAAGAGGGGGCATACCACAGATTCCTGAAACTCAGCTCCTAGATAGCCACTGGTAGCTATGGAACGGTTGTCGTACAGCAGATAGTATGCAACAGTAGCCTGAGAGAGACACATAAAGGTATAACACAAACTTAAGTAATTAAAAGGTTTACAACATCTCATTCCTTTGCAATCATTTTACTGAATGTGACCCCAAAGTTAGCTAAATCACAAAGTATATATCTCCCCCAAGCTAAGTTGACTCGGACTCTCCAAAAATGCCGCACTCGTATCAGATCCTTCAAAAATACACTACGTTTGGAGGATCCGACACGCATCCATTGACATTTCTAAAGAGTTCGAGCAACATAGGCCCCAAGTATCAGCAAATACACTGAAAAGCCTCAATTTCTAGTGTAGAAATGTAAAACACAAGTATATCTACAATAGTTAGATTTTTTTTTCTTTTTTTCAGTACCATATTTTAGGCATATGCAGTAGAGAAAATCCACAAGAATAGAAAAGTATCTATGAAACAGAGTCACCGGTAGTAATGTAAGAGGCAACGTACATCATCTTGTATTCTCTTTTGCAAAGAATCAAGTAACTGGTCTCTAGTATACCCCATCCTATTAACTAGCTGGAAAATTTCCTCGTCAAGCTGCAGAAGGACAGCTTATAGTTACAGCAAGAAAGAGTAAATAGAAGAATTGCATACCACAGAATTTAACAAAAAGACAATAATATGCAGTATTTTGATGTTCTTTGGAAGTGTACTTCATGATTCTTTTACATCACCACTTGAATTAATACAAGCGTAACAAGTGGAGAAACCACAAGAGACAGTGTCCAGTATGAGTTTCCAGATATGCAGCAGCGTATCTTGTAGAATTCAAATGTAGCAGTCTACCAAAGGGGGTAAATTCAATAGGAACCCTTTCAGCATCATACAAGATACCTTTGTTGTTAGCATAATAATGTTATTGTTACCTTTTTAAGATGTTCCCCAGCATCAGGTGGAGGAACAGCCAAATATCGAGGGAGATGAATTTTGAACCACTGGTGCTGACGAATTTCAGGTATGGTTATGCGCTTCAACGGGTCAACAATTAGCATCCTTGGTATCAAATCCCTAGCTAAAGTTGACAGATGACTTGGAAGGGTGTAGACTCCACTCTGAATGATACATTTTCAACCATGTAAACACCAATACCTCAAACTGTAATAACATGGAAAATATGAGGAAACCAGAAAGAGAAGTAGATCAATGGATATACCTTTATTTTCTTGAACAGGTTAGGAATATTCTCATCATCGAAAGGAAGTGTACCACAAAGAAGAGCATATAAGATAACGCCACAACTCCAAACATCTACCTCTGGACCAGCATATAGTTTCCCAGAGACAACCTGCAAGTAAATGTTGTCTATTGAACTTCAGCCTTCCGGCACAAAAGAGAAATGGTCATCTTAAAGATTACAAACTGTACGGCTTTTCCACCTCAGGAGCTGCATAATTTGGACTTCCACAACTTGTCTTCAGAAAATGTCCATCTCGCATAATGTTGCCCAAGCCAAAATCGGCTATCTTTATATTGCGCCTTGCATCCAAAAGCAGATTCTCAGGCTTAAGGTCTCGATGAACCACCATATTCCTATGACAGTACTCCACACCAGCAATAATCTGTCCCCAGTGAAACAACCAAGCAATACCGAATTGAGCGACAAAAAAAGGAACTGCATTAATCTTGTAAAACCTAAAACCACATTTAAAACTGTCATTTACACTATCAAAAAACCAAGAAAAAAATTTAACTCTACCTGCTGAAAAAATTTCCGAGCTTCATCTTCCTGTAACCTGCCTTTTTCTACAATATAATCAAAGAGCTCCCCGGACTTGACATACTCCATCACAACATATATATCTGTTGGTGTCTCTATCACTTCATAGAGTCGTATGACATGTGGATGCACAAATAATCTACATATTTTTATTTCTCTTCTCACTGCACAGAGATAAAGAAAATTTAGATGCACAAAGATAAAGTAAATTTAGATGTTCTGTGGATGAACGTCTAAATTCTTTAAGTAACTAACCAAGATGTGGTTCAAATGAACTTGTTATAAATTTCACAAAATTATATCATGGCAGAAAGAAAAAAGAAGCCGAATTATGTTAGTGACTTAATGATACCCAGGAATAAGATTAGTACGTTTTTCTTCCATGTCTGGAGTCTTCATTTTCCGACGGTTAAGGATTTTGATAGCCACTTTATGCCCCGTCAGCAAATGTTCAGCAATTTTGACTTTACCAAAAGAACCATGGCCAAGAGTTTTTCCAATCCTGTAGTTCCTTAGATAAGGAGAGTCTGCAATTCCACCTCCTCTGGTACTCATTTGCCTACAAAACACCTGATTAACACCTCTACCAATTTAGTCAAAACAGTTGGATACCTAGCTAATTTATCCTGAATCACACAGCAAATCCATTATCTAGCCATACAGATGACTAACTAAAGTTCACAACTTTAATCATCATATTACAAAATTAGGTCAACTGAGCATCAAAGAAAAGCAGAATAGATGTAATCCGATCCGAAAAACTTGGAGAGTTACAAGTTATCAACTCGAAGATCCGCAATCAATAATCAAGCAAAACGCTCAACACCCAGATCAAAGCTCAACTCAGAAACTGTAATTGCTAACTCAAAAAGCGATTTTGCTCAATTATTAACCAAAAAAAAAAGAAATTTGCAACTACTAAACAGCAGAAGTAGCAGAAAATGAATTAAAACAGACAGAAAAATACCTAGAAAACGTATGAATGGAATTTGTGAGAGTGCATGCGCGGATTCTTCTCGGGAAAAAGAGGGAGAAAAAGAGGACAGAGAATATTAAGAGAGAGTGATGGAGAGCTTTGTAGTTCTCGGGTTTAGAATCTGACGCAGCAATAC
>JAOTQJ010000072.1:25247311-25266805 GCA_025642045.1 Solanum sejunctum | reverse complement strand
ATTTCTATATTTCATTTTTCAAGATATTATATTGTATTTATTATATTCAAATGATGATTTGATAAAATTACTTTATCATTTACTACGTACTTTTTAATCCATGTGCTAAGTCAACATGGGACAAGAAAAGATGGACAGAGAGAGTATTAGATGTCAAGTTTTGACTTGACACACTTATTACTGATTAGTGTAGTGAGATCACTCTTTTATCCCTATTAATTGATAGGAGTATTCATTAAGGTTATAATTAAAATTTCAAAACATTTATTAGTATTATCAATACAACGGAAAGTGGTAATGTTTCTTGATTTAATAAAATTTATGTTATTTAATTGAATTTAAAGTAAAATGAATAATAGAAAAAAGTGTAGCCATATTTTTTCTTTAGTTGCGTTCGAGTAAAAAATCTTGAAGGAAAATAATGTCAACTTTTACTTCAACATTTGGAATAGAATTTTTTGTAAAAATTTTACTAAAAGATTTCACCAAAATATTTCATTATAAAAATTCCTTCAATGAAATAAGAAATCAACCAACTATAAATACAAAACACGCGAAATCAATTTTTATAGAAACTTAGTACTCCCTCTGTCTCATATTAACTGAACTTATAAGGTAATGCACACATATTAAGAAAAACATTTAAAGACAAATTTTACACCGTACTTTTCACTATTACCCTTTGTAAAATCATAAATATATAGTGTAATTTATTTTCTAGAAAATATAAAAGTTCAATAAATGAAGGGTAAATATGAAAAAAGTTTCAAGCATTCATCTTGAACTTTGAAAAATTCAACTATTTTGAACCTTGAAAAAAACCTAAAAAATTCAATTAATTTGAGACGGAGGGAGTAATTAAAATGCTCCTTTGGGTAAGTTAAAGGATTATGTCAATTCCTATAAATTGCCTAGGTGATGAATTGATCATTGAAGATTTTCAAAAAATTTTACATTTTTTAAAACACTAACTTTATAAGTAAAATTGAGGATAAAATAGGTAAAACAAATTGTCCTATCTTGATTTCTCCAAAATAACCAAATTAGAAAATTTTTTACATCTAAATTAGGAAATTCTTTCAAATCAGATTACCTGAAAATATTTGGTTAACTTTTTAACATCTATTTATTTTGAAAAGTATTTTTTATCAGATGTACTTTTTTCTCTAAAAAAAAACACAATGGGTGCTCGTAATACCAAGTCTCCCTTGATTCTGATTGTTGTCATGTCTTTAAGTTTTCTTCAATTGTCATTTTATTGTTGTGTTACTGCTGATCCCCCTCGACGAACTATTTATCTTATTGATGACTTGCCACCGGTTAAGCCAGTTGTGGAAATTAAGTGTGAAGAAGGACCACTTCCTGGAATTATTACAATTTTGGATCATAAATTCGAAGAACATTCATTTGATGCTGGGTTTACTAATGACAAGTATGTATGTCATGCTTCATGGTATCATTCAACAGCAAATTTCACTGCATATGATCCACTTGGGGAAGACAAAGGCCAACTCAATGTACATTGGTCAATTCAAGAGAATGGATTGTGGAAATCTTGGGACAATATTAATTGGAAGTTCGTTAAAAAATGGGACTGAAATTAATTATATTTATATGTTCAGATGAAATCAAAATTTATTTTCTTTAATGAAAAATTATTTCCTGCTTATGCGTCATTTTACTCCTTCTCCAAGAAGTATTTTCTTTTGGCTAAGTTGTTGCTTTTCTTTTCTCTATTATTCTTTTGAATTTTTAGTTACTTTTTGTTATTAACAAAAAATGGTTGAGCGGCGCGTTTCTTATTTTGCTAAATTAGAATCCGATTATCTCACGGAATTCAACCATAAATTGGACTGATGCTGAGATTTAATTATGGTTTGGAAGAAAAAAAATCGTAAAAGTGACTTCTTTCTTTAGGGACTCTTTTATAATAGCTTGATAAGCTGAACCAACAAGTTATATTACGTTCTAACAATTGCTTATGAGAAGCAAAAGCCAAGAAAAAAAAAAGGCCTAGGTTGATCATCCAACTTCCACTGATTCAGAGCTATCCATACGAATTGGCCCACCCCATTTGGACTAGCTCATACATGCTTTGAAATTTGACAAGCCACATTAATCCATTTTTTTATGGATCAGAAAATAGTTAGTATGTAGGTTGTGGCCTTCCCGGGTAAGCCCACATAACAACCTTAGCCGAAAGCAACAACATAAATATTGATAACAAAAAGCAAAGAATTCTTGGAGAAAGATCAAAACGATTCATACGTCCTCTTGATTCAAACGCGAACTAATTTTTCATTAAAAGAAAACAAATTTTGGTTTCATCTCGACATATAAATATAATTAGCCTCCGTCCCATTTTTTCCAGAATCTTAAATTGACCAATATACTTCTAGAAAGCGTTCGTTTAACAAAGGTGAATCATATGCAGTGAAATTTGCTTTAGAAGTATACCATGAAACATAACATACATACTTCTAATTTAATTTTCATTTTTACTTGTTATTTTAGAGAGATCAAGATATAGGATAATATCAACTCTAAATCACAAATTGTGAAATTTATCATGCCATTTTCCCTTTATTACATAAGAATTTTCTATTTATTCTTCCACTTCAAAATTACCTTGAAATAAAATAAAAAAAATTATTTACAACTCTAATTTACATTTAAATAATTTTATCATTATATTTCATTTCAGATAGACCTCATACAAGGTATAAGCTCAAAATATACATGTAAAGAATTTGGAGGTGCAACTGTTTGATTTTAAAACTAAGGGGTGTATTCGAAATAAAGCCATTGATCTTCTTGTTATAAATTTAAGATATATTTGACCAAAGTTGGATTAATTTCAGATCAAAGTACATGAATAAGATGTTATCTTCTTGTTATAAACTTAAGACACATTTGACCAAAGTTGGATTAATTATTTCAAATCAAATTACATCTTCTTGTTATAAATTGGAGAAAAGGTCTAAAATACCCTTTACTATCAGAAAGAATAATTCTTTCAAATCAGATTACATCAATATTTGATCAACTTTTTAACATGTATATATTTTGAAAAGTGTTTTTGATCATAGGTACTTTTTTCTTGAAAGTGAAAAAACAATGGGTACTCGTAATACCAAGTCTCCCTTGATTCTGATTGTTGTCATGTCTTTAAGTTTTTTTCAGTTGTCATTTTATTGTTGTGTTGCTGCTGATCCCCCTCGACGAACTATTTATCTTATTGATGACTTGCCACCGGTTAAGCCAGTTGTAAGAATAGAGTGTGAACTAGGACCACTTCCTGGAATTCGTACAACTTTGTCATGTAAATTCCAACAATATGCATTTGATGCTGGATTTACCAATGACAAGTATGTATGTTATGCTTTATGGTATACTTCAAAAGCAAATTTCACTGCATATGATCCACTTGGGGAAGACAAAGACCAACTCAATGTACGTTGGTCAATTCAAGAGAATGGATTCTGGAAATCTTGGGACAATATTAATTGGAAGTTCGTTAAAAAATGGGACTCATATTAATTATATTTATATATCGTGATGAAATCAATATTTATTTTCTTTAATGTAAAATTTGTTCGTGTTTGAATCAAGAGGGCGTGTGTGTCCGTCTTACTCTTTCTCCAAGAATTCTTTGCTTTTGGCTAAGATTGTTATGTTGTTATTTTATTTTCTTGAATCTTCATTTATTGTTTGTTATCAATTGAAAGACATTAAATAAATTATTGTTTTGAAGTCATAAAGATCTAAACTCGAAGCGAATAATATCACTACCGGTTAAGA
The DNA here is from genome assembly GCA_025642045.1 of Solanum sejunctum. Classification (NCBI taxonomy): domain Eukaryota; kingdom Viridiplantae; phylum Streptophyta; class Magnoliopsida; order Solanales; family Solanaceae; genus Solanum; species Solanum sejunctum. The sequence goes on along the minus strand of JAOTQJ010000072.1, from coordinate 25,263,004 downwards.
GACGTGTTTTTTATTTTGATAAATTAAAATCCTATTATCTCATGGAATTCAACCATAAACTGGACTGCCCTTGAGATCTAATTATAGATTAGAAGCAAAAATACTATAAAAATGGCTTCTTTGTTCAGGGACTCTTTTATATATAGTAGTAGCTCGATGCGCTGAACCAACGAGGAATATTACGTTCTAGTAATTTAATATGAAAAGTAAAAGAAAAAGAAAGGCCTGGATTGATCATCCAATACACTACCAAAAATTAGCTGTTTTCAACTGCAAAATCACTCGGAATGTGTTGAAGTAGATCTTAGGTTTAACTCACACCTCAAAAGCTAGTTCAAAGGGAGGAACATTGTCTAAACCTTATAAGGAGATCACTCATCCCATTAACCATCAATGTGAGACTTTGTGTCTCAACACCCCCTCACGCCCATTGCTTAGCATCTGGTGCGTGGACAATTTTTCGGGGACCCGTCTCACCCAATGTTGGGCCCCAAAAAAAATTGTCGACGCACCAGATGTTAAGCACTGGGCTTGAGGTGGGGTATTGAGACAAAAAAGTTCCACATTGGTGGTTAATGAGATAGGTGGACTCCTTATAAGGCTTAGGCAATCCTCCTCCCTTTGAGGTAGTTTTTGGGGTGTGAGTTAGGCCTAAGACCTTCTTCAACAGAATGTAATCAAAAAATGAAGTTTTCCGATGACTTTCCAATCGTTTTAGAGTAGTCAATATATAGAACGTTGAAAAATATTTATCGACTACAGTAGTCGGCATTACTAAAGTCAGAATATTATAACTGTAGTCCGAATATTATTTATGTATCGGAATAATAGCACTGGACATTTTCCGACTACAGTAGTCGGCATTTCCCTAGTCGAAATATTATTTACGTACTGGAATAATAGTACCGGACATTTCCCGACTAGAGCATTTTACATACCGACATTTCCCTACTACAGTAGTCTGCATTTTCCAACTACTATAGTCAGAATATTATTTACGTCCCAAATGACCAACTACTATAGTCGAAATATTATTAAAATAATAATTTGTTAATTTAAACAATACCGACTACAGTAGTCGTACTATTTAAGTGATTAAATAATTAATATATATATACACTGATTACTGTGGTCAGCATAATTATTAAATATTTAGGTGAGCTTTCAATTACTATAGTCGGCATTTTGAAGTAACAGCGATGCGTTTCTTATTTTGTTTAATTAAAATCACGAAATTCAATCATGAAGATCAAGTTAGTTAAAGAACATTAAAGGGTTTTTTCCCTTTGGTTACTCTATTAATCATTCTTTGCTACATTTGGAAGCATGCATGGGAAAGTGACTTTCATCCAAACTTTTAGAGTGGCAATTTAAGTATTATTTCTTCCCACCATCGAAAGGTGTGGTCAACTTTGTACTTAATTATCATTAACAATAACATTTATTGCTAACCTAAATAATCACCTTATAATTCCACATACAACTAAAAGTCTTGCTAAATAAAGGGGATTCAAAAGAGTATATATATACCTAAATTTTCTCCTCACTTTTTTAATGACATTAATATGGAAAATTTCCAGTGGAGGAATCTATTTTTATGAATTAATATCTCTAGCATCTTGTATTTCTTGAGAATGTTATAATTAGTTGAGTAATTTTAGTGATATGAGAAGATAACTTTATGACTTTAATCACACATTTGACAAATTCAACGACCACATGTGAAATTGATTTAATCAATGGTTATTGAGATCCGAATTTGATGGATCAAAATAATTCTATTTATCGTGCCAATTTTAACGGATGTCCTCCGAGGAACTATCACTCTACTACATTGAAGGAACTACAAAAGAACATCTTTGTCTTAAATTCTGCCTTTTTTATATATTCAAAACATGTAGTCCTCCCATTTCATGAAACAAGGTACCCTTGCTGAAAGTAAAGTTGTTAGTTCTAGCTTCCAGGAGATTACATTCGATCTTGTACAACATAATGGTCGTCTTTGGTAAGTGAAAACACTATTGCTCTCTCTTGAATATATGTGCCTTATGTGAATAATGAACAGAAAACTGTGGCTAAACGGGAATATCTTGGTTTACTGAATGTGAATTATTCAAATGTCAAGAGAGGAGAGTATACGTTACCATACCCTACCTCATGGAGATATCGAGACTATATGCATAAACAACAGATTGGCTTAAACTCGATAATCCAAGATCCTTAAACCAAGTAGCAGAAGCTGAGAAATATGGATGAGATAACCAGCTTAAGCACCAAAAATAGTTAAAAGATCTCAAAGAGGAAAGAAGGAATATGCAGATAACTTGTGTGACTAAAAAATGAAGATATCAGAATATTTTCCAAAAGCCTACACATTGATACAATACGATTTGCTAAAAGAACCTATTATCCCTATCCTCTCCTATGCTTTCTGTACAATCAATTTCGTGGCAGGTTCCCATAAAAACTGACACAATAGGGAACCCCTTCTTTCTATGTTACAATGAAAAGAATAACTTTGAATCTAGATATACTGGCTAGGCTTTATACAAACTGATGTTACACTTCTAATTTACAGTTGGCATTGGCATGGCATAAGGGCGGTCACTGGTAAATGTTGGACATTGTGGCAACTATGTTTTGTGCCAATATTGAGTCCAGCATGTTGGCTCTATCCGAGTTCACTCTTGATTGCAGAATCTGTTTAATTATGTAGCAAATTTCTCCTGGTTGGATAGCATTCATGATCACCTGCCAATAACAAAAATCAAGGCGATCAATTTATGGAGCAACAGGTTGCTTGCATCATCCAAGAGCCCCGAGAATGATGTGCCCGGTTCAGCTTCCTATCTGCAAAGCATTTCACTGCACTCCGGTTTACAAGCCTGAACATTCTTTCTTGAATCCAAAGAATGCCAAAGAACTTACATTAGGAGCCTTCTGGTCTGTTTTTTGGAAGATATCCTCAGTTAACATGGTTAACCAACAGACAGATCGTTCGACACCCAGTATTCCCTGACAATGAGATCATCTCCATTCACTTGAAACCCTTCTTTGTTAGATTAACTCCTTTAGCATTCTCCATTTCAGCCTCCTTCTGAACTTTCTTCCTTTCTAATTCAGCCTGCTTCAAGTTCTCTTCGTGGGCTTTGCGGAACAGCCTCACAAAATTTAAGAGGGTCGCTGTGACTGTACATATTGTCAAACAGATGCACAAAACAGGAGGAAAACAAATCAGCACCTGAAAACCTCGAACAATCAAAGCAGAAGTATACAAATGAAAACAGGGAGAATGAAGCAAACAAAGGTAACACGGATCCATCAGACACAACTCCAACTGAATTAAAATGCAGTAATATGTCCAAGTACTTAAGTAATCACGTAACAAAAAAAGAGGTGGTTCATGTTCTTACATATACAGAAAACAATTCTTCTGAAGAGACTTGTTTCTCTCTGGACAGTACAAACATTAACTTGGTTCTGTTTATAACATTTACATTCTTCCTCAGTACTTAAGCACACGATGGTTGCAAGGAGACCAGCGTGTTAGAATGTGATACCTTGCTGGAAAACATTAGATCTGGAGAAGGTTAAAATGTACTGAGTTGCACTTAACATAGGGTAGAGCATGTTGGTGGTGCCCCACTTCAGAATTTCATCACTTCTTCCAATTGGCAAAGACACAAGGAAAATATAAAATTGTCATAAAGGACAAAATAAACACGTCGCACAAAAACAACAGCTTAAGCTCTATCTGATATTGCTAAAGCCCTAGACACAGGAAACCTTGATGAGGAAGGCTCTCAGATGAATCAAATCTCATAAAATTAGCATTAAGAATTCCAGCTCTGACAAAGAGCTAAAAGGAATGCAGTCATATATTTCCATAAAATTGTGGAGCAGTTAACATACCTAAGAGGATTAACACTAGACTAACTTTAACACACCTATTCATCTCTTGTAGTTAGAATTGAAAATGACTAGGACATCGGAGGCAACAAAGTATAGCTCAAAACTCTTGAAGGAGACAAATTTCATTCGGTCAATTTTTCTTGCAGTGTTATGGAAGGGATTAAAAATATATTGTACACATGCTACCTTGCTCAAATGGACAGCGGGCAGGATCTTCACCAAAATATAGTGCAAGTGCATCTGCATTTCTGCCCTGTTCAAGTTATGACAATTAAACATTATATTGTCATATAGGAAGACAACTTTGCAACATAATATAACAAACAGATAATAAAACACTAAGAAAATTACCGCAACAGAATATAAATCCTTGACAGAGCCAACCTCTGCTTCAGCCACACCAACGAATTCGTTTAAGGTCTGATTTGCAGGACAAAAGAACAAACCTGTAAGGACCAAAAATTTTGTTCTTTGCCCCCTTTTCATTGAGTAGGGGAGTACACTTATGTCTCCTAGAGAATGATAACGATAATGGTGTGCACAGAAACTCAATACACTTTCAGAAACAATAACTGAACATGTTGTGGTTATTGTATGATTCTATCAACCCTTTTGTAAAATGAACCAAGTAAATGAAGTCACCCAATTTCCAGAGATAGAAGAGGTGGCAGAGGAGTTGAGACTCTTTTCATCAAAAGATATATGGAATTTTACTACAGCAACTTTATGCCATAATGAAGATAAAATATATTTTAATTCACAATCAATCCATCCAATCAAGGACTAATAAAATAAAGATAATTAAGAATCGGAGGAAAACATAAGATACAAAACTGAGACAATTGCTTCGCAAGCAGATCTTTGCATTAATTTTGTTAAATCTCACAAGACATTAGGAGGATATCTGTAGTCCTAAAAACTATGTCCGAGCTAGAAGTAACATCGAGACCTGATGTTCAAAGGAATGCTCTCAGACATCCTAACATCCATATAGAATAGTTGCACATATAAACACATAAAACTAAGAAGCAAGCAGATCTTTGCATTCATTTTGTTAAATCTCACAAGAAATTAGGAGGATATCTGTAGTCCTAAAACTTATGTCCGAGCTAGAAGTAACATCGAGACCTGATGTTCAAAGGAGTGCTCTCAGACATCCTAACATCCATATAGAATAGTTGCACATACAAACACATAAAACTAAGACAGTCGAAAAGAAACACATAAAACTAAGACAGTCGAAAAGAAATACAACCACCATAATACCTTATGAAAAACTTCAGACACAGGGCCATCAGTCTCAGATGCCTCCAGTTCTTTTTTAACTTTTTCCAAACCCTTGATGATTGCTTGCATTTCTTCAGCCAAAGACTTCAATTGTATCTGCAAGGAGAAGCGATTATCTAACCAATATTGATAAATTCAAAGATTTATAATCATATAGAGATAAGAAAAATAACCTTTGATGCAGTTTCCAGGCTTACAAGATCCACATGAAAGTCTAAAAGTGATGGTGACTTCGAAGCAAGAACCTGAGAAAAGAAAACAACTAGATATCAAGAGACCTTTTGCTTTTATCAATTAGATAACATATTCAGGTAGGTAAACAAATAAGTTAAGAAAAAAAATACTTCTCAGCTACAGAAATGTACAGATAACTGAGAAAAGAGCCATCTCATGCCAAGAGAATAAAACTAAGAAAAGTAGGAATGGCTACCTTAATCCTTTACAAACGAAAGAGTATCTCACCAATGAGTAAGGAGAGGTAACCTTTTGAAAACGTGCTTTAATTTCAGAACTTTTGCAATAGTGTGACACATAATCAATCTTGCACCAAATAATGCCTAAAAATGTAGCACTTTGGCAAGATGCAGCGAACTATCAGATGATAGCCAAGGTGAGGTTCTTGAAGGAATATTTTTGGTTCATGTTTCCAAAATATACTTCCCAAGCGGACCATCTATAGAAAGATCACACTTGAGCACTCATATACCAGAAGAGAGTGATCTCAGAATCATTCTTAAGTTTACCTGATAAGTTCATTAAGTGGAAGAGAGGTTAATTTATTTATTATTTGCTGTCCTCTATTTATATGCTTACCTATCAAATCAAAAAGCACAAGATTAAGATGGCGAAAAGAGAATGGATGGACCTGCATCTGCTTGATAAATACAGATACTTCCTCAAGCACCCATCATGATATACTCCCTCCGTTCCAAAAAGAATGCCCTAGTTTGACTTGGCATAGAGTTTAAGTGAAACAAAGACGACTTTTCAATCTTGTGGTCCTAAATTAAAGTTATGTCAAATGTACCGAAATACCCTTTAATCTAGTGGTCTTAAATATGTCACGTGGAAAGTTGAAATTCAAGTTTTGCCAAAAATAGAAAAGGGTCATTCTTTTTTAAACAAATCAAAAAGGAAAGTAGATAATTTTTTGGGGAACGGAGGTAGTATATATTAACATAAAAGGGGCTCCAAGTGAAGAGAAGATGAAACAGTTTCTGTACTTTGAATACACCTTTGGTTTATTGGCTTCACACAAGGGAACTACATAAAGAGCATGTCCATTCAACAGGGTAAGTTACTTGAGAGAATGATACAATGCTGCTTTCATAGATTATTACGAACCAATAAGGCATATAGGCAGCAATGAACATTCAAAATCCCAGATCCATCATTTCCTATATCACATCATAGCTTTGACTACATTTAGACAGATGTATTTAGCATCTCTAGACAGCAGATACAAGATCAGATGCAGACCATCTGACAGAAAGCCGGTAAAATGTAACTTGAACCAAAAAGAGGTTGTAGTTTGACTAATTAGATTCATCTAACTGCTTGATATTCCCTACGCCTAGGTTCTTCAGTTTGCTCCCATGAAATTCCATTCTGCAAGCTTAGTACTCCGTCCATCTCAATTCCTGTGATGTATTTTGACTGGGCATGGAGTTTCATAGATAAACACCTTTAAAACTTGTGGTCTAAAACAAATCATAGATTTCTCTATCTATGCAGAATCTTATTAGGCGTAAAATGGGTGTTAAAAGTGTGTGACCATCTCAGCTAAAAGCTTAAATAGTTAGAGAGAACACACATTTATTTACTTAATTATATTATACCTCAACACACCTCTATTATATCTCAACACACCTCTCATGTGCAGCCTTGATTCTTTTTCAGGAGCCTAGCATATGAAAATTCTTTTTTCATATTGGGGGGTGGTCCCCAGACCCACAAGTGGGATTCCACTGGATATGTTGTTGTTGAATATTGGGGGGTGGTAAGAGTCAAACCAGGACCTCTCTTCTCTAATACCACATTATAGTGGCTGAGCATCTCATCTAAAAGCTTAGGCTGTAAAGGAGATCACACATTTATTCACTTAATTATATTAAATCTTAACAAAGGGAAGTTTAAAGTAAAGTTGTTTGTAAATGTAGAAAGATATCATTCTCTATGGGACAGACTACAAACGAAAAATACCACTAAAATTACGACAAGGTTGTACTAACTATGAATAGGTATATAGCTAGATATAACATCTATCCTATTTCGAGTCATATATATGATAAAAGACTCTTTTAGCTATTTTTTTCTTTTATTTGTGGTATCCCCATACATTTTTCATTCAGTGCCACATCTATCATGTAAAATGCTTGTATCTTAGAGTGAAATATGCTACATCATTTTCAGCTATAGGACCTCTATAGCAAGCCCAATGAAATGTATACACACTTGCATATATAGAATCAACAAATTAGAAAGACAACTAATGCATCAAATTGATCAATCTGCTTGCCCCCGTCTTTCCTTGTGTTCTAACAAAGAACTACTATTAAAATGATGAAATATTTTCATTCCATGGTCCATACTAAGAGCAGCTTGCAATCATCACATCTTTTAGGAATCTCATCCTTTTTTCCTCTGAAGATAATCTTTTCATAGTGCTTCTCAGACAGTCAACCCGTGAAAAGGAAAATTCAAGGAAGCATTGAAGAGATTCAACATCAACAGTATTTTCAAAGGAGGCATTGCTGAAAAGCATGATCTAAGGATGGCATTTCTCAGAGTACAGAAATTGGAAATGAAATAGTAAAAATAATCACTTTGAAACAGAAAAAATGAAACTGAAAGTACATCCACACCTTACAAAGATAATGCATGAGTGTCATCTTGTTGTTAGTAGCACGAGTATCGGTGAGCTTCAAAAGACTGTCCAACTTAAATCCAATGGCAGAACCTAAATTAAGAAAGCGCCAAAACTTAGCTTCGGAATTCTGTATCAAAATTTCAAACTGCTTGAGCATGTACATTACAACATCCATAGTGTGGGATGAGGTCCTTAAGAACTATTTTATCCAAAAAAGAACAGGCTCCATTGGAATAATAAACATAACATATCCAAGCAAGACATTATATACACACTAGTAGCAAGAAGCTGAACTATCCATGTCCAGGCACAAAACCTTTACTATCACTTATAAGTTGGGAAGAATGGTTAAGTTTTATAGATCTCCAAATGTGAAAATCATCTAGCTCCGGAGCAAATTACTCAACAAAATTTGTTAAACCTCAAGGGTTGGCCTGATGGTAATAGACTTGAGCCTTGGGGTTTGCTCCCTTTCAAGGTCTCAAGATCGAAACCAACTGGGTGCAAACAATTTCTGAGGGTCATCGGGCTGGGTAAAACCTGAATTAACCGTGGTGCACTAGCGGGAAACTCCTTGCCGAAGGCTTGTGCATCCCCGGGATTAGTCGGGGCTCTAAGAGACTCGGACACTCGGTGCAAATCAAAAAAAAAAAGGGTAACAAAGTTCAGTTATGTATCAACTGAGAAGTATTATTTTATCTGATGAGTAAGAGCCTGCCTGCCTGATGGGCTTAATAGCTTATGGCTTATATGTCCGAAACCATAAATTAGGATTTTACGGCGAAAAAGTGAGGTAACAAAGTTCATTTATGAATCAACAGAAATATTACTTTATCTGATGATTAAGAGCCTGTATGATTGGCTTATAGCTGATGGCTTATAACTTGAAAGCCACAAGTTAGGATTCTTAACTTATGGCTTTTGGCTTATTTTTGTAATTTTGGCTTAAAAACAAGTCCTTCAAAGCACTATATTAATTTTACTCACAAGTTACAAAAATACTTGGAAGCTATTTTGATTTAAAAGCACCTAAAACAAGCCAATCCAAACATATCTAAGCGGAACCTTTTCAGCATATATTCTGTACTAGTCGTCTGCACACTGATGAATCTCCTAATGTATCTGAACTTCTTGTTTGCAAAATTAATGAACATTAAGAACAATGAATCAATTCGGTGACTTTAACTTGCATGAGCAAAGAACCACTTTTACGGTAAAAGCATGTCCCGCTCATTTCAATAGGAAACTTAGAATAGACAATTGAAACTTCTAGTTGCGGCATTTCTCCTAGTTTATCTAATTGCACAATCAACAACAAACAACAACATTCCCAATGAAATCCCGCAATTGGGGTCCGGGTAGTTGGACAATCATTGTATTGAATTTATAAATTTGAAATGCCACAAGTTCCACATGGCAGCAATTGAATTAGCCGTACATGTTTATCAAACTTTCCCGCATTAGTCCATATTAAGAAAGCTGAGATTTTGAAGAATTACATGAGGGAAGGAGATTCTAACCTCTGGCAGTTCCCTGGTTCAATGTATTCCCTAGATACAATATTTTCTTCAATATTTCCTTCAATTTAAGAGAATGTCGGACCTGCTACAAGCAAACTGAGTTATGCTAAGAAAATAGGGAAAATCACGAAGAGAAATACAGAACCTAGAGAAGTACCTCTTCACAAGCAGAGTTCACTGTGTTTAAGCTTTTTTTGAAGTCTGTGACCTGAGATAAACCTAATTTCAGATGATACTAGATATTTATTTTCAGAAGATTACCAGATGCAAACAAACCTGAGAATTGAACTGGATCTTGAAGAGAAAAACTCTTAGTTTTGACTCTACTCGAGGCACCTTCATGAGCTCCAGAAAAAACTGGAAAACAAACAATATCATAAATAGCACGAATGCATTAGGCTTGAGCAATAAGGTAGTATCATATCACCCTGAAAATCAGTTATTCTTTAAATTGTTAGAACATAAAAGAGCCATCAAGGCAGGGAAAGAACCATGAACACAAGTATTTTTCTGAGAAGGGTAATGGAACAAGCAAATCTACCATCAACCAAACCAAAAGCATTCAAAATATTCTAAAGAAACACAACAATACAACAGGGTACAATTCATTATCATGAATATCTGATGTTTGCCAGCCTCTAAAATTAGTTTTCTCTGAGAGACTGTATTTTATTTTATTTTTTTGCAACTGAAAAAAAAGGGCAAAAATATTCACAGTCTCAGAGAAAACTAATTTGAGACACTGAATGTAAAAATGCCATCATTTCTCATCTGGAATAGCAAAGGGTATCGCGATAATCTGGATAGAAGCTTTAGTCTGCTTCTCATCTTGTGTGGTAGAAAAATTTTTGGTTCTTGTGAAGGCTCATTGACATATCAGACACAAAAACACCTACTTGTAATTAAATGTCAATAAAAGCAAAGAAATGGCATAACGGTAAACATGTAATATACAGTGTGATACAAAGTTGAAACTAAGTAGGTTTTCAGCCATATATTTCAAATATTTTTCATTTTTTATTTTTGGGGAATTGGAGCTGAAGATAGACCACTAGGTATGTCCTTTGTCATCTTGTTATCACTTTCTTAATATTTGGCTTTAATAACAATGCCCTATCGGTTCTGATTTTCATTAGGATACTTCCATAGCCACTACTTCATTCTGAGAGCAGTGGTTCTTCAAGTTCTTTATCCCCAAACACCCAGTTCTCTTCTCAATGGTCACTCCCTTCCATTAAACTAGATCTACCCCTTCATATCTTTGTTTCCTTGCCATAAAAATTTTCTCCTGATGCTATTGATGATTCCTGTGGGGACAGGAAATCAGAGTCAGTCTTCCACCCAGAGAAAAGTATTGGGACTTCCATCTTGCTAACTCTTCTCACATTTCTCAATCACAACCATTTCCAAATTTTCATAGACCTGGATTGGCCCCCAGAAGCAAACCAAGGCAAATGGTTGGACTTGAAATGCCGAACCCTCCTCGACTATTCATGTGTCAACTTCTACAGATTTTGAAATGCTAGCTCCGCCAGTGGACTTGGAAGAGCACCCGCTTCATCCCCTAAAAGTCTTTAGAATTTCCACACTTGGCACACATTTTTGGCAAAATGTGTTATAAGTCAAAGCAAGTTTATCCTTTCTTCTTCTCCTTTTTTCTTCAACATTATTTAGACTGGTTACTTTTTTCTCTCATGTAGTAGAGTAGAGGAAGTTCCTAAATTTTCCAGATCTGGCGATCCTTTTTGCTTCCTTAGTTCTTTCCTTTCTTATCCATCAACTCATAATCCAGCCAGCCCATTAAATCAGTGCTGTCAGACTTTTTCTCATTTACATCCCATCTGCCTTTCTATCAACATTGACATGCTCCTCTATTCTCCCTTCCATCTCCTCTCTGTCTCTCTCTGTCTCTCTCTCTCTAACACACACACACACACACACAATGTTTCTCAGGACATCCACACAGGAATATACATCCACATCTACCATCAGATATCCCAACTCTTCCAGATTCTTGTTAACATACTGATATTCCGCACAGCCAAGCAAATGCATCACATTTTGACACAAACAACTGGAACCAATTACAGCTAAGATTCAAATTAGATTATACAGGATAGAACGTTCACATTTAGCCATCAGAACACTGGCATTTCCTGTCATCTATTTTGCTGAATTTATAAATCAGGGGTGAATTCTGTTTCAAACAGAATCTGTTGCAAGTGATTCAGCAAGTTAAAGTTAAAAATTTAAAAACTGAGAAAAAGGTTTTGTGTTATTTCACAGCCAGATTCTGTTGTTTTTACAACAACAACATACCCAGTGAAATTCCACAAGTGGGAAAGATTCTGTTTTGACGTAGATTCTGTTGTTTTTACATCAAATAAAATTTGCTAAACTGGAATACAGTAGCCAAACTATGTGGGTGTGAAGTAACTATACAATTGTTTTCTCTTTTGGGTTTCAAGTTTCAACACCCTCAATGTACACAATATATTCGACCTTGCATCAGATAAAAACTCACAAGCACTATTGGGCATCAATTTTAATTGCCAAATGCAGCTGCTGCAAAATATCAGATGTTCTCCCTGTTTTTCACTATACAAAATCTACATGCAAATGAAGAATATAAATCAAGAACTGTCCTGGGACTCAGGAGACAACTATAGAACATGATTGGCTAACCTGTTCACATTTTCCCAGGAGCTCCTTGTCGCCAGTGTAATTCTGAGCAATGGTAATATCAAACATTTAGCAGAAGTAACGGTGAAAAAGTCAACTGGTAGAGGAGCCAGAGGAAAAGGAGCAAGAAAACAAAGTTACAGACAACATAATAGCTGCAGAGTGCGTAAAATTCACCTTGAGAAGTTCCATCTCATCTTTTGTAGGACAAAACTTGATAAGATTCTCCACTTGATCAGCATCTAAAATTGACTCATCCATTGCGAGTGCAGCTGCCTGCAGACAAAACCAACAACCATACTTAAGGACCAACAACTTAAGGATTTTGATAAGGTCAGGCAAACCAATCACCATACTTCATTGCGTGAAATAGTAAAGTTCCTATAGAATTTTATCACTAAAATACCCTAAAGGGGGATAAGGCTCTGATAGAAAACAAGCGAGAATGTTGAGAAACTAGAGAACAAGCAAACTACGAATATTCAAGAAAAAAGATATCACCTAGGTCTACCAAATGAAGTAAAGTAAGAACTATCAGCTATACCCACCAATTATGGCCCCATAACTATCCACAAGGAACACCACTTGGTAAATTTTTTTGAGAAAGAAACACCACTTGGTAAATAATTCCTTACTAATACTTCTGCTATCCTTTTCCGCCAAATTTGAAGTTCCACAAACCTTTGCATTACAAAGGACAGCTCTAATCGAATTTTTCTACATTGTTTATCATACGCTAAAATAGAGAGAAAAGAAATAACAGAAAAAAGCAGGCTTTATAACAGCTGAAAGGGAAGTACAACAAGGTCTAAGCATCTTTCCTTGTGTCCTGAACCATTAGAACCAACGAAAGCATTAAGCATCTCAGTTAAAAATGGGTAGTTACAGTCACATAACCACATTTTTAAAGTGAAGGATTCCAGCATGAGAAATTCTCCTACTCTTATATCATGTGTATTCTTAATATTATCCAGACAATCTGCTATATGTTCAGTCTTAAACATCCTTTGCGACATAACTTGGTATACATATGGTGGTTCTAGGCCCTTCAAGGTGACCCAGTGGTTTGGGCTTGAGACTTCATGTTGAAGGTTTCAAGTTTGAAACTCTTTGCTAGTCAAAGCAAAGGTTTTGCCTTCTGAGTCAAAATCGTCGCACCGGGCTTGTGTTGTACAGGTTACTTCTCCTATGTGGTTTGCGAGCTATTGCATAGGAGCGGGGATTTACCCTGTGCGCACTCAAAGGGTAGTGGCTACGGGTTTCCCTTCTCATAAAGAAAATGGTGGTTCCAATGGGCTGTTGACATATTATATAACATCTTTGTGCAATTTTAGGTGTAAGACTGCGTGCACAACACCCTTCCCGAACCCCACTTGTGGGATTTCATTTTTGTTATTGTTGTTTATGCAATTTTAAAATTTAATAAGAAACATAGAAGGGGATAGTATAACTTATAGGATATTGAGCTCTTTCTATCTCAAAAACAGTATATAATTTTTGGCTATAGTCTGAACAAGCTGACAATCAGGAACCTCTCATTCTGCACCGATCAGGACATGACGTTTCTATGTTTTTTTGTTTTCAAATTAAAAAAAAAAAACCACTTGAGAAGGAAAACAAAGGAGTGAGAAATATTGAAGAGAATAACATCAAACTTACCATCATGTCAGGCAGTGGCATTTTTACCTTTGTGAGCATTATTTCAGTATTATTTGCCCTCCTCAAGTCAATCTACCAAAAAAAAAATTACTTAAAGAAGAAATATTAAACTTACAGAAAACAAGAAAATAGAATTCCTCCAACCATCAAATGTAATATGCTTGTAACGCAATGACAAGCATTCATCCAGCAGATATCAAGCAAAGGTAAAAAGGAACATGAAATGCACGGAACACGTATAAGCAGAAAAAATTACAAGAACAAAGAATTGGGTCAGTAACACTCAAGCACTCAGATTGTTAAATCATATTGATTACCAAGTGAACCCTATCAGGTTTAGACCCAACAGATTTCCTTCTCCCTCCAGATTTACCCGCATTATCTGACTTGGGGACTATAGCAGAGAAAAGAGTCTCAAGTTCTGAAAAATCGAATTCTGGTGACCTAGATTTGAAGCAAAAATATTAGTAATTTAGTTGACTAGAAAAACCCAACGTCAAACTTTAAAAGCATGATACATACAATTGAGTTTCTCCATTTCTTTGCAGTTCATCCCATAAGCTTCCTTGAAGTGCCCTAGTTACCTTGCTCCAATGCAATGGCTTTAAGTTGGATCTTCTTGGGGCTACACCACCAGCTGCACGTGAAAATCCCTGCCCTCTTCCTGCAGGAAGGCCTCTGCCAACTGCAGGACCTTTAGCGCCAAATGGAGGGGGGGGAGGAGGTCCGCCACCTGGAGGTCTCAGAGCTCCCGGTGGAAGAGGTGGACCAGGTGCTCGTCCTCCCGGAGGTGGTGGGGGAGGTGGACCAGGTGCACGCCCTCCCGGAGGGGGTGGTGGAGGTGGACCAGGTGCACGTCCTCCCGGAGGTGGTGGTGGAGGTGGACCAGGTGCGCGACCTCCAGGAGGAGGAGGAGGAGGAGGAGGTGGACCGGGTGCCCAACCTCCAGGAGGAGGAGGAGGAGGTGGGCCAGCTGCACGACCTCCAGGAGGAGGAGGAGGAGGAGGAGGAGGTGGACCAGGTGCACGACCTCCGGGAGGAGGAGGAGGAGGTGGAGCTCCACATACTGGTGGAGGTGGTGGAGATGGGGGTCCCCTCATTAGAGGAGATGCTCCTGGAGGTGGAGGTGGAGGTGGAGGTGGAGGGCCACCTCCCGGAGGAGGGGGAGGTGGTGGGCCCCCCCATATAGGAGGAGGTGGAGCTCCAGGCAATGGAGGTGGTGGTGGTGGTACGGAACTACGTAAAGGAGGAGGAGGAGGCGGCAGTGGAGTAAGAGCTCTAGAAAAAGGAGGGGGCGGGGGAGGGGGCGGAGATGATGCAGATGGAACATTGTATAAAGGAGGGGGAGGAGGGGGAGGGGGAGCATATGTTGAAGGAGGTGACGGTGGTGGAGGAGCATTTCGTAAAGGTGGTGGGGGTGGTGAAGGTGGAGCAACTTGCGAGGTATGTCGTATTGATGGTGGAGGAGGTGGTGGTAGAGGCGGTAGAGGGGAATAGCCGGTACACATAGGAGGAGGAGGCGGCGGGGGAGGCGGAGGAGGTGGGGGCGATGGTGTGGAAACCCCAAAGCTATCCAATCTTGGTACAGTGGATGCATATATAGGTGGAGGTGGAGGTGGAGGTGGAGGTGGCAATGAACTAGATATTACTTCTGAGGAAGTTCCATACCCCACCCAAAGAGGTGGTGGAGGGGGTGGTGGCACAGCCCTACCAACATTTATTACACTGGATGATTTGGGCAAAGGTGGAGGAGGGGGTGGAGGT
>JAOTQJ010000072.1:25230947-25247211 GCA_025642045.1 Solanum sejunctum | reverse complement strand
GTGGAAGAGAAAAGACACCCACCGTAGTCGTCGTTGAGCTAGTTGATGGTGGAGGTGGGGGAGGGGGAGGTGGAGGTGGAAACGACTGGATGTTACTTGAAAGTGACAAAGATGGCCTGCTCAAAGGACGCAGGGGAGGTGCGGCCAGAGCAGGTGGAGAATTAGGATCCAGCTGAGTCAAAGAAGCCGTCATAATATTGCTCCCCTGTAAAGATGAAGGTGCAGTAGCTGACAGTGAATTAGTTCCTGCTACCTCAGTATCAGGAGTTTCATGAGATGAAGTGCTCGATGATGGAGAAAGAAGCAGACTTGGAGGAGATGGATGAACCTGCATGGCCTGGCTTTTAGCTGATTCTGGGGCAGACATTGTAGCAACAGACGCCTCAACCACTGACATACCTGATGCAGGAGATGAAGAGTCTTTCCCTCTAACACGACCTGCTTCAGCAGAAACTATAGCTTCTGAAGAAGCTTGAGGAGATGGTGACTTTGATTTAACTCCAGATTGAAAATCCTTGGTGAGAGCAAGCACAGGAGGAGCACTGTTATACCTTGAGGGAGGATATGATACATGCATTGAACTAGTGTAAGAACCTTTGTTGGGAGGGATCCACCGAGACACTGCATTCGGCTTTGCCGGTCGTAAAACAGCGCCTTGGCTTTCCTGCTGTTTTGATTTATTTTTCGTACCTACACCATCAGCGGCAGGTTTTGCATTGGAGAATGATTGTTTCTTTAGAGATGAGGCTGTCTTATCACTTTTTTGTTTATTAATGTCAATACTCATCTTCTGTTGCAAACCTTCCCTCTCTAACTTCTTCTGTTTCAGAGTGCCTTCTTTATCTTGCTTTATCTCCCCATTTTCTGATGCAACACATTCTCCAGATGTTACCAATTCTGATTCCATGATGCTAGTACCATTGGAAACTAAAACCTTGGAGGATATAGAGTTGTCTCTATCCCCCAAGATATTGGTAGAACAATTAGAATCCATCTTCCCTTCTTGCTTGTGATTTATTTCGTCTGATGCACAATCTTGAAATGCATGATGTTCCACCTCCTCTTTCCATATTATTTCAATACTATCATCATCCAGCAAACTTTCCTTGACAGCCTGGGCTCCAGATTCCCCCCTTCCATCCTGCCCATCGACGCCATTGCTGAAAATCTCATCGACTTCAAAAAACTCTTCAGGTGAAGCACCTTCAGTGCCATTCTCATCCTCACTTGGCAATTCTTCAGTGACAACGGATGGGACAGCATCAGGATCCGAAAAGATTACCTGTTACAAATAAAAGAATTCTTCAACTTCACAATGGTAAATATTAAAGGTGGAAATAAGATCCAAAGTTGGAGAAATAAATACCAGACCTCTGCTTTGAAACCTCTAGGAAATTGGTCTTTTGCATCCCACAAGACATCAACATCCTCACGCACTAATATCAGAACATTCGAGCGAATAAATGTGGTATGGAACATGACCCTGAACATCATTTCTTCCCTTACAAGGTCATCTTCCAAATGGACACACTCGAGAACAACATCTCCTTGGACACGACAATGGATGTCAATTTTCACCACTGAACACTCTTCCTGAGGGGAGGAATTTAGCAGACTACTTCAGATTTCAGCTAACTTATCTTCATAAAAAGTCTCAACTTTAAAGCTGGGAATTACCTGTTGATAGAAGCGAGCATTTTTTTTTGTCTTTGGAGTTGAAAAGAGGAGCTTAGAGCTCCTATTAGAGGTTGTTGAAGCAGGGTCCTGTCCATAGATGCAAAGTATAGGTCGACAGCCTCTCCCTCCATCAAATAGAGGAGGACAACTAAGTTTGATGCAATCTAAGGCAAAAGGTGTATCTGATGGCAGCCATTCTGAACCAAAATTTTTTCTGGAAATGTACTGGAGATACCTAAGCTGAGATGGTTGTGGATTCAGAGGTGACAAAAGATGGAGCAGCTCCCTAGGAGCCTGCTTATATACCATTTCAAGAGTTTTATGCTCACCCGTGTACTGTTTTCGGTACAGAAGAAGTCCAGCAAGCATAAAAGCAAGTACAGGCCAGCCTCCTCTCTCACAGTGCATTAACAGGACATTTTGCTGACCCTCAAGAGAAAGCCAACTCTCACTCGAACGCAAGAAGTGGTGGATCATCTCCAGAGGCAGAAGTGGACACCCTTCATATTGCCGAGGATAATCCATCACAGTCATATCATACTGGGACAATATGTCAGATATTTGGCTCCTCCTATCACCTTCCCTAAAGTTGAAAACCATGAAAGAAGCATCTGCATAGTGGTCCTGCAGCTGAGCTACAATCCCTCCCATATACGTTTTGTACTCATCTTCATCCAACACGTCAGTGGAGAAGCAGCAATCAAACACTGCAAGTATGACGAACAAAGGAAAAGAAGAGAAAATGTCAGTAATTACACTATCAACCCAAAGAACCTATTGCTCAGAAGAACTGCCTGCTTTGAGATAATGAAGACAGTAATATGGTTCTTCAAGAAGAACAGCAGGAAAAAAAAATATCTTAGCTTCAACTTCTAAGCTAAAAGAAGCTACAAGACTAAAATGTAGTTACTAGATTTACATATTTTTTTTACAAAGCGTTGCATTTCCTCTACTCTAGGAATTCCACTTAAAAAAAAAAAGAAGCAACAGCTGTAATTCCAAATGTAGCTAATAGGGATAGTAATCAATAAGGAACTCGGTGATTGCAGAGAAAATACCAAATTGGTGAACATGATAAAAGCAAAGTAATTCGATTCCAAAACTAAAATGCATAAACCACTAGATACTGGAAACTTTTCTTAACACAGTTCATAAGCTCAAAAAACATAAGGAAACCCTAAATTAAAAACTTTTACGCTAGAAAAGCAGTAGCTTACCGTAGACCCGCTCAGAGATCTCTAGAAGCCGATCCGGCGGCTTCCTATAGAAGAAGCGTCTGAACAGCGCCATCTAATGGCGCTGTTTCTCCCCTGATCGGATCCAAAACCCCTGCAATTTAATCCTTCACTTCAACGTCCACCAAATTAACCCCTAAAACCGATCTCTCTACAAAATTCCCAATTCAACAGTCCAATTGACCTCAAATTAACTCCCTTCTAAAAATACAGCAAAAATTCAGTTAATGCAGTACTATTACCACCAGCAGAATGCAAATACAGCTGGATTTCTTCTAGCTTCAACCAATAGAATAGAACTCTCTAGAAAACTCCAGAAGAAGTTAAGATCGAGCTGAAAATGAGTTGAGTCGTACGTTTAGGGTTTGGTGAGTTGAAAAAAAAAAAGGAAAAAATTCAAAGGAGTTGAAGAAAGTGATTGATTAGATGAGAATGGAAGATATGATCGTTGCCATTGTTTTTAGGAAAGTCACATGGAGAGAGAAAGGGAGAAGATGAAACGAAACGTAGTGGACTGAAAAGTATGAGAATGTCCTAAACATACAGGAAACTGATGTACTTGGATCCGGTAAAGTACACCCGACCCGAATAAACCCGACCTGTTTCGTGGGGGGCTAAATGGACCACGTAGTACACGTGGCGAATACACAGAGAAAAGACTGACACGGAAAAGAGAAATATGAGAAATTGGGGACTAGGGGTTCCGACAAAAAATGACAATTTGAATCACATGCGTCACCCCAATTCCAATAAAGTCCAAAGCGCCCGACCCGACCTGATTTAATCGGGTTCCTTTATTTTAGAGAAAAGTTCAAATTTATACTTTGTTTCTTTTTCTATAATACATGAACGTGTTAATTAACATATTTTTAATTGATATCTTTAATTTTAGATATAAATAATAAATATTTAAGTTTATACAAAATTAAATAAGTAAACATATTGCATATTTTTGTTAAGCCTTATGTTATAATTCATATTATGTTATATATAACATATTTCCTCTATTCACTTTTGTTTGTTATTATTTCACTTTTTGAGGTTAACTCGTTAAATTTCAAAATTATGAAATTTAAAATTTACATGGTTGAAAACTACATGAAAAATATTACAAATTGCAATCTTTCTCATATTAATATGACGAAAAATACAAATATATTAAAACTGTTAGTCAAATTTTATATATTTTGACCTTAATAAGTAAAATAATGACAAATAAAAATGAACGGAGAAAATATGAAGATATATTTATTTTAATATAGGATATATTTATCTGCTTATTCAATTTGAGTGTGTATGAACGTTTAAACTGACAAGACATAAATATAAGTTAAGAGCAAATTAAAAAGTATTTATGTATTGTTATTTTTTCTTTCTTTCAGAAATTTTGTTGGCCTCCTAATGCCTTTTTGGCACACTCTTTTGCCACAAATGGGTCGATAGAAACTTTTACTATATTACCAATTGTTAATATTTGTACTTCCTTAGCTTTAGTGTATTAGTTTTATTTTTATTTTTACTTAATTTTAATAAGAATGTTTTTTGATAATTTTTCATGTGTTATATTTCAAATAAAAAAATTAAAGAACTTTTAGTACATTTACTTATTTTTAATTTAACGTCATAAAATTTTTAAAATTATTATGTCAAATTAAAATCAGATAATATATTAGTAAAATAAAAAAATTAAAAAAATAATATAAAACAAACAAAATTATACTACATAATAACTACAAAGTTGACTCCCTATTTTATTAAAAATATGATGATTATTTATATTATTGGAGATTTCTTTTTAAATAATTTTTCGATCGTTATTTGAATTTCTTATGATCTTTGTTGGTAATGCACAAGACAAAATACAACCCTGAGGGTAGTAGCACGATTAGGAGTAAATACTTCATTGATTTCATTCAATTCTTAAATTCTTAATTTGATAAAAGTAAAAATAAAAATTAGACTAATTTAACTCGATTCTTTTCAAGTTTTTTGAAATTAGATTCACATTATTTCAATTTATTTTCTCAATTTTTTGAATCTATGGTAATTGGATTTGTGTAGTTCAGGACAAAACCACCATTGATTTCCAGAATTATAAATAATCTCATCAACTGTGATTTGATATCCACCAATAATAACTATATTTAATACCACAGACAAAAAAAATTATTCTATTACTCATCTTCCATATACTCATATACTCAACCAAATAAAACAGCTTCTGCAGAATTTCCACGGTAAGGTTATAGAAAAATAAAAGTAGAAAAAAAAATATCTGGTCTCATTTTTTGTCACGTGAGAGCTCTTTTTTATTCTTCTTTTTTTCTGGGGTGTCAGTAAGAAGCATGTTTGTTAATGCTTAGCTATATCTTAAGGTTTATTTATATTTATAATATAATAAAATAATATATATATATATATATATATACACATTTGGTGTCAACATGCTTGCTTAAGCTGTGTACTTTTCTTAAAAGCAGCAAATGGGCCACTTGGCCTAGCGGATAAGGCCTAATGTTACATGGTCGAACGGAAAATAAAGTATTGAGCAAAAATTTGGATCACGATTTATAATTGTTATTAGATTTTAATTTATTAATAATAACAAAAAAAAATTGAGTCAACAAATAAGGTTGACACATCTATAAGAAAGATCTTTGACATGGAGTATCTTCTCTCAAATAATACTATATACGATACAAACTTAAAATAATTGGACTTCTGTACGATATCAAACATCAAGGAAAAAAATTGACATCAAAATATTCTGATAGCATTGTATATATTTTAGAGCCCAGAGTTTTAATTTTAGAATAAAGAGTTTTTCCTATTAAAGATAGATTGAGTTTCCAAAATTTAATTTTACAATCTTTAATTAGTTACAACGTAAGTTATAATCTTGAGTGAAATTGACGATATCTAACTCCAAAATCTAGATTATGTTAGTTGAAAGAATCTATTGTTTAATATATTTGGAAGAAAGTTAATGTGCATTTATGAAATTTATGTAGTTTCTAATTAAGATGCTACTTTTTACGTCTATCTTTTGTTTGTTCACTGTATGTATTAAAAACAAACATCAATTTTTATTTGTGTATTTTAAAAAATAAAAGATAATTAATTAAATTCTTCATTTACTCTTATTATTACTCTCTCCTTCCAATTTTACTTATTCACTATACTATCTTGAAATGTCAAACAATATCTATCAAGTTTATGAAATCAAGATATAATTTTTTACTTAGTTTCTAATATACCTTTATAATTAATTATAGTCATTTCTCTATTACATTTTTTAAGATGTTGTGTTTATTATATTCAAAGAATGATTTGATAAAATCATCTCTATCATTTATTACTTCTTAATCACATATCAAGTCAATAACGGACAAGTAAAGATGGAAGGTGGAACTAAGGTCATTTCTCCATTGCATTGTTCAACACATTAAATTTATTATGTTCAGAGAGTGAATTATCATTCTAAATATTGTTCCTTAAACACTTCCTCTATTCACTTTTATTTATTATTATTTCGCTTTTCTAGGTCAACTTGACTAAATAAAAGTGGTTCAAGCACATTAGTGGCCTAAGGCAAAAATCGAATGGAGACCTTAAACTTCAAAAAATAAATTAATATATTTTCTTACAAATTTTATTCTTATCTCTTTGAGATACAAAATTATTTAAAAAAGATTATAATTAATCAGTAATTTTTTTCAATTGATTAATAATCACACTCCAGACGTATTAAATTTATTCTAGTAATTCTTTCTTTTTATATGAAATAAATAATTTTTACCGCAAATAATACTTATTTAGTTTTTTTTTTCTAAAAAGAATCTATAACCTATTATTATTAAAATAAAAATTGAGTCCCCTCAAATTTGGGGGCTAAGATGCTTATCTTTTTTTTTTAACACTAGCCACCCTTGTGACTAAACTTCAAACTAAATTTAATATTTGAATTCTAAAATTTAAATTGTTGAAAACTATACGAAAAATGCTACAAATTACAAAATCCTTCTCATTTAAATATGTTGAAAAAATACATCTTAAAATATTTGTCAAAGTTCTTATAGTTTGATCTTGATAAGTGAAATAGTGATAAGTAAATATGAACGAAGAGAGTATCAAATATGCCAAGTTAATATTGAACAAATAAAGATAAACAAAATGAATATTTAATATCGTCTCCAACTTTTAAATATTTGATTCGCTGTAAAACAAATGACAATATTAAAATATAGGAAGGTTGAACTGTTAAAATATTTAACTTAAAATTAGTTCACTCATTTGATTAGTTAATCTATGAATACGTTTTGTACACTTTAAGAAATAATGTGTAACGTGGGCACGATCAGAACATTCGATAATTTCATATATAATTAAAGACAAACGAGTAACAGAAAGTCAACAACTTTGCGTTACATTTTAATTATTTCCCAGCGAGAATTGAGGAAGAAAAAATGATTGTACTTTGATATTTATGATGGATCAAACAAAAATATGTAGTAAGAAATAAACAAAGTCATGTGACCATAATTTGTTGTCATGTTCATGATAAAGACATTGCCAATCATCACTTATCCTTAGTACATACATACTCCAAATATACACGTTAACATCTGTTTTCGTCTTAATCAGAGATATTGAATTCAAGTTTTAAATATGAAATGTTTTTTTAGTAGAGAGCACTTCTTTCAAATGGATCATACACTGAATGCAAGAAACAAACTCATAATACAATAACAACAACAATAACATACCCAATAAAATTTCACAAGTTAGATTTGAGGAGGATAAAATTTACACAGACCTTATCACTACCTCATAGAGGTATAGAGGTTGTTTTCAAAGACCCTCATCTCAACAATATCATCACTAAGAGCAGATAATACTAGATATGAAACCAAACGACTAGAATGAAAAGCGAATGATCATTTGTAAAGATAATAAAAGTAACTAAATAAATGACAGACAATAACAACACAATACATAAAGACACGATTATCTCTATTAACCTACTAAATCACAAGGTTAAATATCATCCTACCCCAACCACTCGTCTAACCTTATATCTTGATATGCAAACTCCATTTCTCTCTATCTAATATAAGGTCATATCCTCGGTGATATGAAGTTGCGTCATATCCTATCTAATTACTCCCCCAAATACTTTTTCAGTTCACTTCTACCCCTCTGCGTAACCTCTAAATCTAATCTCTCGCACCTCCTAACAAAAGCATTAATACTTCTTTTTTGCTCATGCCCAAACCAACAAAATTCGTATCAAATGTTTATCTCAAATTATATTAAATTCTTATGATTAAATAACTTATTAATAAGATTAAGGAAAACTTTCAAATAAGTGATTATCAAGTATCAATTGATTGGACAACTCTTTGTTAGAAATTCTCTTAATTCTTTTGTATATTTTATTTTTATGTATTTAAATTTTTTATATCACTATTTTTTAAAGTAACATTTGCACATGTAATTTACCTAGTTTCGATAGTAAAAAAGTAAGAGTTCGAAGGAGTGGTGACCCACCATGTGTTTGTCATGTGCTAGTAAGTATTTACAGACACAATTAATGGAATTTTAGGGAAGATGATGAGTGATGATGATGGTAAAAATTAAATTAAAGAAAAGTGGGAAATATTGTAGATTATAAATTAAAGGTGACAAGCTTTTTAAATTTCCAGAAAATTGGACAAAGTACTATATGACAATGCATCATGTGTTCCCAACTACCAATTTTGCTGACAGATTTCACCTTTTTACTTTCTTTTTTTTTTTAAAAAAACCCTTTTGAACTTATATTTTTACTACACTTCAGAAAAGTTTATTTGGAAAAAAAAGGGGGAGGAAAATACAAATATGTTTATATTTTCATTGTCTTTATCTCTGCTCGATATTTGAGCTTAAAACGATTCTCTTGCTCATACATTTTTTACCCATAATTTTATTAGAATCGTGATTTTGTAATGGTTATATGAATTGCTTTAAGAGGTTCACGAGGAGAAATTAAGATAAAAAATTATTCGAACGTTGATATTAAATCAATAAATGCATGACAATAATATATATTAATAACTATTTACAATAAAACTAGAATCAAAATTTTATAATGTACCAGTGAAATTTCACGAGGGTTTTGGAAAGAGTAGAGCGTAGGCATACCTTACAACTATCTTAAGGGAGATAGAAATATTATTTTTGATAAACCCTCGACTCAAATACATCCTCCCTATGTAAAAAGAAAAAAACAATGGATTTAGAGCAGTAAAATCAAATGAAGAGTAATATAAATTTTTTATAACTAATTAAATCACATTTTTATATTCCTTGAATTGCCGTTTTACATGTAAGGGGTCTATATATGAGATTAATATTAAGTTTTCTATGGAAGATATAGTATGCCAAAACGAATAATTTTTCCCTATAATTTTATTTTAGGACAAAATATCTATATATACGCCTTATTTTATCATAATCTCGAAGTTCCTATCATTTACAAAAATTAAAAATTTCCTCTGTAATATATCATTCTCCTATTGCTGATACATCCTTTTCTCCTTCTTGAATACTTTTATTTCTTCTCGGATATATAAATCTCGTCTATGATATATCCCTCTTCTCTCAAATCCCTTTGTTATGTATCCAGATATATGGTGATGTATCCAGAATTCCAATTATGTGTTTAGAAATCCAGTAATGGTGATGTATCCAGAATTCCAATTATGTGTTTAGAAATTCAGTAATGTATCTCGAATTTCATAAACTATAAGAAATTTTATAATTTAGAAAAGAGTAGAAAAATAATATAATTAACTTTTAATACTATAAAATTTATGTTAATTTTTTGATTTTAACACAATTTCTATTTATTTTTTGGTTACTCCAAAATACTTGGATCAGTAGAGGTGGAATTGCATCTATTTGCATACGTATAATTTTACATAATTAGTGTCAAGGCCCTTTAAATAATAGCCCAATTGGGCCCATTTCCAAAACTATTATAGTGGTGGAGCCAATTATATTAACTCAAGATAGCAAACTCCCATGTCCATGAATTGATACCATATCATATCAAATCATTATCCAACCAATGGTCATGTGGTCCTATTGCCATTAGTTACCTGAACCTGAATATTGCTACCTCTCATTTATTTTATTCTCAATACTGTACTATACTATCCATTCCTCTCTAGCATGAATAATGATAATATCTATGAGCAGATGCTACATGTTAAATTTCACTAATACATTGTTTTTGTTGCTATATTCTTGCTGCTCAAACTTGTGATGGGTCAAAGACTAACCAGCTATATTCTTGCTGCTCAAACTTGTGATGGGTCAAAGACTAACCAGTAGCATACGTGATACCTTAAGCGAATCTATAAAAAAGCGATGAGTTTTACGAGGTATTACACAGATTCACATGACATGCACGCCTTTGGACTCAATGAAAGTGTAGCACAAGGATCATTTAAGAGGTGATTGACTTTCTGGGATTCATATCCTCTCAATATGTAATTTTTGAGAAATGCTATGCCTCTTTGTCCTATATATACTTGGATTATCTTGGGCAGTGAGCCAATGAAAATGGAGTTTCCCTAACGTAAATGTGCTAAAGCAGCTGGTAAAATGCATCAGCTTCTTTACTCAGTCCCCTTGGAACAACTGTGTATGTATCAGGGCTATCAGCAAGGTACAGAATGCTCTCACTACTCTATAATGAAGGGCAAAAATGAGTGAGTTTTAACAGCTAAGAACTATATACATTGACGCCGCGGATGAGAGTGGAGAGACAATACTCGAGAGAATTTATTTTCAGGGCCTTCAGAAATTTAACGAATGAAGGACGTTCAGCCATTGATTATTTTCTTGAAGCACTTCCAGCTCTTGAATAGAGTCGGTTCTTAACTTTGTTAAGTCTTCTTCCCACTGCTATGGATCGAGATCAACAGCTCATCGCATTCAGCTACTTTAGAGTATATGAGATTTTCGTGTTTGATGTGAATCCAATGTCAAAATTCCTGCACCTCACTTCTTTTCTGTATGAAGTGGGAAAAGGGAGCACCATACAATCAGTTTCCGTTTCTCCTCACTGAAAAGGCGAAAAAGAAAAAGAAAAAGAAGCTCAGTCGGGTGGTTGGTGATTATAGCTAAGCAAAGACAAGCTGATTTGCAACTGTATGGAGCAACTCCGAAAATTTGTAAATGAATTAGACGAGAAGACCATCAACGATATATTAACAACTGATCAGAAATTGTTTAAATGCATGTCCAGCAGGAGTCAGTTTGTTTATTTTCTCTTGTCAACTTCCAAACAACAACAACATACCCAGTGATCTTGTCAACTTCCAAACAATTGCTAAAATATAGAACGACCGTAGAAAAAAAAGTTAATTACAGGTCGCTTACCCAAATTTATAAAATCAGAGGCCTATTATACATAGTTGTGATTAAAAAGGGTCTTCCAAAGTAGTGAAACATTTTACCTCTTTGGAACCATGATCGTCGAACAGCTTGGCGGATCTGGCGCTCATGTTTCTCCAGGAGTTCTTCAACTCTGTGTGATTGAGATAGCAAAGGTCCTGAGAATTCAACTTTGTCCATTGGATCCTGAACCTGTTCAAGGTACAATTCTAAAAGATAAATTTAAGTCCAATGAATAAATATGCAACTAAATTCCATGAGTTTGCAATTGGCTATACTCTCTCTGGATGTTTCGTCGCAAACATGGAGGCTTAATTATTCTAAAACATAGCCACTGATTTCTTTATTTCGAAAAATAACATAAGAGGACAGAAAATGAATCAAACACAAAAGTTGTAATCTGGAAATCTATAGATGCATTAATTATCATGT
This sequence comes from Solanum sejunctum, assembly GCA_025642045.1. NCBI lineage: Eukaryota > Viridiplantae > Streptophyta > Magnoliopsida > Solanales > Solanaceae > Solanum > Solanum sejunctum. Next base: position 25,235,422 of record JAOTQJ010000072.1, on the reverse strand, counting down.
TTCTAGTGAAAGCTCCATATTAGAATAATCTTATCCCGTTTTAGTTTAAGCAGGTTTTAACAATGCGAATAGCAAAAATGTGCATTTATTATATTTGAATCCTGACAAAAGATTTCGACTAACCGTATTGATTCTCTTGAAAGCTGTTTCCTCTTTCAGATAGAGAGCCAGTGACAGTTCTTGTGAGTGATAGCCATCAGAAGCATCAAACGAATCTGTCTGCTCCATTCGGGTCCAATGTTGTTGCATTGCATGTTTAGCGGATTCATAGGTGTCATGGCCCTTAGAGTTGGTGCGACTTCCATTTGTAGAGTTGGTGCAACTTCCATTTGTAGCTTCATAGTTCTCTTGTTTTTTTAGCTCCATGTTATTTTTCATATGAAGTCCACCTGAAGGTTCAAACTTCAGGCTTCTTGAACTTGATTTACTCCTTGATCTCATTGACGAATCATCAACCCGTCTTTTCGCCCAAGCAAAACCACTTGATCCTGAAACTTGAAGAGGGCCTGAAAAGGGGACATCGCCTTGAGATGCATTCTTAATGTGGGAAGCCTCTCCCCTCAAATCAACGGATGGCTTAGGTCGCTCGAGACCTGTAATAATATCTCCTTCTTTTAGAGTACCCAGACTACTACCATTACTTTTAGGAACACCTTGTTTTTGGATGGGTAACTTCTGCAGGAAAAAGAAAATCTTTTATCTTTCTGTCTATGATAAGCAAAATGAAGAAAAAATGCACCTAAGCTTTTTTATAGGAAAAAGAGAACACCTCTTCAGGTGGCAGTTTATTTGTCACGTTCTGTTTTCTGATGGACTTTCTGGTTGTGTCAGGTCCACGGGCTCTCCCACTAGGCTTCTTCCTGAAACAACTCGTATGTTTAAATCATAACTTAGCAGTATCAATGTAAAAGCTAGAAAATGTAACAAATGCAAGAGCTAGTGTCAGCACTTCGGAGCAAGATAGTGACCTTAAATATTGATATCATATTGTGGCACTAATCATTCTATCAAAACCAGTTTCACCATTTAGTCAGACAAGCTTATATTTCTGTTCTAAGTTATCATGGTTTTAGGAACATTTTTTACTCAGATTTATAACCTTAGAGCAAAATGACGGATGGAAAGCACACTTCCTCCCTGTCTTTTCGAGTTTCATGTAGGGTTGGTTTTGGGGGATGGAGCGCTGAGGGCATTAAAGACAGGGTATATCCCTTTTATCCAACCATTGTGATTTCCCCTTAAATGTAAAAGTATAACCATAAAAAAATTCAGAACTAGCAGAATCTTAACAAGTTCTCACCTTTTTGCTTCTTCACAATGTTTGGCATCGATCTCTTTACTTGGTGGATACTTGGGCAGGCATGAAGGATCACAGGCATGAGGCTTTGTCTTGAAGTACTAAAGATAGAAACCGAAAGTTGAGGAATTAGAGATTTTGAAATTTATGTATGCGAGATAAAACGGATGGAAGAGGAAATTATGGCAAAAAATTTACATGTCTTTGTGCAGGAATATGGAATTATTTTTTGAATTAATAAATTTAACAATATACAGGCTCAATTATTCTTTGTAATCATTCATCAAGAATCTCCCACCACGGGGAAAAAAAGAAAAATAAATAGTTTTACATGAGAGGGAGCTACACGCATTTACTATTAGTTAAAATTAATAGACATAAAAAACTTATCGGCAAAAAAACAAAATAAAAGACACAAATATTAAGATAGCAAATCAAAGTAGTTCTAAAAGCTAATATTTTTAAGACTTGGAGAAGAGAATATGAGAAAGATGTCAAAATGAGTCTTGGAGGAAGAGAACATGAGAAAGACGTCAAAATGAGTCTTGGAGGAAGAGAACACAAGAAAGACATGAAAATGCACTTGAACTTCTAGATCAATGAAAAAGCGAAGAACAAACCATAAAACAACACAGAGAGGATTTAAGAAACTGAAACTCAAGACACAATGATAAGATAGGGAAATTAGCATTACCATATATATATATAAAAAAAAAAGAGAGATTAAAACAATACCTCAGATGCAAGGGCAGAAGAAGCAGTTCCACGTTTTGGTGGCTCCACAGAAAGAAGGGTCTCTATGAGTGAGACTGCACTTTTGGTTAGATCTTTAAATGTGTCCCACAGACAGCTCTCGTAAGGATGTTGCGGTTTAAATAGAGTTGCATGAGGAAGTTTAGATCTCTTCCAGTAATCATCTGGTGGGGATCCACAAAGCTTAAAAATTTTATGCAACTGTTCAACCTATACCACAAAAGAGAGATTGTTCAGCTATTGATCATGCAGCAAACTAAGAAGTATTCAGCTAGTGAAGAATTAGCGCAACTAGAACCTAAACGTGAAACTTGAGCTAGATAGGCACATTGCATTATTAAGGAAAGAGAAGGATGGAACGGTATGAGCAGTAAAGTTTTTTATGATGTACAGTTCCAGAAAAGTATGTTATTGATCTTTTATTTAAATAAGAAAGCTACGAGGACAAGTAATTCGAGCAAAGAATTACTTTAATATCAACTGTAAGCTTGTTTAACAAGATTGATGATTGACCAATTAAGTTTAAGAGATCTAATCATTGAAGGAGGTACCTCAGTTCTCCCCTGAAGAATAGGTTTACCAGTAAGAAGTTCACCAAACACGCATCCAACACTCCAAAGATCCACAGAGGTTCCATACTCTGTGGAGCCCAACAGAAGCTCTGGCGGACGATACCATAAAGTGACAACCCGGCTGGTAAGTGGTTGCTTCCGTCCAAGATTACAGAAGTTTGCCAAACCAAAATCTGCAACCTTTAAAATTCCGTCATTATTTACCAGAAGATTTGCACCTTTGATGTCGCGATGCATTACACCTCGAGAATGACAATGCTCGATTCCAGACAACAACTGCTTCATGTAGCATTTAATCTGTAAAATTGATCCAGCTCATCTTTAGCCCAACAATAATAGTAAAATTTATCAATAGCTTTACAAACCAAAAAGAACAGAAACGAGGAGGTCTTGCGTAGATATTAGCAGGATGATCCCCCACCCCAAATTCAAAACCAAAATGAAAGGAATTTCTTTGTCATTTTTTTTTGCAAACTGTTTGTTGAAAAGATTCAGTTGAAAAGTTGGTGAACCTGTGATTCGCTGAATTCAACTTCTGGACAAGACAGGAGTCCTGAAATATCATGTTCCATATACTCGAACACAAGATACATGCTACAAGACAATCTGGAGGTAATTAGACCCTCTAATTTGATGATATTGGGGTGATCAAGCCTGCGGAGGATCATAATTTCTCGTGCCATAAATCTAACACTTTCTGGCTCAAAGTTATCAAATCGCACCTTCTTCAGGGCAACTGTCCTTCCACTTTCTAAATCACGTGCTCTGAATACGCTGCTGTATGTACCCTGACCTATCTGTAACAGCAGTAAAATGGTATAAGAAAAAACATTCATCAGTTTAGAAAACCTAAAGTCGCAAAATGATATTAAAAATTATTTAGGAAGACGCATATTGACCCCCGTCAGCTGATGAGCAGCAAACTCGAATTGGTGTGTAGCAAATAAAAATGCAGTTTTATTTTTCTCCAAGAGTTTTAGGGTCCTTTTCAGCACAGCAACCTTCTTCACTTGATTCCAAAACTTCGCCAAGCATGTACTAAAGGTAAAATTTACACCTCTCAGCTATTATGGAACAGTGATACATGTGAAATATCAATACAACAGTACTCATGAATATTTTAACAGAACTAATGACTTAAAGACGTAGTTGACTGTTCTGGACGCATGCATTCTGGAATCTGGATGAGTATATAAATGAGCCAAACAAAACTGATTCACTATAATCCAACGTCCAAACATTAGCCCATGGAAAGGGTGGAAAAAGGCAAGTTAGCGACTCAACCTGCATTAATCCTACTTCTTTTAAGTTGAATTGAGAAACCTATATCAAACGGTCAGACTTTTCTCATTAAGCTAGCAGTAAACACTATTACTTCCCATTTCCTCCTCCATTTTAGGACAATGCTTTCAACTAACGAGCAAAAGAACCCCAAGAAAGAACAAATCTTTTTATCTGTTTAAATAATTCTGGTTTTCTGTCTACCTACCATGAAAGCCCTATTGCCAGAAAGAAGAAAAATAGGAGAGATGATACACAATTTATTTTGCCTTACATACTTGGTTTTTGTTATGCTTTTACTCTAGCGAGAGTCTAATGAAAATAACATTTTACCTTAGGCAGCATACGAACAATATACCCCAGACCCCACTTGTGACATTTGGATAAGTTGTTGCTGTAAATTTCTTATGACAAAGAGGACAAACACTACTCAGGTCTTGAATCTAACATTGCTAAAGAAAATAACAATTTACCTTAGGCAGCGTATGAACAATCTACCCCAGACCCCACTTGTGACATTTGGATAAGTTGTTGCTGTAAATTTCTTATGACAAAGAGGACAAACACTACTC
>JAOTQJ010000072.1:25159806-25174615 GCA_025642045.1 Solanum sejunctum | reverse complement strand
CATTGACTAACTGCTACTTCACAATTGAAAGAAGCGCAAACAGTTTAAAGAGCCATTTTGCTTTATTCCATCATATCCAAAAGTAAAAAAATAGTGAATCTTTAGATCTATCCGAGATTATGATATGGATTTTTGCTAACCATTATGATATGGAGATAAATGTAATTAAGACATCTGCTGAGAGTGAGATTTTTTACAGGAATGAAATTCTAGGGTTTGAATATAATTTTTTAAAATTATTTTTTCTCAAAAATATCTAATTCTCATTGATTTATAAGAAGTATAATACTTATCAGTTTTCTTAACCCAAAATTGTTTGATTTTATAGTCCTAAGATTCTAAATTCTCTTTGTGGACGCCAACAAATCTATATGTTAGAACTCAGATTAATCTCATTCTTTATTAATCTACCAATTGTTTTACCTTTTAATGATTGCAATACATTTTTTTTTATATTTTCGCTAATTATTGTGAGACGAAGATAAATATGCAATCAAACATTCAATGAGGGTGAGATTTATGAGAATAAAATCTTATGGTTCAAATATAAATAATTTTTTAATTAATTTATTTTGAAAAAATTAAATTCTCACTAATTTACAATCAATTTGTTCCATACTCAAAATTATTCGATTTTATATTCTTAAAATTTTAAATTTTCTTTATTGGAGATGCCATATCTATATATTAGAACTCAAATTAATCTTCAATTATTTTACTATTTAATTTTTGCAATACGCAGTTTAATACTTTTGCTAGCCGTTATGAGATCGAGATAAATATGCATCCAACGCATTTGACGAGGATGAGATTTACAAAAATAAAATCATAGGATTCAGATATAACTAATTTTTTAGTCATTTTTTTGAGAAATTTAATTCCACCGATTCATAAGCGTAATACAATCTATTTTTTTATACTAAAAAATGTTTAATTTTATATTCTCTGTATTCCAAATTCTCTCTGTCGGGGCTATCTGTATTCTAAATTCTCTCTGTCAGAGCTGTTGAATCTATATATCTTTGTTACTAATATTTAGATTAATTTCGTTCTATGTTAATCTATCAATTATTTTACTATTTAATTTTTACGATACGTTTCTTAATATTTTCACTACCTAAAATTTAAATATACCAATTAAAAGGGTAAAAATAGTTTCAAAATAATAACCATACCAAGTGTAGAAAAAAATCTCAAAAAATGTCATGATTAGAAATGAACCTAGAAGTTTTACTTAACCCAAAAAGAATTACTAGTATAAAAATAGTTTGAAATAATGTAAGTAGTTATTTGTGTAGGTCCATTACAAAAGGACAATAATAGTGGAAAGAATCTAAAGAAAAAAATCCACAAATCTTAGGCTTCATCATCAAGAAAAATCCAAGAAAAAGATGTAAAAGGAAGATAGTGTTAAGTGTTGACAAATAGCCATATATGTCTCTCTCTTCCAATGTAAGTTTCTCCATTTTCTTCTTCTTTTACCACCTAGACCCACACCCCAGGAGCTGTATCTTCTTTCGTAAAAGGGACTTTACTGGTCCCAGCAGATCCGGAAAACACCATTTTTTTTGAATGACAATGGACTTTCTGTAGCATCTCTTTCTTGGCTTTTTCTACAAGCTGTATATGATATTTCAGCTCATCTACACCTTTATCTGTAATGGGTTTTTGTTGGATGTCGTTTAGTTTCTGAGATGGAGCTAGTCTTGGATTACTGATCTGTTACTGAGTTGGTTTTTTTGTTTTCTGTGAGCTGAATCCATTTTGAGGAATTTGTGTCTGGTAATTCTACAAATTTCTTCTGAGCTGGAGTTAGTGGATTTGGTGTTTGTTTGTTTACTTTTTTATGACTTTCTTCATCTGCTTTCTTTGGATTTTCACAGATGCATCTTTGTTTGTGCATAGTTGCTGATATGAATGTTGGGGCTTCCTTCTTTTCTTCTTTCATCTCTCTTCTTCTTCTTCTTATTCTCCCTTCTGAGTTTATGCATCTGTTCTATGCAATTTATGTTTGCAAAAACAACCTTCTTTTTCTGAACGGTTGCAAATTTTGTGACTGATGATTTGTATCGGTTGGATCTGTGATTGTTGACCCTTTTTCCCTCTTTATTATGACTAGGCATTTTCCCTTTTTTTTTCTCCTTGTAATCTGATCTTTGTTTCAATGTTTTCGAAGTCAAAAGGCAGATGGGTTTCTTTCTTTTTTTCTTTTTGGCCCCTTTTTGGGTGTGTTCATAAGTGATTCTTGTTTAAATTGTGTTTTTGTGGATGTTGGATTTGTACAGCTAAGTGTCTAAATTGATAATACTACTTAAGTTCCTGTCAATTTTGAGTTTTTTTTCATCTAAGTTGCGCGAATTCTTCACTTCCAATGCCGCACCAGTGTCGAGATTCTCTGAAAATACGCTACTTCTGGCAAATCGGACATGGACATGCACCCGCTGACACTTTTGAAGAGTCTGAGCAATATAGTTCTTCATTCAGATTGCATGGGTGATTTTTCAGTTCTGGATAATTTTATGATACCAACTGAGCGTAATTGTAGTTATATTTGAATATGTAGTTGTGTTGGAGTCTCTTTATCAGAATCTATATTTCATGTTTGATTCCAAAATTTTATAAAGTTCATACCTCATTTTTCATTCCGACCTTGAACTTGACAGTATAAAATAGATGACTCGATATGCGGAATTGCGTTTAGTTTGATGAGAGAGTACATGGATTATTCATAGAGAATGCAGCATTGTGCTTCTTTTCAAGAGAAAAGAACAGAAAATTGAGCATGGAATAGTTCTCTCTCCTTTTATGACCTACTTTTCAGTGTCTTTCTCTATATGCCTTTTGCTGTTGTAACATTCTGGCGTGTTATTAGAGGTATTAAATATCTTGTTTCGCATGCGTAACATTCTAAACTGTGCATTTCTGTTTGTGTCCTAGGGTGGGGAGAAAAATGCAGTGTACAAGCTATCGCCCTGGATACCATCCAAATGATCTTAATGGGAGCCTTTGTGGTAATTCATGGTCTATACAGCACAATGATGTCGCCTGGAATGGTGCCAGAGGCTTATATGTTTCCTTGCCTCCATTTATGGCTGACCAGAACCTGGAATCAGTTCATCAAAAGGAAATGTTGAAGCAGACAATACTCAAGCAGGAAGCAATATTTAGATATCAGGTATAGACAAGACGAGCCTTTGGTCTTACCATTTGAAAGAGAACATGTGATCATCCAATCAATTTAATGACTTTTTGACTGACCCCTTCAATTTGTTTTGCATGTAAAATAATTATGCTTATGTATCTTCTCATGTTTGTTGAAGTGTACATTCTCATATCCTTCTTTTTTTGCTCCAGGTGATCTAGAATTAAAGTATGGTACTAGAATCAAAATTTTTCTGAATCTCTATCTGATGTTATTCGTGTTTGTTGTTTAAGGCGGGTAGGACAGATATTGCAAATGATTGCAATGATGCTGTGGATCTTTTTGAAATTATTGTTGGTCTTGAGCGTAGTAGTCTTTGGAATGCTTTAATCTCTTGTGGATTCTCTGAATGGATCAGAACCATATACAGGTCTAAAACACGTTTTCTTTCTCAGGTCAATGAATTACATCGCGTATATAGAAGACAAAGGGTGTTAATGGAGGAGATTAGGAGGAGTAAAGTAGTGGAGGATCATTTACACTTGCAAGCATTAGAGTCGAAGTCCTTTGCGTCACAATTAAGGTCTGAAATTTCCCAGAAATCCCATTGCCCTCAGGTTGTAGACCTCACGAACATTGAGCCATCTACATTATGTGGAGAGACTTTTCAAGGTTGTTCGAATTCTATTGATGGTCAGAGAGTGCCACCAGGTGCTGACTTACTGGCTGAACAAAGTGTTTCAAAAGAAAGGCAAATATCTTCTTCGAAGAGCAGTGCATCCAGGAAGAGAATGTTGGATCTTGAACTCCCAGCAGAAGAGTACATAGATATTGAAGATGGAGAACAATTTGTAAGGGAAAATCATGCTCGAGGGCCCAATATTCTGATTTCGGAGCTTCAACGTCAGCATAGTTCAAAAGCCAACTTTGTTAATCCAGGAGATTCTTCAGTTTCTAACGCAAGTCCTAGGGGTAGCTTTCTTTTGTTTGACCTGAATGAGCCAATACAGCTTGATGAAACAGGATATCCAAATTCTGCACTTGAGTCTGTTAACATTCCTGAGGAAATCAGCAACATGGATCAGGATCTATCTGGAACAGTCAATGCTGAATGCTCAACTCTGAAAAAAGAAGGTATTTTGAATATCCTCTGAAGACAACATCTTGAATAATATTGTAAGCTGATAAGATGCTCTTAACATTTGTTTGCACAAAATGGCTGCTTTTGTATTTCTTCCATCACATCCTTTTTCTATGTTCTTTGTTCGAGTCGCATGCTGATCCAATTAAATCTATAGCCTAAAATGTTGGTAGATTGAAATTCTCACTCATTTCATTTTTATCACCTGCAGTTACTGGCGGAGATATAAGCAACGTGAATTCTTCTGATGAAGTTTCTTCTGTTGAGACAACACTTCTTCAATGTAATCAAACAGCAAGTTCATCTCCAAGATTTGTAGATAAGAGTCACAATGGAACCAAAATTGACAAAGCATTGCTAACTACTACTCGGAAAAAAATTAAGGAGATACCCTTTGCAGTTCAAGCTCTTCCATGCTTTATTACTAATAAGAGTCCTAACTCTTCTGTTGGGAACTCGAGTCTCACTGGAAAGAAGAGTGACCTGTATAACAGTAGTGCTTCTAGTCCAACTTCTGGCACATCAGGCTTATGCTTGATGAAATATGGTGATAATGAGTCTACATCTGGAAAAACTGATGCTGTTAAGTCATCTAAGATTCCAGATAGCTCGAGTTGGATGAAGGGTATGGACTTGAATTGCACACCTTCTGCTGATGTGTCTGACAATCAATTTTCCACCCCTACCTCCAATATTTCACATCTGAATCTTCCTGAAGGCAGAGAAAGAGAGCCTTGTGAAACTGTTCGTCTTGATTGTATCCCGAGTCCTGATTCTGCAGTCGAATCTGGAAAATCTACCCGGGATAGTCACTTTGTAGGGCCTGGAAGTGATGGCAAGTTTCTGACAACTAATTCTTGCATTAACATGTCCTGCATCAAGGAAGAAACTTTTTCACCTGGTCATAGTAAAACGACGACTCCAGTGGACAGAGATTTGGAAGCTCCTGTAAGCCCAGAAAACAAGGAATGTTCTCCACCTAGAGGAGATTCTCTGGAAAAAACAATTGGCAAATCTAACCAGTGGAATGATGACACTGGGAAAACTGACAGGGCTGCAGCCGAGACCTTGCTCTTTATATCATCATCTGTTGTACAGAGACATTCAAAGACTGCCAAGGGTGGACCATCTGAAGCCTCTCATGACACTCTAGGCTGGCTTGCTGACATTGCAACTTCTTTGTCTAGCAAGCCAGAGAAAGAGGTTGGAGAAATCACAAACCTCCATTATCATCGCAATTGCAATGAGGTCATGAAGCTCACACGCAAAGGGGGAAAAGAGAGAGAAGCAGTATGCAATACTTTGCATAGTCAGACAAGGAGGAGGAGCCGACCTAGGAGATCAAACCATCAGAAGGTCCTTGAAACAGAAGTACACCCCACTGGTGCCTCTCTTTCTCTGCATCAGTTGAATGGAGATCTAGAGTCACCTGCAAATGCTACATCAGAATCAGGTCCATGGAGGAAAACTGCATGCAGGGCTAGTTCGAGAAGTAGGAGATGGTCTCCTAGTGCGAGAACAACATTCTCACTATTACAACCACATCCTAGTAATGACAAGCAGGGCATTTCAGAGAGATACTTGAAAGGCTGGGGGTCAACAAAAGAGCGGCAAAACAGCCGGAGACCACGTTCTATTGCCTCTTTTAGCTGATGACTTATTTTGAGAGCCAGTATGTTTTGGACTCATGGAAATATTATATGGTGTGCAGAAAGTTGATTCATAGGGGAGTAGTTTATTTTTGAGGCATTTCTGCTCTTGGAATTGTATGTACAGGTAGTAGCCCGAATTCGTATAGCATACTTAATTTTTTTTGTGCAATGTGAACTACTCATGTTGTAGTTATAATGGTAATGACAAAGATAACAACAATTTGTTGTTAGTTTGATAGACCTTTTTCAGTTTTCATGAATTTACAGTAAATGTTCTATGACATCTTAGTGAAAACATTATTAGATGCATATGTATATTAATCATGTACAGAATCATTTGTTGTCTTTTCATGAATGTTTATATTAAGATTGCTTGTAACATGGCCGTCCAAAAATATCTTTATTATGGATGCTTTAGTGTAAAAATACTCTTATTGTTATTTAATTAGTCAAAAAATGCCTTTACCATCGATGCTTTAGTCCAAAAGCTCTTATTGTTATTTAATGGGTCAAAAATGCCCCCTTTTAAAAATAAATTTGTTATTTATTTTATATTTAAACACTTTTTCTTTGAATAATATTTTTTAATTAGCAAATATTTATCCCTACTTCAATTCGAAAAAAATTTAAAAATTTAGAAATATTTCTCATTTTATTATAATTACTATTTTTATCATTGTCTAAATAAAAATCAATGTTGGATTTATTATGATCTTATATTTATGACATATATAATTTATTATAAGGGTATGATATTCTATTTTAATTGATAAAATAAGAATAAGAAAAAAATAATTCTTATATTTTTATTAGTTAAAGTGATTTTAAAAGAAATAAAACAAGAAAATAGTTCTTTTAATTTTTTTTAATTATGAACACAATATGTTTAAAAAAATTATATATTTATTAAAAAGGAGTATTTTAACCCATTTAGTAATAATAAATATATTTTTGGATTAAAGTATTAATGGCAAGATCATTTTTAAATGAGTATTGATGGTAAGGACATTTTGAAAGAGGGCTATGTGTCACGTCCCGCCAATATTTCTGTCCAAAACGATGCAGAAAATGCGCCCGGCATGCTCCAGAAGGCTTCGGAACTCACTAGAATGGTGCAGAAGATTGAAGACCACACTAGAGAGTCCCGGAATATTCTAGAAAGATGTAGGACGGTCTTGGGCAGCCAAGTTGCCTAAATATATTAGATATTTACTTAGAAATATCTTAGATATTTCTTAGGAACTTTCTAGGCTTGCACTGTCAACCATTCAATCAAATTGATCCCAACCGTCCATTAGGAAGGGGGCTTAGTATAAATACCCCTTAAAGGCTTCTCATTTAGTATCAACCAAGAAAATCATCAAGCAACAAGTCTTGTAAAGCTTTCCCAAGATGGGGGAGATAGTGGCAGAGACCGGGGTTGGCAGCCACATCCCAAAGGTCATGGCTAAAATGGGGGAGACGATGGCAGAAGTCGGAGTTGGCAGTCACCTCCCAGGGGTCATGGTCCCGGCAGGCCTGAGAATAGGAGGGTCGAGCGACAAGGCTACGACGAGGGCAAGGCTCCGTCCGTGAAGGAGTTCAAATGCTACATGTGCGGGGGACCGCACAGTTACTTCAAATGTCCCAAACTGAAGAACCTTAGTGCCATACGACAAGAACGAAAGGAGTCGAAGGCACAAGAGAAGGCATCTGAATCAGGGAAAGATTCAGATACGGTGCAGTTGGGCGTGATTGGGCTATGCGGAGCAGTCATGCAGCAGCCAGGAAAGTCGAAGGAGGGCAAGGCACAATACGTGGACATAATGATCAATGGGCGAACCGCTCGTGCCTTGGTCGACACAGGCGCAGAGGTTAACATCGTGACTAAGTCTGCGGCAACCAAGTTGGGACTAAAATACAGCCCAAGTGATGCATAACTTAAGACAGTCAATGCGCCAACGACTCCAGTATGTGGCGTTGCTCGAGGAGTCGATATAGTTTTGGGGAAGTGGCATGGTAATACCCGCTTCCATGTCGCTCCAGTTGATCTCTTTGACATCACCCTTGGACAAGTATTTTTCCGAGAGTGCACTGCAGGTATCAGTCCCTATCTCAAACAACTTGTGATTTTTGAGAAAGATTGCCCCTACATGGTACCCTTATAAGAGAAGTCCAAGTCAAGGGGATTAGCGCAGCTGTCGGCCATGCAGCTTGTGGAGGGGTTTCAGGATAAGCAGTCATTGCCATGTTCCAGGCCCAAGAAGAAGGGGAGACGCCAGAAGAGGAGCCAACGAAGAAAGCCGAGGATGCTGAAGGACGGCCATTCGCAGCAATACGATTCGGGCATGAAAGAGGAGCAAATTCCAAGAAAAGCCACAAAGGGACGGCATAAAAAGATGCAGCAGTCCAGAGGTGGAGGACAAAAAGTTCCTACAACATCATTGCGCCGAGGTCGTCGCAATATGAGGTGGGGAGTGTGTCACGCCCCCCCAATATTTCTGCCCAAAACGGTGCAAAAAATGCGCCCGGCATGCTCCAGAAGGCTCCAGAACTCACTAGAATGGTGCAGAAGATTGAAGACCACACTAGAGAGTCCCGGAATATTCTAGAAAGATGTAGGACGGTCTTGGGCAGCCAAGTTGCCTAAATATCTTAGATATTTACTTAGAAATATCTTAGATATTTCTTAGGAACTTTCTAGGCTTGCATTGTCAACCATTGGATCAAATTGATCCCAACCGTCCATTAGGAAGGGGGCTTAGTATAAATACCCCTCAAAGGCTTCTCATTTAGCATCAACCAAGAAAATCATCAAGCAACAAGTGTTGTAACGCTTTCCCAAGTAATAAGAAGTCTTCCTTCTTAAAAGAAGCGTTTCCTTAGCGATCCAAAGTTTGAAGGCTTGCTAGTGTTTGCAAATTTGGGCAAGAATCATACGCAAACTGACTAGCGCCATACGTACATTTTAGCATAAGTTCTAAGTCCGTAACATATTTCCTGTCAAAATTATCCAATCTCTTTTTTCAAAAATAAATCAGCTGCTCGGGTCGGGTCTGATGGGATAGTATTTGGTGCGGGAAAATCAGAAAAATGGCGGCGAAAGAGAAAAGAAAGCAGTAAACGAAATGGGAGACGCAGAGCGGGGAGGAGGAGAGAAGAAGAAGAGCTTTGTTATACAGATTCCTTCCTATGAAGAAGTTATGGAGAGTTCTTCTCAGTCTAAAACGACGTCGTTGTCCTCATCTTCTCTCTTCAAACCTACCCCTTCTTTCTCTCAAGCATTCAAATTCGTCAAGGACTCCGAATTTTACTCCCCTCCCCCTCCACCGCCTCCTTCTCAGCCTTCTTCCTCCTCCCAATCCGCTACTCCCAGGTCTATTTGAATTTTCACAATATTTTTGCCTTTGACTTTGTAGCGTTTGAAATACTGATTGGTTCATGAGTTTCTTTTTTGATTTATGTTTGTTTTTTTGTGTGGATCATAGGCCGGCTAACAGTTCAGATGTTCCCTCTTCATCATCATCATCCACGCCCTCAGCTTCGACTAATCGAAATGCTATACTTGTTAGCAATAGACAGGTGAGACTTTATTGCTTTGCTTTTATTTCATCAACGTTGCAATTTACATCTGGATAATTTTGCGGACTAGCTCAAAATGTTTGGTTTAGCCTTTGTGCATCTACTTTCAGGGGAGCATGTAATTTGCTTTCACTAAGCCAGGTTTCATTTACTTAATTTTACTCGAATTTTAAGCTATCCATAATGCAAGAAAATCATGAACTTTTATTCTTTGACAACTGTTTTCACCGTGGTGTCTGTACTAGCTTGCGAGTGTACTTCTACAATTTCCACCCGGCTACCTGCTATCTTCAACCAACAATTGGGTAACTACTACCTCCACTAACACAGGAGAAGAGCACGAATATGTTATCATAGCTACCTATGAGTTGTAAGATAATTGAATACTCTTTAATTGAACAACGATACTTCATTATGCTCTAAAAACTTGTATTTCAATGCCTAAAAACGAATCAGTCATTCTGTGTTTTATTGTACTGGATTGCATCCCAAATCAGAAGACTAGTTGACCTGCAGATGTGCATTCTGTTGGAGCAAGCTAATTGTAAGGTTTGTGTATTTATTCTGCTCTTTCTATTCGGATGCAGAAGGGCAATCCATTACTAAAACATATCAGGAATGTGAGGTGGGCGTTTGCAGATATTGTTTGTGACTACTTATTGGGCCAGAGCACTTGTGCTCTTTATTTAAGGTTTGAAGTGCTACCAATTTTCGTTCTTCTTGAATGCAATCTATTGGAAGAATCATATTAGTTCTGACAATAGATGCCTGTATTTGAATTCTTAAAATGATTACTTTCTTTTCTTATGGAGTTGGTTGCTAAGCTTGGCTTGGCAGACTTTGTTGGGGAAATATCCATTTTGTTATGCTTTCTAGTTAGTGCATTTGTACTATTGCTTAACATTCTGCCCTTCTTTGCTTTTCCTTTCCTTTTCTGGAGTAGCCTGCGGTATCATCTGCTTCATCCAGACTACTTGTATTTTCGGATAAGGGAATTGCAGAAGAACTATAGACTCCGCATAATTTTGTGCCACGTTGATGTTGTAAGCCCTTTTAATACTTTTGACTTCTTCATATTTGCATTGTGACTCTTATACAATAACTTGACTCATGCTCATGGTTGTCTTTGGATCCAGGAAGATGTTATCAAGCCTTTACTTGAAGTTACCAGAACTTCTCTCCTTCATGATTGCACTCTGTTATGTGGATGGAGGTACCTCTTATGTTTGAGTAGATTTATTTCACAAAGTGGTATGCTTGCTTAGAAACATCTTGGAACTCCTCTGAGGTGTATCTGCTTTCTTCTATGTCATGACTCATGACCGCACATCATCATCATGCTCTTCCCTGTGCGCCACATAAGGATTAGTTGAGAAAAGGCAACTCTTTGTTGTTGTTTTTATTGAACATTTGTGAGGCAGTTTTTTGCAATCACTGTAAATTGCTTAAATTTTTTAGTTTGGAAGAATGCGGACGGTACTTGGAGACGGTAAAGGTTTATGAAAATAAGCCTGCCGACCTCATTCAGGGCCAAATGGATGGAGACTACCAATCACGGGTATGTGTGTCAGTTGATTACAGTTTGCAGTGAATTACTTTCTGACTTCGGTGACATTATTTTGTCAGGAACTTGTCTGAAATGAAAATAATCAAAGAACAGACTGTTTTTGCTCTAAGCTCTCTGATGAGCACACTGACATGTGGTTTATTGTTTCGTTGTAGCTGAATCATGCTCTGACAACCATACGACATGTTAACAAAACAGATGTTGTGACTCTTGGCTCAACATTTGGGGTATGAATGAAATTGCAGTGGAATGTTTAGAATCTGTTTTTTTTTTCAAGTCAGTTCCTAAGACAGTGACATTCTTTGCAGTCTCTCTCTCATGTAATGGATGCATCTATGGAAGATCTTGCTCGTTGTCCTGGCATAGGAGAGCGCAAGGTATCTTTCCATGTGGTTTATGTTCTCCAATTTGTTTGCTTCTTTTTCTTTTTGTTCTTTTTTGCCCATTGGTTGTGTTTTTTTTTAATGGTTACGTTGGATTAGTCTTTTGATTGGGGCTATGAGAAGGTTACTTGTTTTGTCGCTAGTTGTCGTCTCAAATTATATTGAGGAAGCTCCTGTTTTCCTAGCCATAGGCATCACTATATTATAAAAGCTAGTAGTTTTGTGATGCCAATTAAGGCAATTGTGTCTCGTCTCACTGCGTCTCTGATTGCATTTTTATCATAGAAGTGCTTCATGACTGGAAGCAGCCTTATAGAGTTAGTCGGGGTTGGCTATAAGCGCTATAAAAATCCTCACTATACATTTTGCTCTGTTTAACCTGTTTGTTCCTTATTATAGTTAGGTTCCCTAGCACTACAAGTTGTTAGTATTTTCCATTGACATCTCATACAAGAGAAGAAAAAGTCAATGAGCTATTTATTAAGATCCTTGAGAGTACTTCAGTGTCATTACCAATTACTTCTTTGTTCAGTTTGATCTGCTCACCTGATTTGTGATGGATCAGGTAAAACGCTTGTATGATGCTTTTCATGAACCTTTCAAGCGAGAAGTGCCAAAACGCCAATGCATTCCAGAAACTTCAGTCGCTAATGAATCTCATCCTGGCTCCAGCAGCACGAAGGAAGATGAGAAGGAAGTCGGAGAAACAAACAATTGTGAGAAGAAAGAACCCAAAGTGACCGTCAAGTCAGCACTTACTGCTGCTTTCACTAAGTACTCGCACAAAATTGCGAGAATGAAGAATAAATCACAAGAAGAAAAAGAAGCTAAAGCAAGCGACGCGAATGGCAGCAATGACTGTTGAATTTTTGTTCTCCTGGACTAAAGAAGAATAGGTTTCTTAGTCACTTTTTTCATGCTAATGTTCCTAATTTTATATGTTCTCCATTTGTTTGATTTCTTCCTTATAAATTAATGGGAAAACTCATAGAAGATTTTTAGTCAACAAAGATTCAAAAAATGTTTGGACATGATTTAATTGAGATTTTTTTCTTAAAACAAAAAAGAAAGTAGTGTTTGAAAGCTGAAATTGTGTTTGAACATGAAAATATAATTGGAGTGAGAATTTTAGAAATATTGAATTTTTTTTTTTACTATTTTTGAATAAAACAAAATTCTATATTTCCCAGCTTAATAAATACCCCCTCTTCTCCTCTTTACTTGTAGCAGAAAGTTTGCAATTTGCTAAACCATGAAAGCATCACTGAAGACCTTTACACAATTTTCATCCATCTATAGTTTCCGAGCTTATACAGTTTCCGCTTCCGTGGATTTCCTAAAGATGCATCAACCCATCGACCAATTCTCGCTTATGAAAATGATTGATTCTTCCATCTCTTCGAGTGGGTTTGCTCCTACTGCTCTTCTTTTCCGCGAATACTCTCGTTTCATTGATTGTAATTTATGTAACACAGTTATCAGACGCTATACAGATTCAAAAAATCACTGGCGTTCAGTTTTCGTGTACTCCCAAATGCGCAAATTGAATATCCTTCCTGATTTCTCAACATTCCCAAAAGTTCTCAAGTCAGTTGCTCAGTTATGTTATCGAGAAGTTGGAAAATCAATACACTGTAATGCAATTCAATTGGGTTTCACTTCTGATGTTTATACAAACACTGCTCTTGTCAACATGTATGGTATATGTCAACAACCAGATGATGCTCATCAATTGTTTGATGAAATTCCTGACCGGAATGTAGTTACGTGGAATGCATTGATCACGAGTTATACGCATAATAGTATGTTCGGAAAGGCAATTGATGTGTTCGGGGAGATGCTAGCTGCTGGGGCTAAACCATGTGAGGTCACTATGGTTGGAGTTTTATCAGCTTGTTCTCATTTTGGAGCTCTGAGTCAAGGGCGGTGGATCCATGATTATATTGTGAGGAATCGGTTGAGAGTGAATGTGTATGTTGGTACTGCATTAATTGATATGTATGCTAAATGTGGAGACATTGATGAGGCAAAAAAGGTCTTTGAATCTATGGGAATGAAAAATATTTATACATGGAATGTATTGATTTCGGCATATGCTATGAATGGACAAGGGGAGGCTGCATTACAGACATTCGATAAGATGGTTGTAGAAGACTTCAAGCCTGATGATGCTACTTTCGTGGGTGTTTTATGTGCTTGCTGTCACCAATGTTTTGTTGAGGAAGGTAGAAGGCTGTTCTCAAGTATGATAAATCAGTTTGGATTGCAGCCAAAGATTGTGCATTACGGGTGTATGATTGATCTACTTGGACGTGGTGGGTTCTTGGATGAAGCTATGGAAATGATTCATTCTATGAAAATAAAGCCAGATGCAATAATATGGAGGACACTACTTGGTGCTTGTAGATTTCATGGAAGAGAAGAACTTGGTGAATTTGCTTTCCGTAAGCTTCTGGAACTGGAACCAATGAACGGGGAAAACTACGTGTTAATATCAAATGTTCACACTCTAAAAAAGAAATGGACTGAAGTTGGAAAAGTGAGGGAACTGATGGAAAGGGGCGGAATCAAAAAGGTTCCCGGATGCAGTTCAATTGAAATTGAGAATGCAGTTTATGAGTTTAAGGCATCTGATCCACTTAAAACAGGGCATGAGGAAATTGATAAGATGTTGCAAGACATGAAAAAGCAGTTGAAATCAGCTGGTTATGTGCCTGAAACAGACATAGCTCTGTATGATATTAATGAAGAGGAAAAGGAGCAAAATCTGATATACCACAGTGAAAAGCTTGCTCTTGCATTTGGGCTGCTACATTCATCTGAACCTACATTAAGGATAATGAAGAATTTAAGGATTTGTCAGGACTGCCACCAATTCTTTAAGCTTGCTTCAGCAATTTATAAAAGGAATATTGTTGTTAGAGATATAAAGCGCTTCCATCATTTCACTGGAGGTCTTTGCTCGTGCAGGGATTATTGGTAATACCTAGTATACATATAGATAAGGTTATGTCGTCTGATAACATTAGGGGTACTTCCAGCACAGAGACCAGCAAATTTTCACTGAGCATGTCATGTCTCATTTAAGTTCCTATCAATTTTGAGTTTTTTTCATCGTCAATTCTTCACTTCCAATGCCGCACCAGTGTCGGATTCTCTGAAAATACACTACCTTTGGCAAATCAGATATGCACCCGCTGACACTTCAGTCCGAGCAATATAGTTCTTCATTCAGATTGCATGGGTGAATGCGGGTCTTATAATTGGATTTCACATCACATATCACACCATAGTTTCTCTATCGTACAATAGTTTCTAGAGAATAGCCTTCAGCTAAAATTCTTTAACAAAATTTCTTTCATG
>JAOTQJ010000072.1:25120248-25133264 GCA_025642045.1 Solanum sejunctum | reverse complement strand
TGCATTAACTAACTGCTACTTCACAATTGAAAGAAGCGCAGATAGTTTAAAGAGTCATTTTACTTTATTCCATCATATCTCAAAGTCAAAAAATAGTGAATCTTTGGCTCCATCCAAGATTGATTAATTCAAGCTTTGTTATAGTTTATGGTCTCTTTTATCAGGTAAAATGGCTGAAACTGCAATCATTTTATTGCTTCTGAAGCTTACCAAATCAATAAAGTTGAGACTCATCCAACACATCCCATCCTTTGGGTATTAACTTCTTCAGCCCGTTTAAAATTGGGCTTTTAAACGTAGTGTGTTTGGTATGGAGAATTTTTTTTTCTAGAAAATATATATATTCTTAGAAAACAAGTGAATTTTTATTTATTTTTTACTTTCTTTGTCCCAATTTAATTGTATTTGTGAGATAATATAAACATATTAAGAAAAGTATTCAAAGACAAAATTTACATCGTACTTTCACTATTGCCCTTTTATAAAATTATAAACATGTAGTGTAATTTATTTCCTAAAAAATATAAAAATTCAATAAATAAAAGGACAAATATAAAAAAAGTTTCAAACATTCACCTTAAACTTTAAACAATTGAAATATTTTGAACACTTAAAAAAGCCTTAAAAATTTAATTAATTTGATACGGAGAAAATATTATTCAGTCATTAACTAAAAAAGAATATTCCAAGAGTATTTATACGAGGATGAGTGTGTTGGAGAGTTGGGGTGGAGGGGATTGGACGGTTAAGAGATGAAGGTTGGAGATTTGTGTGTGTGGAGTGAAGACAATAAACTTGAAAGTTATTTATGAAATTAATTTTCTTTTTTTTCACAGAAATTATTTTTTTTTTGTTTTGAAGGAACTTGTTTTCTAACGAAAATGTTTCTATTTTGATCATCAAATATGAAAAAAATAGAAAATAATTCCTTCCACATCATACACACCCTAATATTTGTTTTCATTTTTACCTACTATTTCAAGTGCATTTAAAATTAACAAAGTTATACTATTAAACATTATCCAGAAGTGTTAAATATTCATTCATATTTAATGAGATCGTGAGTTTAAATTTTAGTTTCTAGGTATGAAGTCTTCTTTGTTCAAACACTTGATATAAAGAATGATTTAATACAAAATCAACCTCTTGAACTTGACATAATATTTTATTTAGATATTCAAACTAAGTCATGTTTCAATTGAACGTCATAATTCATGATAAAAGTGTTTCAACTACACATTTTTTATTCAAAATTTTGAAAAAACTTTTAAGTGAGTTTCATTAGTCCGTTGAATATTTAAGTTAACTACCTGAAAATATGTTTATCTTCTTTATTTATGAGCATTAATCTCAAGTAAAAAACACTCAAGATTTGATGATTTATTGAGATAAATACATATAAATTACTAAAACATATAAAATATATTATATGATTAGCTTAATTATATAACAGAGAATGAGAATACATAAAATTAAAATAGTAAATTAAAATGTATTACTCCTTAGGAATTGATGTCGTTGAATTAAAATAATACTCTATTTAGTTCTAAGTTCAAATATATAAATACCACAAGTAAAAATTTTTGACAAATTTAAAAGTAGCACAAAACCCACGCGACGCTGTTCAAATTATTATAAATTGAAAAAACAAGAAATCAAGAAACAAGAATCTTCGCTATTCCTAGAAAATGGACAATGGAGGAGAAGAAATCACTGAAGAGCAAAGGAATCGGGCCGAAGCCAATCGTCTTGCTGCCTTAGCGAAACGCAAAGACCGAATTTCTGAACTCAATCACAACCCTTGGAAGTTTTTCAAATGCAGAAAGCTTTCCGGTTTCCATAAGCCTCAAACACCCGCTCCCCTCAACCCCTGCACCCAAAGATTTAGGGCCAGGCTTGAAATCTGCTCGCCAGACTCGTTCTCTGTCACTCCTGTGCCCCTGGAAGGATTTACTTATCCGGGTGAAAAGATTTGTTTGGAGAAACTCAGAGATTGCCTATCATGTGTAAGAACTTTTCTCAGATAGTATGTTGGTTTTACTTTCTGGTAGTGTGAAATCATATGTTGGGTTGCAGGAATTTCAATTGATAGAATGGGTGTGGATTAGTTGATTTTTCATCTTCTGTTCATTTGACATCTAGGGTGTAGGTTTGGATGTTTTCCAATTTTTTTACATTTGGCTGATCGATATGTTTGGAAAATGCTTCCTCAAGGAAAACAAGTTTCTTAAAACTGAAAATGTCTTTTCCTAATGGAAGTAGGGAAAACAAGCTAGATAAGTGACATTCCACCTTTATTGTCTCTTCTCCGCTCACCAGGGAATCCCTCCACCCCACTTTTTGACCATCTCACCCTGCCTCTATAGTGTTCTGGTAGATTATATATATATATATATATATATATGTTGTTGAGATAATCTTTTCTTGCTTACTTACCAAACACTAGAAAATAAGTTAGAAACATACTTGTTTTCCAAGAGAACATTTCTCTTCGTACCAAACACACCCAATGTAAGTCAACATTTAATCTTTTGCTGGCTTAGATGTACATTTACTCCTTAAGTTAATGGATAGGAGGATGGGATTTTTGGCCTTTGAAAGCATTACAAATTTTGGCAGGAGGGAATTGGTGTGTCTTTAAGCCTCTGCGCTCCTCTCTCTTTCTTCAAAGGCACATTCTCTTTAACTCTTAATGAATCCAAAGCTTATATGTCATAATTGGGTGATTGATGGATTAAGTAATTTTACTTGGTAACTGAAGCTTTTTTCTTCTGGCAGTCAGTGTTTTTGTCTCTTGGTTTCCAAGATATTAATTCAAGAACTCAACCATGTTTGTTTTTATGCTCAGGTGGCTCTGTTGCGTTGCACTCAAACGACCTGTGGGGGAAGGGCTTGTGTCTATCAACTTAGAGACTATGAAGCATTTCTGAGGTCTCTAAAGAATTCTAAAAGCATTGAATGTGAAGAGATTCCTTGGGGAACATTTAATGTAGTCGAGAGGCTTTCTAATTCCTCAGCTGCAGGTCGATGGATACCTTGTAGGCCGGAACATCTTCCCGACGAGAAGGTTGATGAGTTAATCAGTAAACTTCCTAAAAGATTGTTGGATACACTTCATCCTTTTCAGCTTGAGGGTGTTCAATTTGGATTGAGAAGGGGTGGTCGATGTCTCATTGCAGATGAAATGGGACTAGGGAAAACTCTCCAGGTAATGCTGCTGACACAAATAACTTGATATTTTAGCAGGAGCAGGCTGAGAATCCTGCTATTTCGTCTTTTCTGCACCCTTCATCTTGCATCCATGTAGTCTATCCTGCCCTTGTTAGAACGCTACAAGTAGTTTATATTGTTCTTCTTCATGTTGATCTATGTTTGAGGTAAATAACTGTTCAGAAAGTTGGCCAATCTTTGTCGGTAAGTGCTCGTCGTTATGTATTTAGTTCAATGTATTTTTCTCCATTCAAATACTTGATGGAAAACAACATTGTTAAAATAATTTGTTCAAGTTCTGATACTTGAGTTGGTTTGATTCGACTGGAACAAATTTGGTAGAAGTTACGCTAGAACTGAATATTACAAAGATTAAGGAAAAAAGTTTAAATGCTCTTAAATTTGGAAAAATTTATAGGAACACTTAAGCATGGATCTAGGCTGATACTAAGATGGCAACTTCTGGGATGTTGTAAGTTCTTCCTTGGAGCTCTTGGCACTGTAGATTGGGGTTGGGGTGCAACAGTAGTCAGGTGTTTTTGCCGATGTCAATGAATTTAGTTGTCTATGTTGGCGTTAATTCTATTATTCTTTTTCTTTTTTGTATGTGTCTGAATGAACATGCGTGGTTAAGGCGTGTGCCTACTTCCGGAGCTTACATTTTATGCAAATAATTTTTCCTCTAATACTACCTCAAATTTTGTATTCAGGCTATTGCCATTGCAAGTTCTTTCATGGATGAAGGCCCTATGCTCATTGTTTGTCCTGCTATTTTGAGATATCCATGGGCTGAAGAACTGGAGCGCTGGCTTCCTTGTTTACCTTCTGATATTCATCTGGGTACTGTTTTCATGCTTGTCCACCGCCAATAACATTGCTCTTCCTTTATGTCCTTTTTCTGTCTGAAAAGTGATGACTAGGTATGATGCATAGTGAAGTCATAGTCATATGGCTTTTTTGTTATAAAAGCTGTTGTCATGTATATGCTGATTTAAAGATCCTGAAATAAGTACTGTCGGCATTGGTGTTTCAGCATAACATTTTTGGGGTTCATTATCTGTTGCATGACTGCATTTGTGTCATTAATGTATTTGGCTTATCTTGTTTTTATCATGTCTTGCCTCCTTAAGATTTTGTTTTTTTGAGGAAGGTAAAAATGTGTTCTTCAGCATTAAGGATGCTGGCAACCTCCAAAAGGTTACAAGAGGAAAGTAACCATAATTATAGAGAACCTAAGAAGTCTGTTAATTGTCTCCTGTTTTTATTTATTTCTCATTCAAGGTGAAGGGTGGTATCAGGAGTCTGAATGATTGTTTGTGAAACAAACAGAACTTCAAGTGGTGTATGATAATTAGCACGGACATACTAATGAAGAAGGTGTTGGTGTAACGTTTCTTTGTTTGTTTATGGCTGCCCCTTATATTTAGGAGTGAACTGATGGAAGTCCGTTTCAGTTTTGCCCATATATAGAGTTCGTTTCAGATATCTCGGGTAGATAGCTCATATAGCATCTTTTTCTGGAGGAACTTTAGATGAGTTGGATAGATTGGTTCTTTAGAAAATGCTGATTGTGCATGACCGCGAACTGTTTCAGATAGCATCTTTTCTATGGCCTGGAAGTCAGGTTTAGTTAGGCAAAATTAAATTGATTGTGTTATCCAGTTAGTTTACCTACTTTACTTTCATAAGGAGAATACGAGTACTGTTCTCATCTTTATTTGGACAATATTTCTCTTTGAATGGTCTATATGAAGGTGAGCTTCTTGGGACTATAACTGAAACACTGAACTGATCAGATCTGTGTTTTGCATGGATAACTATATCGGAAATTCATTGCTAGGTATGGAGACAGACCTCTTCCCATTTTGATGTGCGAAACAAATATATCACTTGTTGATCTCAGCCTAAAGAAAGCATTGAATATGATTCTTTTATCATTAGTATAATTGCATTAGAAAAACTGTTTTGTGGTAATCCATGTATAATCCATTTCTCCCCGTGTTTCTATGGGGGGTCTTCTATATCAAGTTCTGATGGAAAACCATGTGTGCTACTATTTTTATTTGCGTTCAATATAATCAAACAACAAATATACTCTTGTTTTAGAATTTATTGATATGTCTGAATTTAATTCAGCTAAAGCTAGCATGACTAACTTGGCTGTCCTTACAGACTTTTTTTTTTTCATTTTCTGGTTTTAGGTCTGCCATTCATCTTTATGTTTTTATTTTTTTCATCTAGTTTTTGGTCACCAAGATAATCCTGCACGTTTACCTAAATGTCCAAGAGTTGTGGTGACATCATTTACGATGCTTCGTCGTTTGAGGAAGAGTATGCTGGAACAAGAATGGGCCACCTTGGTTGTGGATGAATCACATAATTTGCATTGCACAAAGAAAGCAAGTGAAAACGAAGAGGTACAAAGTCCTTTCTGTGGAAAAAAATAGAGATTTTTTAGATGACTAAGGTTGTTATTTTTCTAAGTAACTAGTCAAAGCAGTGTTTACTTCAATATTTGACTTTTAACATTTGGTTTAACTATTTCCTGATTGGGATAATACCAATTGATAGTAGGTCAAAAAGGTTGGGGTATTGATCCCTAAACATTTGATTAGTGGCATTAAGAACCTTCCAACTAAATACTAATGCTTGATGAGTCTCTTGGTTGGTGAAAGGATGAATTATTATTAGTGACACTGCACACAAGGTGGCATAACAGCTATCCATTTAATGGCACTACTGTGCAGTTTATCAGGATTAAAGCCTTAACCTAACTACTTTTTTGCTACAATCTCAAAGAAAATAATTGAACTGAACACAACATCATCTATGCTAGAGTTGCTCTGTTTTCTACTGATGATAGATGTTGGTGATGCATGGTAAAAATCTTTAAATAGATTTCAGAGAAACAAATTATCAACTGAATACTGTCCAGTAATGGTGTATGATGAGTCAAAGCTTGAATGACTGCTAACTCTCAAATATCAACTCCAAACTTTGAGGTTGTCAATATATCACATTAATGCTGAATATTTACACCTCAAACCTGAAGACCCTCTTGATGGACCCAGAATCAATGAATGAAACCACCACAAGTCCACAAATTTTGTATAGTTGCTGATAAATAAGTAGATAGAGAGTCCATGTCAAGTGTGGGTGGAAGTCTCTGACTTGTCATCTTGGTTCTCTGTCAGTAAATTTTCCAAGAAATAATAGTTCATGAAGGTTAGGTAGAGCGAACTTTTGAGAGACAGGAATATTTTGATCAAAGAAGTCATATGCTTTCTCTTCAAAACTGTTCCTTGATTTTATGAGATATGATGCATGATACTAGAACTCCGGGCTGAAATTGAAAAAATGTGCTTATCTCTGTAGTGCTTGGCATGAATTTCACTAGGGAAAAAAGTTTTAAGTTTAGTGAGTGAAGACTTTTATTTCACCTGAAATACTCCCCAAACTTCAAAATCTCCATTTCAATTTGATATTGAAAAAAATGGGCCAAACTGAGAAGCAAACATTAATTCGAATCTTTGAAATGCAGTGCATGTCCGAGGGGAGCCTCACATTTCATGATAAACTACTGTACATACGCAATAGGCTCCAGGACTTTGGTCTAGTGGTAACACCACACCATGTGATATATGGGTTAGGTGGACGCCATGGTTCAAACCTCACAGACAAAGCTAGGTATTTAAATAGAGAAGGGTAGAGGGGCAGGCCTATTATCCACTGTGTCTCGAACCTGTGCTCCACTAGTCGTCGGGATTTCTGTCACTAAAAGAGATACTGTATCTTCAACATACACAATAATTATTATTTACTGCATAAGCATAAGCTCTTTTTTGTTGTTTGACAGATAACAACTGTTCTTGATGTTGCGGCAAAGGCCAAGCATTTGATTCTATTATCCGGGACTCCATCTTTGTCAAGGTTGTAGCATGTATTGTCACTTTTACTGGTGCATAGTTTTTGAAGTTCAGTTATCCTTTAAAGCAGTCTCAACATGCTAATATGCATTTATTCTTTCTGTTATGTCAATTTCCTTCATGTATCAGTTGCATTCTGATGCTTGTTTCTTGTTTCCCTAAATGCTCGCAGACCTTATGACATCTTTCATCAGATAAATGTCATATGGTGAGTTTCTTATTTATCCATTTTCTAGGAGCACCTTTTACTCTGTTGGTCTTAAATGGTCACTGATTCTCTTCTCATACTTTTCTCGTCTAGGCCCGGTTTACTTGGAAAGACTAAATATGACTTCGCAAAGACTTATTGCAACGTTAGACTTGTTCATGGTTGCCAAGGGAAGGTTTTCCAGGTGATTCCTGTTCCTTCAGATATTGAATGAGAGGTCATTTCACTGGAAAACTGATCATGGTTTGGTTCTCGCAGGATTTCTCAAAGGGGGTTCGCTTGGAAGAGTTAAATGTGTTACTGAAGCAAACTGTTATGGTATGACCTTTTAGCTCTTTGTGGCTTCAATTCATAGTATATTTCATGATGTACTTTGCTGTGTCCTCATTACCCAACTCTCAGCTAATGTGTAAGTACCATGGTGTCAAACAACTGATGTCATGTTGCTGTTGGTTGGTTTACTATCCACTATTTCATTTCGACAGACTGAAGATTGCTGTATGGTGGAGTTTGATATTTAATGATGAGCCAGATAAGCCTATATATCTCTATTTTGAAACCAAATTCACTCAGTTGCACTTTTAATTGGTAAAGCCCATATTTTGTTATTGTCTTTTCCAATATGTCAGGTTCAGCTTTTGCTAATGACAACCAATAACAATTACTGGATTTAATTGTACCTTAAAATTCTCATAATTCCCATATCTGTATCCCCTTTTCTAAACTGTTTGGCTGGCTTTATTTAAGCCGAGGGTCTGTCGTAAATAGTCTCTCTATCTCTACGAGGTAGGGGACTAGGGATAGGGTTTACATAAACTCTACCGTCCCAAGGCCCTACTTGTGGGATTACAACTGGGTATGTTGTTTTTGCTAAACTTCTCATAATATATGCTCCCTCCCTCCCAACAAGTAACCCATTGATTAATTTGTTTTCTCAACTTACATAGACACATTTATTTTCTGTAACATACTATACACGATGTACTTTCTGACTTGTACATTAGACCTTAAAAGAAATAGTAATTGAGAAAGTTGCAGTTGAAGAATAGCATTTTGACTATCGAGATAGTAAGACAGGTTGTCTTGTTCTCCATGGAGTGGAGTAGCATGTATTCATGTATACAGGCTCTTGCTATCTTATTACAGAGTGCTTTCCACTGAGATAATGAGCATCTAGTTGTATAAGCTGCATTATTAGAATTAGAAATGCTGCACTGTTATTTCTTTGGTTTCCTGCTAATTTTTTCCCCTCAAGATGCTGAAGATCTTATTTGTCTTTGTTTATATCATCCAGATACGTCGTTTGAAGGAGCACGTGCTGTTGCAGTTACCTCCCTTGCGACGCCAAATAATTAGTTTGACTTTAAAGAAGTCAGATATTTCTCAGGCGGTGGCTACCATTGACTTGTTGAAAGGCAGAACATCTGGGAACAGTGGTGGTAAAGAGGTTGAAGTTTTAGCCAATGATGAATCATATGCAAAAGATGTAGAGAAAGCTTTTGAGAATTTAAAGTTTGTTGCTGAAGATGTGCGAGTGGAAAGTTCTGAAAGAGTTGATGGTATGTTTTAAATGTCCCTAGATTTTGTGGACTAGATTGTGTTGTTTGGTGCTATTCCTTGTTTGCTTTCTTCGATTTTCCCAGTTATGTTTTGTATGAAAAGCAACAAGCAATATCGTCAATGCTACTTTTTGAAGATAATAATATTTTTGGTCCATCAATTATTGGTAAATTTTGATTTTGGTCCTTGTGATATTAGAAAATATATTATAGCTGGACTATCATGACATGTGGGTAATTAAATAGTTGGATGGTTAATAATTCTAGAAATTTGTGGATATTCACAATTCACAAGCAAATGGATCGGAAATGCACATTTCAAGTAATTGAAGGTTTAATGTGTTCAGTCAAATATCACAAGGACTAAAATTAGAATTTTACCAAAAATTCAGGGACTAAAACTTCTGGTAACTCTACTTTTCATTTAAAATTCACATTTCAAGTAATTAGATCGGAAATGCACATTTCAAGTAATTGAAGGTTTAATGTGTTTACTTTTCATTTAGAATTCTGGTAAGTCAGGCTATTTTGACAAAGCTTTTGAGTGTGATTCATGGATTAGTGCTACATGGTTAAGACCCCTCAGCATGTGATGTCTTACCCTTAGCTCTTACGTGGGTAGTCTGAGGATGAATAACTTTTTGGATCTGAGGAATAACCTCTTGTTTTGGATTTACTATAGATGCATTCTTGAGTTCCTGGTTTGTATAGATGATTGTGTAACTTTTGGAAGCTGTCTACTTTTTAGGATATTGCTTGTAATTTGTATACAGTGATATCCCCAATATCAGTAAAATTATTTACCTTACAGAAGAATTACCTATGAGGTTTGTATTTGTTGAAAGGCTTTTAACATATTTGCACTTTTTGTCTTCTTGTCAGATGATACTGGCTGTTCCATATCTTTAAGAGAGCTCTATGACGAAGCACTTGGCATTGCAAAGTTGCCAGGATTCTATGAGTGGCTCTCTATACATCCAATCCTTACTGAATTGGGTGGTGAAGAAACGATGGAAGCAAGCCGCAGTTGTCATAAAATGATAATATTTGCTCATCACCATATAGTTCTTGATGGTGTACAGGTGGAATCCTTGTAATACATGTTAAAATAGACACCACATGTCTGTATGCATGCGCAAATTGCACACTTCCTTTTGCTGTATTAAAGAAGACATTAAATTTCTCTTGTTTTGACTCGCTCCCATCATTATCGTCTCTCGTGTAGGAGTTTCTTTGTCAGAAAGCTATTGATTATATTCGCATTGATGCAAATGCATTGCCCAGCGATAGACAGTTAGCTATTCAATCATTCCAATCAGCAAACGAGGTTTGTAAATCCTGCTCTAGATAATTTGGCATACATCACTACTCATCATGAAGGCAGTCCAAACAAATTCCTTTGCCTGCCCAACGTGATACTAATCGAATTTAGCAGCATTACAATTTCATGAATAAAATGGATTTCATTGGATATAGATTGATTTTTTCCTTTTTATATTGTTGTTGATGGTTCTATGATTCTGCCAGTAATTTGGATGTCATTATGCAGTTGAAAGAGAGACAATTTTGCTGACTTGTTTTGATTTTCGTAACCAGGTTAAGATTGCGCTTGTTGGAATACTCTCAGGGGGCTCTGGACTTAACTTAACATCAGCGCAACATGTCGTGTTCTTGGAGTTGCCAACAAAACCAGCTCACATGCAACAGGTGAATCTGTTATACCCTAATATCAACATGTTGTATCTGTGAAGAAATTGATCTACTTAGAAGGCTAATCTACTTTTTACTCTCTTTCCTTTGCTCTGGTTCTATTCAATGGTGGCTCTAGGATATACATGTAGCATTTATGTAAAGAGGCAAAGCGGGTGTTTGGATTAGCTTGTTTTTTAGGTGCTTTTGGCTTTTAAGCACTTTTTTAGTTTTGGAGGTGTCTGGAAAAGTTAAAAGTGCTTTTAGCCCTCACCTTTAGGGCAAAAAAGTTTTAAAATAAGCCAAAAGCCAAAGTATGGTATTCCCTACTTAAGGCTTTTAGCTTTTGACTTAGAAGGGGGTGTTTAGATTGGCTTTTTAAGTGACTTACCAGGTAAAAGCCATAAGTTAGGAACCCCAACTTTTGGCTTTTGGCCCCCCCCCTTTTTTTTAACTTTTTCAGCTTTAAGAAAGTGCTTAAAAACACTTTTTTGTGTTACCCAAACACTTCCAAACTTAAAAAGTGCTTTAAAGTCAATCTAAACACCCACTAAGTTACTTTTGTAAGCTTATCCGGATGGGCACTAAATTGTGTAACACTATGGAATTGGCTCTCCATGTATGATTTAACTGATGATTTTTGGGTCAAATTGTGCTCAGAGGCATCCGTAGCCTGTTAAGCTGAGGTGTAAGTTGGTAAAAGTATTTTATTGAAACCCAATTTTTCATTTTTCTAATCATATCTTTTGCTCACCTCCCTAAAGGAAGAAGGTTAGGGAGATCATCATATTGAAAATTGAGATCTCTCTTTCTGCTTACTTGTTCCCTTTTTTCCCGGCTGCACTATGTGTTGCCTTTTCCCAACTCTTCTTTCTTCTCCAGCAAATCTAAAACTGCTCCAAATACAATATCCTGTTTCAAGGTCAAAGGTTCGATCCCCGTTTTGAGCAATATCCACTAAAACTGCTGTAACATTTCAAGATGTTGCACACACTTGGATGTGCCTGTTTAAGAAGCAAAAAAGAAGTTGTATATCTGACCAAATGCTCTTAAAATTTGTTCTGTATGGTGCAATGGAGCTCTGTGGTAAGCCTTTCGGGCCAGATGTGTTACATTCGTTTTCCTTACTCATTATTACATCTTTCTCAGGAATGCTCAACCCAGAAAACTAATAGAGATAAGCATCACTTTAGAACTATTGGCAATGAATGAACTGATCCATGATTTTGTAACATCCTTGGAATCTCTTACTTCACTTTCTGCTGCACACTGGTCTAGGAGGTGATTTTTGATAAACTTGTACAAATGTGTGAGGCTCCAGCACCAATAGAATACTACAGATAGAACTTGAATTTCAGTGAGCACTTCTTATTAACATAGGCTGTTCTCGAGCACAAATACACAATGCTCCTGCACATTAATGAAGCCAGATCATAAGCTTTTAGATCACAGAGGTTAACATGGTAATCCTAGAAAAGGTGGTAGCCCTTGAAATTTCAGCGTATATTGGAAGCTGAAGTGTACTAATACTAGACACTTTGGTCAATACTGATTGTTCCTAACATAGACCTCTTGCTTGATTTCAATTTTCCTTGCTGGTGGTTACATGCTTTGTGCCAATTATTCTCCATTATCAATGTCAACATTTAGTGTCACATTCACTGGCCTGTCCATTTTTCTGCAAGATCTTCTAAATGTTGAAATATTTAATTCTTGTCTGATTATTTGATGCTTATATGCAGTCTAAACATTTGTAGGCCGAATGTAGAGCTCATAGACAAGGGCAAACAAAGGGAGTTAATGTATATATTTTCATTGCGAAGGTGACTTTCTATTTAATATATTAGAGTTCCACTTGGGAAATTCTATTTTGCTAATTTTACTTAATAACTTCTTTTTAGGATACTTCAGATGAGCTTCGATGGCAAAAACTTAATACAAGTTTGCGTCAAGTTTCATCTACAATGGATGGGAAGTATGATGCTTTACAGGCAATAGAGGTATTATTGGAGCACTCAATCATTTTTGTGCATTGCATGGTTTTTTACAATTATAAATTTTTCTATTTAAGTTGAGCCTTGTGAATGCTAAAATCCGTGCTTTTTCATTACTTCAATTTAAAATCCTTCAATTTTAGTAGAAGATAATGTTGAATCTACTCATCTAAAATATGACATAAGTCAACTGATGTTTTTGCTGTATATTACATTAGAAGTCTGAAGTAAAATTGAAGTACTAAGATGAGAATTTGCTGTTGATATAACATCCCATTAAGAAAAACTACAATGAAGACTCAGGTTTCTTTAAGAATATCAGATGAATTCTATGGTTTATGCTTCTTTAAATAAAGGGATAACCCTCAAATTGGACCCTAAACTTGGCATCATTTTGTAAGTTGGAACTTAAACTTTCATAGTGCACAAA
>JAOTQJ010000072.1:25106316-25120148 GCA_025642045.1 Solanum sejunctum | reverse complement strand
ATTTTTTATAATTTATGTAAAAAATGTAAAATGTTTAAAAATTTTATTGTAATTTTTTGTAATTTATGTAAAAAAAATATTTTTTTTAATTTATTTTTAAAAATATTTTTTTAATTTATGTAAAAAAATAATTTTTTTAATTTATGTAAACAATTTTTTTAAAAAAAAAATTTAATTTTTTTGTAAAAATTATTTATTTTTTTAATTTTTTTAGAAATGCCACGTGTAAAATATGAAATATGACGTGTATACTTTATGCTTACGTGGATGCACGTGTCATCTCAGTATTGGCTGAAAAAACACGTCATCGCGATTGCATCTCACGCACCACGTCAGCGGCTGGTCTGTGCTTACTTGTTCAGGAATTGCCAAGTTGAGGGTCCTATTTGTGCACTATGAAAGTTTAAGTTCCAACTTACAAATTGGTGTCAAGTTAAGGGTCCAATTTGGGGGTTATCCCTTAAATAAAGTAAAGAACAAATCACATTCTTGTAAACTGGGTAGTTTGCGATTGAAAGTTAAAGTTGTTGTTGTGGAACAATTATACAAAGTTTCATCAAACAATAAATTCAATTCGGTGAAAAATAGAAGGTAATCAAATCTCCCAATGTGCATGTTCTCTCCGTTGGGTTGTGCAGTTAGGCTGTCTAGAGTCTAGACAGGCTTTTATAAGCAAATTAAATTAATATGTTATCACATTCCTGAATGCTAATGATGCCGTTCTTCTTTGCTGTTATTTATATCATGCATTGGGTTTAACTTGCACCGAATATTTATTGATCCATGGAGAATTGGAGATTGTTATATCCTCTCATAGGTATTTGTTCGTAGTCCAGTCCCCTTTAAGGTTTCCATAAAGATGTGTTCTTTGGTACTGTTTTTTTTAACCTTAAAAGGTAGATGCAACTGACACTTATCTTGTTCATAGTCTAGTCCCTTTAAGGTGCCCTTAGTGATGTGTTCTTTGTTACTGTTTTTTAACCTTTAAAGGTATATGCAACTGACACCTATCTTGTGTAACTAGGGATTTTTTAATTAAAAGTGACAAAAAAGTTTCAAAACTAAGAAAAAGTGACGCAAGTCTTTATTATTAAGTAGAGGTGACAATTTTAAGATTACTGTTTTTTTTATGACAAGGGAAACCCACAACCGTTGCCCTTATGGTGCGCGCGCACTAGGTAAACTCCCCCTCCTATGCAATAGTTTGAAAACCATGCACCCCAAAGTTTTTAATTGCTCTGATTAGGTCCACATTCCATTTAGTTCCGTTTGATCAAGTCAATGTCACCTTTTTTAAATTGAAACTTTTTTGTCATCTGTTACTCAATTTTCTCGTTTCACTATTGGCATTATTGTTTGCTGTATTTCTCTTAAAAACTGACAGTAAGGTCTGTTACCTCCTGTTGACTTTATTAGCATAACTTTGACCTTTGGCATGAATGATGTGATTTTCTATTGACGGTTAGCTTGGTCTGCCAAATAGGTTAATGATGTTTCTTACCTTGAGGAATTGGATGTCGGAGAAAAGAAGAGCGAGCATTTAACAACTGAGAATGCTGGAAATGGTGAAGTTGCTGGAGAAAAACCAACTGTAAATGAAGTCCAAGGCATTCATCTAGATTTAGATCCTTTTGAAGCTCATTCTGATACCAACAGGATTGATGCTAAACAGGACGGAACTAGCTCATTCTTATCAAAATCAGACCTCCATTATACGGTAGGTATTGCATCGGACAGGTGCCACTTTATGTCTACACTAGATTAAAGCCCCGAATGCCCTAGAGCATCTTTCTTTGCACTCGCCTCATTTTTTAGCTCATGATTTCGCCTGCTCTTTTTCTTTAGTTTGAAAAGATTTTTAAAAGTAGCTCCACAGATTTAGCTTATGATTCTAAGTGATATCAAAGAACTAATCCTAATATTGCATGCTCTGCTGAGCTTCAATTACATTAATATGTGACCAATCTAACATTTTGGTTTATTCGACATGCTTCTGGTTTCTGATTTTGCTTGATCTGGCCTTCTTTTGCTTGTCTTAATAATGGGAAGTCCACTACTTCCACCACAGGGCATGAAGAATCTTCTTCCAGAGCTGAAGTTTCAGATGATGACTTTAGTACTTCACATTGTATAGATGTTAATGAAGCCAAAGAACAGGACTTACAAGACAAGGTATTACCTGGATTTCTGTTCTGATATCATTGAAAAATCAGAAAAGGGTGAAAAATGCCCTTGAACTATGCAAAATTGAACAAAAATGTCCTCAGTTAATAATTTGGTCTAAAAGTTCCCCTGTCGACTGCCATCAATGGTTTGGTCCTAAATACCTCTATTGTTACTTAATGGATCAAAAATGCCTATTATTTAATTACTTTTTTTAATCACATTCTTTTCCTAGGAACAATTGAATTTTTTTATTAGCAAATGCTTATCCTACTTCAATTCGAGAAAGATCAAGAAAGACAAATATTTTCTATTTTATTATAAAAAAATTATCGTTATTGAAATGAAATGAACAACATGGTTACTATGATCTTACATAGTATATGATCAATATTATCAGTTGAAAAGGTACATGTTGTTATTCTATTTTAATTGATAAAGTGATATTAAGAAGAAAAAAAGGATTGTTTCCTACTTATTTATTAGTTAAAGTGATTTCAAAAGAAAAGAAACAAGAATATGGTTCTTTAAAAGTAATATTTTATTATTAGGAGTAAAATGTGTTTAAAAAGAAATAATACATTTATTAGGAAAAGGACATTTTTGACCCATTAAGTAACAATAGGGTGCATTTTTAGATCAAACCATTAACGGAGGTCATTCTTAACCCTTTCCCGTTGAAAAAATAATTGTACTTCTAATCTTTTATTTCTGTGCCCACAACCTACCCTGTTTCTTGTCTATTGGACGTTTATATGGACCCAGGCTTACTCTGTTACTCATGAATTTGAGAATGTAGGGAAAAGGTGCATCCCCTGAATTAGAAGTAAATGACAACATACTTGTAACAAGCAGTTCTATCCAAGTAGAATCTCTCCGTTTTGAGGTAAAATTATATAAATTATTTCATAATTGGCTATCTCCTTTCCATCTGTTTTCCCCTCCAATCGAGCTGAAATGTTGGGAAGGAGTGCAGGGATGAGGGTTTGGCTTTTAGCACTTGCCAGAATACAATGTTCCTAGTTGATGAATATACATAAGTGCTTGCTGCTTGATATGAGAAACTCATGCACTTCACTTCTTTAGCATGTGGTTATAATCTTGGACTCTCTAAACTTTATTTGTTCCTTTGCATTTTCTAAAGATCATTTCTGCTCTTAAAAACAGTACCAAAAGCATAACAATTTGGCGTTGGCATAGACAAAGGGTTATATTTTGGATACCTAAGTGTTGTTTGGGTCTTGAGGCTTCTTTAGGATATTACTTTGAAGACCTCGATATCCAATTAATTATACAGATTACTGATTGTTCAAGGCTGTGGTTTTGTCACCAGTGACATCTCCCCTACTGGGGGTGGGGTGGATAGACAGCTGCAGTTTGCTTTGTTGAAGTTGAGTTAGTTTTAATTTGATTGTGTGCTTGGACTTCTATGATTTCAGGTCAGCCAATATACAGGAAGGATTCACCTGTACTCTTGTATTCCTGGAATTGATTGTAGGCCAAAACCACTTTTTAAGAATTTCCGGCCAGAAGAAATTTTTCTTAAACTGCCCCCTCTTGAGGAAGTTGAGAAAACAGCTTATAGTAATATCAACAATGATATGAGTTGTCAGTATGCTCTAGCTGAATTCCTCAAACAATGGAGCAAGTTGAGTGCAATTGAACGAAGGAAACTGATTGGAAAGGCCTTGCAACTTCCGTTATGTGTTGAGTTGTCCTATTTAAATGAAAACCCTAACCATGATAATGGGGTATGTTTTTTGTTTTTCTTTTGTCTTTGGGTTTGTCCCAAATCATGTAGGCTTTCATTAGTGAACTTACCTCTGGTTATATCTGTTTTGACTCATCAGAATTGGAAGGTGGTTTTAACTTCTTAGTATGGATTGGTGTTTTCCTTTCAGGGACTGCTGAAAGGTAGAAGTAAGAGGAGAACTACACCATTGCAAGAAATTAGCTATCCGTTACCCCCAAATGCTGTCTGGCGGAAGGTCCATCTTTGTAACGGGAAAGGGAAACAAGAGAAAATGTATACACAGGGGTGGTCCGACAAGTATGAACCACTCTGCAAGCTTTGTCAAACTCCTTGCAGGTGAGTTCAAATGAATATTTTGGGTAAAAATGAGGACAATGTATGGCTCACTAATGCTTTGTTGACTTTGTGTCCAGGAATAACAATGCTAAAACTCCTGACTACTTTGAGGATCTCTTCTGTAGCTTGAACTGCTGTGAGGAATATCACCTTAGAACTAATAATAGATCAATCCGTAATGTATGTTTTCACTTATATTTGTACTAAAATGAGTTCTGCTCATGCAAGAAATCCTTTAATTGTTGAACCTTGGTACTTCTAGGCACTTTTCCAAATTGAGCGTGGCATTTGCAGAAACTGCCAACTAGACTGCCACAAACTTGTGGAGCGCATCAAGGCATTATCATTTGAGAGTCGCGAAGAGTATATCAGCAAAGTTGCCCCAAATTTGGTAAAGCGTAAGAAATTGTAAGTCCGAAATAGAAGAACATTTCATTCAGTTTTTCCTCATAGTTTTTCTTCTTGGTGTATACATATATGTGAAATTAATGCATATGTGTCGGGGCAGTTGTTTTAAGCCATAATTAAATATGTACTGACCATCTCAAGAAAGAGATATTAACATGCCTGTATCAGTTGTATGTTTAAGCGCAATGTGTAGCTCGTGTGCGACAAGGAACATTTCTGTTTTCCTGTACCCTTCTTTTAGTTTATTTTTTGTTTTCCTCCTAGTACTAGTTTCATTTTCTTCCTTTTGTCTATTTATGTTCTTATTCAACCATTTTGTTTCATTTTTTTTCCATTTCTGATGTTATTTTGTGTATTGAGTTTTTGTTGTAAAATTATGATGAATATGTTCAGCTATTAAGAACGTACATGTCAGTTTTTGTTGGAGGGAAGGATCTATCCTAGGTATATTGAAAGAGCACCCCCTATCCTAGAACATGTTGGCTATTTCCCTTTTGTCCTTAGATATGTTGTGTTCTAATTGGTATTATCTAAGATGTATGGAGGTAACAGTGGAATGACAACTAGTCTTCACGAACATAAAAGAATTCTTGTCCACTGATTTAAAAACTACTTACATTGATGGCCTAACTTTAGTACCACAGATTAAGGGAGCTTTTCAGAAAGTTATGCTTACATCCCCCCCCCACCACCACCACCACCAGAACACACACAAAACAAACAAACAAACATCACATTAGTGTTGGACAAAACTACAAAAATTTGGAATGGGTGTAAAGCAAATAACACAAAAGAACCATCAGCTTTAGTTTGCTTTCCACAGTGGTCCATGTATTGCTGGAATACCAATTAATTGTTTGCACTTGACAGATTTCAAAAGCTTGTTCAGGACCCTGTTGATGGCAATGCATGGCATGCGGATCACATTATACCTGTATATAAAGGGGGAGGTAAATCAAGAGAGGAACTCTTCCTTCTTGCGAAGTTTTTGTTCAAGGAGTTTTTGATAGACCTTTTTATGCATCATGTATCTACTTTTTCGCTTGAAAATGCACTCTCCATCTTCTTGTTTTTTGAAATTCTTGCAGGTGAATGTAGGCTAGAGAACATGAGGACATTATGTGTTGCTTGTCATGCTGATGTCACTGCTACACAACATACAGAGCGGCGTTTGACTAGACTTGTGGCAAAGAAGAAACTCAAAGCTATCATGAGCAACCTCAAAACTATCAATAAACCCAAGCAGAAAGTGGATGAACCAGAGGTGCTTTTCTAGATTTCGCGGGTTAATTAACATGTAGCTTTGTTGAGTTTGCTCCATTTGTCAATAAGAATACTCATGTGATAAGCTAGATTGTTCACAAAAGATCTCGGGATACTATAATTAGGGGATAGTACAGATATTTATCTCTGTGAGTAGGATGAATTTGCAAGTTAATTATAATTTGTATCACTTTGGCCTATTGCTGTGACAATCTTAGTTGTGGCACACAGTTGGCATCGTATGCTGTGACTATGAGATTGAGTCCTCTTTTCTATTTTGCTATTTGTTTCAGGGTTCACGGCATTCTGATGTTGAAGAGAATAAAGATGAGGATGACCTTCTAGTTAATGTTCCAGGAAGTGCATATTCAATTAGCACTGCAAGTCAAGAACGAAGAAATTCAGAATTGAAGACTAGCGCCAGTACCGTCTTGGGTGAGGCGCGGCATAATGACGTGCTGCCCAGTGCAGAGAGCTTACCTCAGTCATGAGGAGAACTAACTGTAAATTTTTTGGGGATGTTTTTTTTATATATATATATCTTTTTATTTTTGAAGAAATAGGGAATGTGAGTGGGTTTCTGGATACTTGCTGGATCTATTTTATTATTGGTTCAGAATTGGTTAGCCAATTGTGTTTTGGGGTGAGTGTTGTGAGGAACTTTGTAAGTGGTGTTTTCAACTTTGTATATATTCAAGTTCTTATTGTAAAGGATTGAGGTACTGAAAACCGTGTGTATCCACTACATAAGTCATTGATATGGAGTTTGAGACGCCTTCCTGAAGTTCTTTAGTCTCATATAACTAACATACCCTTTGTAGTTTCACAAAGTGTAAGGATGATTAGATGTATGTAGACTTTACTCCTACCTTTGTACGCTGGATAACTTTTTCAGACTCTTGACTCAAGAAATATGTAGACTTTACTCCTACAGTTGTACGTTGGAGGTTTTTTAGACTCTCGACTCAAGAAATGCCCCCCTTTTGTAGGCAGATGATGATCAGAGATGCCCCTTACGCACTTTTTAATTTAGTTTATCTTAAAAAGAATGACACAACATTTCGTACGAAATTAATTTATGTAATATAAAATGAAACGGAGGGAGTAACGCCATCATTTATATCATAGAAATTCTGGTACATAAAGCTTTGTCGGGAAGAAGATATCACTAAAATAAAGTTTTAAGTAGTGCAGCAAGATCACTAAAATCTAGCACCAGCAGCTGCAGTTGTCTTATCAGTGCTTAAAGGAATCTACATCCTGAATTTTAGTTCTTTTGTAGTTGTTCTGAATGAATTAACTAGTAGCATATCTCACTGTAAAGAATATCACAGTGTCATATACCATGCTTAGTTGGCATTACAACTAAGCATTCAAAAAATGGATACATCTTAAAGCTATACAGTAAGTAAATTCATAATTCTCCATCCTCATTGCAAGTTACTGCAGCAAAAAACTCTTCTGCTTTATCAAGTACATCAGTAGATAGTCTAGAGTGCAACATCCATGCGGCAGCGCTCTCTGGCACAGATGAATTGCTCTTCAGACTCTTGCCTTCAGAAGGCTTTACCACTTTGTTCTCTCTTAAGGTTCGGATCCTGGAAGTTCTACTACTCAGTAATGGACTGCCTTTCTGGGAAAGGACCCGAGCACTGCGTTGACTGTTGCGGTTTGACTTCAGTGGGACATCAACTTGAAGGTTTTTGGATTCACCAGCTTCATCAAGTGATGGATTATTAGGTACAGTAAAAGAATTAGCGGAGGGAAGACTACTTCTACAAGCTTTAAGCAGAGCAAGGAGCATATCGGTGCTTAGTTCTTGCTGAATGACATCCTTGTTCTGCTCACATCCAAAGCAGGCAGCAACCATGGTACCCGCTAAGACTGGCATCAACTCTGGATCGCTAAAGAACACAACAGGAAGGTCGCATACCTGTTTCATAAAATTCACAGTTAAATTTCTATTTTTTTGGTTAAGTCTCAAGTAGAACTAAAGATTATGCACACCTTGTGAAGAATAGTAGGGCTCTTTCCCCATCGAAGAACAGCTTGGTTTTGAGGATGGAACAATGAAAAATAACCAAGAAGCGGCAATGACTCTAGCAGCAGCAAACCAATCTGAAACATAAAACACCCAAATGAAAAACACTAAATAAATTAGTCCTGTATTTTGTCAACAAGGAAATAAACCAGAAACCATGTGAAAGCAATGACGCCCAACCACTAATGCTGCTTTTTATTAGGAAAATGCAAATACTCTTAATAAGATGCTTGTTTCTGAGGAACATTCTCATTCTATTCCTGGAATCCAAAATAAGAAAAATCAAACAAGACTGAAATACCTAAACATCAGAAGGGACTCAATAAGTTATTTGAGGGCCTGGTGGTACTTAGGGCCAGTGATATGATTGCGAGACGGCCAATCACCAAGATCCATTTTTGCTGCAGACCCTGTATGCCTAAGATCTTTTAGATTTTATGCCTTTTACTCTGTGTAAATGTCTTTCTAAACTAATGTCCATAGATTTCAAGATCTATCTTCATAAGAGAAGTTCAGAGGGCTGTTCTCGTCATTCATCCTTCAGTCACGTCAGACAAGTTACAGAAGGTTCCAAACAAAATAAGGTCCATCCAATTCAAACCGTCACAACTTTAAACAACGTATTTGACGATATAACCAAGAAGTTCGTTAAAAATGCTGATCGATTCAGGCCTTCCCAAAGTTAAAGCTTCACATCTTTGTCTCATCTTTACTCAACGGTCGACATATGTTTTTTTGGAACACCAAGATTTTCTGATATTAAACTATACTTTGCTACCACAGAAATATAATCTATATGAGGAAAGCTAGTGTTCCTGAGAAATGCATGACAGCCATGAAATAAAAAACACTGATAATTTTTCAGCTTAAAGAAAAAGAAAATATGAGTTTAGGATATCTTTCTACAAGAAAATGGTCAATTTCTTTTTTTGTTCACCCAAGGGTATGGCCTAGTGGTCAATGAAGCGGGTTGAACACCATGAGGTCTCAAGTTCAAATCCCATCAGAGACAAACGCAAGGTGGTTTCTTCCGTGGATAGAGTTACGTGCTACCTATTATTGGTGGGAGGTTGCAGGTATCCCATGGAGTTGGTCGAGCACAGGCCGACCCATACACCACCATTATCAGGGTAAAAAAAGGATAATTTTTCAGCTTAACATACGAGAACTTATGAGGATCTTTTGTTTGTATTTTCTTCCCTCCAACCAAAGGACAGTGGCTTTCCAAGACTAGCATAAACACTTAAACGGCACTTCTCTATGTTTATTGAATCATATGAGATGTTCAATCCAAAGGTCAAACATGAAAGCAAAAGCACCAGAGTGTCACCTGGTCGGTTGCTGTGCCCCACTTGCTTGTGCAATAAGAGAGAAGAAAACTCATCAAGTGAAAAAACTCCATTTTCAGATCTGGACGGGCCTGTAGTCCCGCAAAGAGAATAAAGAGTTCTTTTTAGCATCTTAAACTTTTAGAAGAGAAAGTTGATACAAATAGTTGCAAATTAACTTACTAGCATCTTCTGGATAAAAGATATGTCAATTAATGCTAAATTGTTCAACACCTTCAATACACCAGTTGCCACTTCTTCAAAATTGGATGGAAGGACATAGGAGGCCTGCAAAGAAAGACAATCAGATATGCAGTAGACAAATCGCTAAGCAGGCCATGATCACAAGTAAACTCAAGGTTAGGTTTCTGCTTACTTTTCATAAAGCTAGAAGCAACCAACTGTATTGTTAACATATGAAGAGTTTCAAACAATTACTTCCCGGTACTAGAATGAATTGATGTTACATGCTTATGATAGAGAATTAATAAATAAGAACAATAGTAGCAAACAAATATGGCGTTAGCTACATCCTAATTATAGACAAGGCCCAGTACGATTCATGAACTTTCGATCTGAACCCTGCAGAAAATCTAAAAGCTAGATTTTACAAACAAAATTTAATGAGATCCACGAAGTTTTACCTGCTGTTCAGAACATCTATTATTAGCCTGTAATAATACAGCTGTCAACATGGATGGAAGACAAACTAAGCCAGTGTCAGATATGGCAGAAAGAAGAAACTTCACAGCAGTCTTCATCACTAATTCATTTCCCCCAATTTGACCTTTACTATTATCCTGAGATTTCTTCTCGTCTGTCTGAAGGTTACTGTACGTCACACTGCTTGTAGATTCCTGCTGTACATTTGCAGTTTCTATGCTAGCAGCAACAGAGTCAACTTTGTCAGAGCTCGGATCATTTACAACTGCACCCTGATGTTCTTTCGTTTTAGCAAATTCATCAAGGGGGCTATCCTCTGGTACATCCGGCAAACACAAGGCTACACCTCCATTTATTCCAGGAAATACCAATTTACGATCATTTTGGGAATTACGCAAAGGAGAAGAAGAATTCAAGTCCGCAGTTTCAGCAAGTTCAACATCATTCCTTTCATTTCTATGAGTTGATACACTAGGAAAGTTTTTACATGTTAATGACGATGCATTTCTGAATCTGAATGTAAGAACTGCCAACAGATTTACACCAAGAAGAATTGATGAAGGGAAAGGAGAACCTTCTACAGGTGGTCTATCATAAAGTGCAAAAAGATCCCGTAACCGATGTATAACTTGGTATGCAATTACAAGCTCGATTAAACCATCTTGCAGTTGAAGGGCACGTTCATCTGTACTTGTATGACCAATAGTTGCTGCTGCTGTCCAAAGGAAACCATCCAGAACTTCAGACATTAACTCCAACCTTTCAGTTGATGCCTTACATGCGACCAGGTTGGCAGAAGCAGAGCCATTTGATGAGGCTGCAATTTTGATGTAGGTTTCAAGGGCTGCCGCCAACATGGGGATGATGGGGGGCAGTAGATTTTGAGCAAGAAAATAAGACTTGTTTGTAGACACTGAAAGTACAACTTTCAGAAGCCTTAAAAGGTAGACTGTAACCTGGCAGCTTTCTATCTTTGATGTGTGAGATGCGGGAAGTGCAGAAGCAATAAAATCAATCAGACCAGCTTGACGAGAAGCCTGCAGCTCAGCATCCTTTCCCTCCAAAAACTAGTTGCGACACAGTGCCAGAAGCAGTTAGTAACAAATAATTCATGAAACAAAATCGAACTATTAAAGCCACTATAGTTTCAAGAACTTATTCTAGTCAAAATGCTGTTTATGTTGCAGTTCTTCACAGCAGGATAAAGTAACTATCTATATTAATGCCACTATATTTGTCATTGTGAACAGGAATGCAAGTGAACCAAACTTCACAAGGGTAATATATCACCTTAATTATTTCAGCTGTTATTAGTCCAAAGCTCGCAGCCCCTTCTTTTCTTGCTTGGCGAAGTCTTTGAAGTTCTTGAAGCCACTTCGCAATTTTCACCCTTGCAGTTGCCCCGGCAGTTCGATATACAAAACCTGCATTTTCTGTACTGATTGAAGGTTCAGGACAATCATACTTTAATGACATAAGTCGTTGGCGGATTTTTTTGATCCTTCGTTTTAAAGAATGCTGAGTGGTGATGTGGCCAGTAGCAAGCAT
Source organism: Solanum sejunctum (assembly GCA_025642045.1). Taxonomy (NCBI): domain Eukaryota; kingdom Viridiplantae; phylum Streptophyta; class Magnoliopsida; order Solanales; family Solanaceae; genus Solanum; species Solanum sejunctum. Next base: position 25,108,645 of record JAOTQJ010000072.1, on the reverse strand, counting down.
AGAGCCTTCAGGAGCAAATCCATTGTTTTCGTTATTATCCTCACAATTACTGATCGGCGTAGATCTACCTTGACCCTCCTTAGCCACAGAACGACGAAATAATGGTGAAGACTGATCTCTGAAATCCATTGACGCTCTTTCCCGTATTTGCTCCAAATAAATGTTACGACGCTGTTCACTTTCTCTGAGTCTTTCAGCTAACTTCTGGGCTAGGAGTTCAGCTTCCTCCTGTTGAGCTTTGGCTCGAACCTCCTTTCTCCGCATCTGTTCCATGGCCTTCGCTTCGCGCGCGGCACTTGATGCTTTACGCTCTTCTTCCCTTCTTACTTGTGCCTCTTCCTTTTTCCTCTGCGTCTCTGCAAGACGCTGCAACTTTTCTGCTTCAATTAGTTTCTTGCGTTCCAAGACAGCTTCTTCCCTCGCCATATCTTCTTTCTGTTTAGTTTTCAGCACTTGAAGTTTCTCAGCCCTCCTCAACTCAGAATCATGGAGTTTCTGGCGCAAGATGAGCTTTTTGTTCTCTTCATTGAGTGAAGTAATGAATCGAACTTCATTTACTTTTATACTTTCATCACCCGCTCTTCTTACTACTTCAGCTAGGTAAGCTTCATGGCGGGATTCACTACGCTGGTGCCTAGCGTACATCACCTCTCGCAATTTCATACTGCGCACAGTTTGCCATTCACTTACACGGTTCAGCTTCTCAGATGTTCGTTGAAGTTTTTGAACTCTCTCATTCTCAAGTTCAGTTCTAATTCTCATTGCACGTGCATGTTTTTCTTCCGCTTCTTTTTTTAAGTCCATAGCTGACTTCTTCTTTTTCTCAGGAGACATGAGCTTGTCATGCAAAGTGCGTGCCCGCTCTGCACTTCTTCTACTCAAGCCAGGTGAATGTGAGAAGCGAGATGAAACTCGGTGTGGTGTGGAGAGTACATCTTCCCAGTTCCTCTTCTCCTTCCAAGCATCCATTGATCTCCAGGAGCTTCCGTTTCGCTTTTCCTTGTCTCTTTCATAATGTCTTTTCAAGTGATCTATAGGCTTCAAATTTTTCTCATTGTCTCTCTTGTTCTTTCCATTGATAGATGTGGAAACCCCCTCCTTAGGAGGTAATCTAGATGCATGAGAAGCAGACTTGCCTGACTCAACATGCCTCTTCTCTCTACTCAAATTTCCACGAGGAGTCAACGCATTACTCTGCTTCCTACTCTTTTCTAGTGAGTCATTTGAACAGCTTTTTTTGTCATCTTTCTCATTAAAGATCTCCAAAACACTAGTACTTCCACAATGATGATCATAACTAGGTCCCATTTTCTCCACACCTGTAGCCGACAAACTAGCTCTTTCATGTTGAATTTTTCGAAAAGCCTCCAGAGATGAAGCCAGTATTTCTGCCCTGTGCGGTGAAGTTGTCATACGGCGGACCTGCATTCAGACGAAAGATAGATTTTGTGAAGTGAAAACAGAGTAGATAATCAATTTATCCACGTCTTTGTGTGATATGCATTGATAGTCCTAAAAGATGCTGCAATTATTCAGGCCCAAAATTGAAGGTAATTCCCATATTGCTTTGAAAGCCTTACCACAACCAAAGAAAACTATTGGAAAAGGTTGCTTATTTAAATACAGGAAATTCGAGAGATGTTCACAAGAGGTTTCTCACTTCATTTAGGATGAGAAGCTCTTGGTTTGGTGTAAGTTTCCTGTTTTATCTTTTCGTTCCATCGCTTTCATTTCCCAAAAGTAGCTCATATTTCCCTACATGTCCTCCCACAAAGCTTTGTACGATTATTAATGACGTAGAAGGCATTTCCTATGCAACACTACAGAAAGAAAACAACAAACAGTATTACGATTATCAATGACGTATAAGGCATTTCCTACACAACACTAAAGAAGGAAAACAGCAAACTGTAGACATTCAGAAACACCTGCACTCCATCAGCAGGTGTTCCTGTTGTTTCCCAACATGACAACACCACACACAATCCCAAACAGGTCAACTTTAGTCTGCGTTCTGCTTCACCAACTACTGATCAGCAGAACAGAACTTCAGAAAAGAGGCAAAGCACATGTTATTTTCTTTTAGCTCATTTCAGCCTCCTAATGTGGGACTCGACTGCTAGCTGCATCAGAAGGGTAGCTCCCGAGGTTTTGGGAGTCTCGAGGGGCCCTATGGGTGGACGTAAAGGGGATTGGTGGTGGAATGCGGAAGTCCAGGGTAAAGTTAAGGATAAGAAGGTCGCCTTGTTAGAGTGGGTAGCGTGTAGGGATGCCGTGGAGAAGCAAAAGCTTAGGGAAACCTATAAGAAGGCCAAGTTAGAGGCCAAAG
>JAOTQJ010000072.1:25059296-25074318 GCA_025642045.1 Solanum sejunctum | reverse complement strand
GTTGTTTGGTTGTCTATGTACCGCTTATGTCTATAGGTCTCATGAATAGGGTCTTTAATCCCTACCTTGTTAGGTTTATGGTGGACTTTAGTGATGAAGAATTGAGCTTGCGAATCATTTGGGGGTAGTGTTACAAATCATAGGGTTGGAGGAGTGGTATCCTAAGTATGTGAAGTGTGAAATATGGTTAAAAGAGGTCACCTCTCTAGGTCATATGGTGTCAGAGAATGGTATTAAGATTGATCTAAGGGAGATGTACATGAATAGAATTCGACCTAGACCTTTGACTCCCTTGGATATTAGGAGCTTTTGGACTTGGCGGGTTACCGCCGTAGGTTTGTGAATGGGTCCTTGCTTCTCCCATCACTAAGTTGATGTAAAAAAAGGAAAAGTTTGTGTCTGCTCCTATCTTATCTCTACCGAAAGGGTTGGAAGGGTTTGTTGTGTATTATGATGTCGTACGAATTGGTTTTGGTTGTGTATTGATGCATGATGTTAGATAGAAGTCTGTACTTTTAGATAATTTGATATGTGTGAGAAGGATTACCCTATCTATGACCTTGAGTTAGCCTCCGGGGCTTTTGATTTGTGAAATTAACGTCATTGGTTGTATAGGGTTCATGTTGGTATGGTTACTTTCTCTAGAGCCTCCAATATGTGGTCACTTAAGGGATCATAGTTTGAGACAAAGAAGGTGGTTACAACTTCGTAGGTATTTTGATATGAGCGTGTGTTATCGTCTTGGTAGGGCTAATATTGTGGTTGATACTCTAAGTGGCGTGCCTATGGGTTGCCTAGCATATGTGAATGATGGTAGCTAAGAGGTGATTAGAGAGGTCCATCAGTTGGCTAGGTTGGGGTTTAGGTTGGAGGAAATTGAGCATGGTGGTAAAGTATTCTTGATAGTTCCAAATCTTCTTTGGTTGAAGAGGCCTAATTTAAGGCAGGCCTTGATTTTGCTTTATTAGAATTGGAAGTTTTGGGTGAGAAGATGATAGAATGGAGGTTGTCTCCCAAGGGGGAGATGGTGCCTTTAGGTACCAAGGTAGGTTGTGTGTGCCTAGTGTTGATGGCTTAAGGAAGAGGGTTCTTGATAAGACTAGCACTAGCTACCATTCTAGCATCAGTATGGCTCCTTTTGAGACTCCATATGGTGGGCGTTGTAGATTACCAGTTAGGTAGTATGAACCGGGAGAAATGGCTATGTTGGGTATAGATCTGGTTAGGGATGCTATGGAAAAGGTAAGGTTAATAATGGAAAGGTCGGAGACCATTCAAGTCATGAAAAGTCTTATGTCAAATTAAGGAGAAGAGAGTTTGAATTCAAAGTTGGTGATTAGGGCTAATTGAAGGTTTCGCTCATGAAACGTGTGGTTTTCCCCCCATCAAAAGGGAACTAGATTTATGGTTTGTTATTCTTCACGGGGTGTTGAGGAAGGTTAGTGAGGTTGCGTATGAATGAGAATTACCTTTGGATAAGGATATGATTCGTCCGATTCTTCATGGTTCTGTAATTAAGGAGGTGTGTTGGTAATTTAAGTGTTATAGGACTCTTGAGGTTGTGGATGATGTAGAGGATGAAATGACTTGTGAGAAGGTCCAATGGAAAGTAGGGTGGATATGAGTAAAGGTTGATTTGTAAGGGTGTAGTGTTCATCAAAGCCTATTAGAAGAATAGCCAAGTCGGAAGTATCTCTCGGGGAGCCGAAACAGGCATGGTGGAGTAATATTCGTACCTCTTTCATTCTATTCAAGCTTATGATAACAAGTTGAGTCCTTTCATGATCCCAAGTTTTATGTTTCAGTCCCTAAGTCATTTGCATGCATTCATATTTATATTGAAAAGTTTCATACTGATTTTAACACCTATGTTTTTTAAAGATAGTGTTTTAAGTGAGTTATTGAATTCTTATTAGGGCTGATTTTTTCATGATTACTCTTCACATATACTTTACTTTGACATTTGGGGAAAAATGTTCCCAAGGGGGAGATATTGAAACATCCCCAAAAGTGTCCGAAAATGTGCGTCAAATGCGCCCAGAATTGTAATTTCTATATATCTCAAAATTCGTGGGAGACATCGAAAATTCGACTTCATATTCTTGATCAGGGAATCAAATTGACTAAGAGATAGGTCTAAACCAAATTTTAGAGAAAATAAATCACAATTTCATTTTCCAAAAATTCACTTTCCAATGAGGTTTTCGTGCCCAAGGCGCGCCTTACTTCATTTTCTGAGTTGTTTTTCTTGTTCGGTCCAGACTTTTTAGTCTTGGTCCTAAGTGTTCCCAAATGTGAAAATACCTATACTTAGCCATATTTCATTTTTCATATCATACAAGACATTCCCCTATACTCCTCAAACACTTAGACAAATATTTCACCCAATTCAAGTGTCCCAAACTCACTTTCGGGTCTCAAGAAACTCATTCAAGCTTCAAGATCTCATTTAAATCTAGGTCAAGATTATTTATGTTATTTAATACCTTCATGGGTCCCTTATAGCAAGCCAAGTTCAAAGAAATTTCTATTGGAAAAGTTTTGCAGAAGTACCGGCAGAAGGGTCAACTTTAAAGGGGATTATCTCCTAGTACACAAAGAACTGGGTGACCTTTGACCACCCAAATAAAAGCTCATTTAGTTAGCTTTTCAATACACTTGGTTTCACCTTATTTATAGTACAGATGAAGAATTTATGCCCTTTTTCGCAGAACTTGTATGTATAGGGTGATATACAATTTTTTTTTCAAATTCCGCCTCATTAATGGCATTACGTAAATTTAGCTATTTTCATTAGTATTTTGAGAATTCCTAAGCTATCGTAACACCTCCTAAAGACCTAACCTATTCCTAAAGATCAAATTCACTCCACCTAATTGGAATACACTCTCAAATTCTCTTAAGAGCCTCCATCAAAACCCAAATACAAATTCAAGAAAACTCAAGAACAAGCTTTGGATTTCAAGACCCACTTCCAAAGTTCAAGTCTTTCACAACTCAATTTCAAGAAATTCAAGGTCTAAGTTGTGTGGGTTTTATTCATGGGTACCTTTCACCCCTGAAGCCCAATCTTCCATTTCTATAAAAATTACATGTTTCTAAGTTGTGTTTCGTATGGGTATTATTCATTAGAGATTATTATCATATATTATATTGGGATTTTATGAAAGTTAGATTGAAAATACATGATTTCTCATTTTTAAGACTATACCATATGATGATTTACCTATTATGATGATGTATGTTTTAAGCTATAGAGCTATGATCTCTCTTGATATTTGATGAGGTTTTTCAATATGTCTTTCATGATGGTATTACTAACTATTGGTAGGTTGTTTTACTTAAAGATTTCTTGCATGATTTCACTCTTGAATTGCATGATTTTATACTAGCACTACACACTCGCCAAGTATTTGATAAAATGTCCAAGTATGATTTCTTAAGGAATTGAAGGTCTAATGCATGTCTTATGAGTTAAATGACTATATGATAATGAAATGATGATGGAATAATGACGAAGTGATGATGGAATGATGATGAAAAGGAATATATGTATATGATGATGAAAGAAGTGTATGTATATATCATACTATCTCTATATATTGTTGGGGATGACCAAGCCTAGCTCGGGGGGGTGTAGGCCCAACCTATTGAGGGGTTAGTACCTTGGTCGCCTAGTCTGGGGGGGGAGGGTTTAGGCCCGGGTAACTTTGTTGGAGATTGTACCTATCAACCTTGATAGGGGGTTTGTACTCTATCAACCTTGATGGGTGGTTTGTACTTCATCAACCTCGATGGGGGCTTTGTACTCCATCAACCTCATAAAGGGATTAGTAACTCATCCGCCTATCCAAGGGGTGGTAGGCCTTGGCTTGGACTAAAATGGTCACTCTTACACTTATAGTATGTTTTATATATGCATGGTATTACTTCAAGCATCATTCATACATGTCATTGCTTATGATTATGCATTTTACTTTTGATGCCTATCTATTATTGCATTGCATCCTGCACGTTTAGTACAATCAAACATACTATCACATACTATATGCCTATATGATATCACCATGTAGGAACCAGAGCTCCCATTGATTCTCCTCGTGGCTTGATGGATTGTTCAAGTTAGCTTATGATGAATCCTCAAGTCCAGGGACAATAGCTATCTTCTCTCAAACTTATGTTTAGACTATGTCTTTTATGTTTGGACTACCTATTATTATTATAATGAATGTGACCTCGATTACTTGTCTTGGCCCTCACTCTTATCTTTGTAATTGAGGTGTTGTTGAACACGATATGTATCTATGCTATGAGCTTTAACTCTCTTATTTTTTGATGTTTAAGATGTGAAAATTCACCATTAGTCTCATTTCCCCTTGGTTATGCTTATCTCTTATTGTCATTTTACTTGCTTCCATGACCAAAGATATGTGATGATATGCTATGAGGCTTGTTTGGGGTTACTTCGGGTCCCCTATTCACCGGTCATATTTACGCCCTAGATTTTGGTTGTGACATGATGTTGATGTTTAAAGGAGGCTAAATGAGGACAAAGGATGAATGCTAATGTTTATAAGCATGTTGAGTCTATGGGAGAAGTATCGAGTACCAAAATGGGTAAGGATGAGTCTCACTCACACTTATAACTACATGGCCAGTGTAGGTGAGGATTGATCGTGAGAAATAGATGTTTCCTCTATCCCAAAAGAGGACTTAATGGTATTTCTATTTTGGATCTAATAATGTACGTCTTCTATCTCGGCAAGGTATTGGGCAAATGGGGCAACGCCAGAGGTTCGTTGTGCCATCACTGGTTCATAGGTGATAGGTGTAGGTAAAGAAACTCTCATATAGGTTTCCTCTTGATAGTACTCAGATACTAATGTCATGGTATGAGTCTTGACGGATGTTAATGTGATAGTATCTATTCCTTACTTTAAGAAAAAAATGAGTACGTGGTGAGCTAATGTTGTTCCATGTTATTATGTTGCTTCACTTACTTTTGGCCTATTTAGATACAGTGCATTTCACAGACAGATACCACACTAGGGCTGCATCATTTTATGATGCAGATATATGGGATACAGATCATCAGCAGGCATTTCGTTAAGGATCTCTAGACTTATAGCGGATTGGTGAGCCTCCCTTACTTCGGAGGATTCATATGATATTTTCATCTTGCTTTAGAGTTAGAATTACTTAGAATTTATTTTAATTGAGGTAGTCATAAATCTGTCATTGGCCTCACCTATTAGTGATAGAGGTTTCATAGACTAGAGTCGAATGTTGATGTAAGGTTATGAGCTAGTTTTTCCTACCAGTCTTTTATAATATTATCATAAATTGGTCATTTCACAAAGTGAGACCTTTTGTCATTAACTAGGATTTAAATGATAGGTTATATTAAAAGTTAAATAGCAATCAAAACAAACATGATATTTAAAATGAAAATAGAATTCAATACAATGGGTAACAACCATCTAAACATGGTAACACTGTGTGTTGTGACTAAGGTGTGTCGAAAATAGCCTTTCTACCACACAAAGGTAGGGGTAATTCTAAAATGTCGGTGGGATTACTTTGATTATATCATTGTTATAATTGGTGTCTTGTAAGGTCTTTGGACATCTTAACCTCTCTGTATTCTATCTGTTAGATAACATTGGGTATATTATTGTTGTTGGTGTCTTTTATGGTCTAGGGATATCTTATTCTCTCCAGATTTCACTTTTATGATTGCATAATATTATGCTATTGTTGTTGTCTTGTGAGTTTGATTTACTAAGAGAAATATGGGGAAGATTTTTACCTGGATTTGAACTTTATGGGGTTATTTCTTATGGTTGTTATTGTTGCTACTATTTAAGAACATGTCGAAACACTTTTAAAATCTTGACAAGAAAAAAACAAATGGTGGTTGTAGTTTGACAAAAGTACTTTTCAAATTAATTAGTCAATTAAGGCACTTCTTAATTATTCAAAAGTTAATTTTGATGAGCCATTATCTGAAGGACAATAGAAAGTTTTTATCAATAATGGAGAGTCTATAAGTAAAACTTTCATTGAATATACATGCTAAACTGATTAACCACTGGAAAATATATCAGTACTCTAAATGTAACTCTATATAGCTAAAAAGATGACATGTTACACATGGTTACCTTTCATATACCATCATTGATGATAAACCGTGTATAATTGTTGACAATCGAGGAATCCCTGAGAGCCAGTAATACTAAGATTCCCCTGTCATTTCTATCAAATGATACATAAACAAGCTCATATTGATTCCCATATACTTTTTGCTAACTCTAATAGAACCCAATTCTTAATCCTTATTCAAACATAGTCAGCCAACCTAACATTTAGCATTTTGATTCTCTTGCCTCATGTTAAGGTGTCCATCATAACTTGTGTGTCCACCTCAGCAGGGATCCTATCGTTCACAATGTTTATCTCATCTTTGGCAGCCAACACATTCTCAGGAGTTCGACGTATCACAAATTTGATCCTATTTTGATGGCTACTAGAATCCTGCTTCGCTCTAAAAACACCCCATAAGTAGTGTTTCTGTTGGAATCCTGCCAACCAGTTGCCTCAAACAACTTAACAAAAATCTAATGACAACCTAAGATCCAAGCAAGTAAAATCTTACTCCAGTGACTCAGGGGCAGTTCTGTGGACGTGAGAACCATCAGATCCGCATTAGACATACTATTGTCTCCTACAGAACATGGCAAAGTAATTATTAAAATTGCTGGTATACACAATTATTGCAACAGATCTAGGTACTCAACATAATGGAAATTATAGCAAGAAATTAAAGCATATGTCATAGTTTCCACTCTACAAGTTTAGGGGGTTGTAATGAGTCCAATCAACTACATTGTGCTATAAATGTAGAAAAAACAGGATATATATTTCCTCTTTCTATGGCTGTGTTGGTAAAGGTATAGGAGGTATATTCAAAACAGCCTAGCTACCTCCCAACATACAGTAAAGTCTGGGTATGCACAAGGTAGTCTAACCACCATGATTCTAAAACAAGTAAAAGATTCATGCACTTTATTGAAACTCTTACAACTAAATTAAGAATTGCTACATTGAAAACTCAATTAACGAGAGAGATTTATAACTTTGCCAAATTTTAAAATTAAGGAAAAAAAATCCTGAAGCAAACAAGAAAACTAAGGAAAGTACTCTTAGAAAAATACCATAAACAATTTTTTGTAAATGATCAATGAAAGATTAGAACCCAACTTGTGCTTAATCAATTGTTTACCATAACTAGCAAATGTATGTATTAATGTAACACTTTTTTGCTTTAGGTAGGGTGACCAAAGGATGATATTATCGTCAAATTGGGACAAGTCAAAATAAGAAAAATATTTTAATATATTTGATGGTTGGTCAAAATAACTATCCAATCAAGTATGGTGTAGATTAATACACTCTCACAAGTAAGATCTGAGGAAACTAAAATATACATAGAACTTACCCTTACCATAAAAATTGTTGAAATTTTATAGTCAGCGATATTCGTAGGTGAGGTATGAGAAGAGTATAGAATGGACAATACTTATTAAACATACTAGATATAAAATATTGAGAATAAAGATTTAACAAGCATCTGGATACGTGTGTTGCACGTGGTACACTGCATTTTATAATACATTACATAATAAAGAATATTACTTTTACTTACACAAATCTTTGAGAAAATAATTTAAACAAACTACATATAAAATATTGAGAATAAAGAAATAACAAGTCTCTTGACACATGCATTGCACGTGGTACACTGCATTTTATAATTCATTATATAATAAAGAATATCACTTTATTTACACAAATCTTTGAGAAAATAATTATAATTAAATAAATAAAGTAAAAGCTTTTGTTAATGAACAGTGTAGTTCATGTGAGCAGAACTATCTATTTGGATTATCCTTGGCGTTACATTTGAGGCAGGGGGACAAAAGGATGAAATTTGTGTCAAATTGGGATAAGTCAAAATAAGGAAAATATTTTAATATATGTGATGGTTGGTCAAAATAATTATCGAATCAAATATGGTATAGATTAATGCAATCTCATAAGTGGGTCTGTGGAGAGCAAAACATTCACAGAACTTACCATTACCTTAGAAGATTGTTGTAATTTTGTAGTCAGCGATATTCATAGGTGAGGTATTTGGAGAGTATGGATAGTGCTTATTAAACATACTACATATGAAATATTAGGAATAAAGAAACAACAAGTCTATGGACACGTGCGTCGCACGTGGTACAGTGCATTTTATAATACATTATATAATGAAGAATATTATTTTTATTTATACAAATTTTTGAGAAAATAATTGTAATTGAATGAATAAAGTAAAAGCTTTTGTGAATACAATTTGTGCTTAGAAAATTAAGGAAAGTATTAGAAACGTACGGTGGTGAAACAATTTTTTCTTGATGATCGATGAAAATTTTGAACACAACTTGTGCAACTAAATTAGGAATTGCTACATTGAAAACCTAATTAATGAGAGAGATTTATAACTTTGCAAAATTCACAATTACAGAGAGAAAAATCTTGTTTTTTCATAGCAGAAAAAGAAAATTAAGGAAAGTCTTAGAAACATACCATGGTGAAACAAATTTTTCTTAATGACTGATGTAAATTTGAACAATGCAGCACTGTATTCTTGAAGCTTCCCAAACGCATAGAAGAGTTCCCACAAATCTGTTGCCTTTTATCAAAAAGAGACACATCTTGCACTCCAGAATCGTTGTTGTTACATTTTAGGTAGGGTGACCAAAGGATGATATTTTTGTCAAATTGGGACAAGTCAAAATAAGGAATTTTTTAAAATAAATTTGATGATTGGTCAAAATAATTATCCGATCAAATATGGTGAAGATTAATGCAATCTCATAAATTAAGTCTGAGGAGAGTAAAACATACACAAAACTTACCCTTATCTTAAGGATTGTTGTAATTTCGTAGTCGGAGATATTCATAAATGAGGTATGAAAAGAGTAGAGAATAAATAGTGCTTATTAAACATACTATATATAAAATATTAAGAATATATAAATAACAAGTCTCTCAACACGTGTGTTGCACGTGATACATTATAATACATTATATAGTAAAGAATATTACTTTTTATTTATACATATCTTTGAGAAAATAATTATAATTGAATGAATAAATTAAAAGCTTTTGTGAATGAACAAGGTAGATCATGTTAACATAACTATCTTTTTAGATTATCCATGGCGTTACATTTGAGGTAGGGTGACAAAAGGATGAAATGTGTCAAACTGGGAGAAATAAAAATAAGGAAAATATTTTAATATATTTGATGGTTGGTCAAGATAATTATCCAATCAAATAGGTGGGTTCTTGTAATTTGTTCAAGAATGATTACAGTTTTTGTTGCATCTTGTCTTATGTCTTCAGCAATCTTCAGGCAGTTGTTACTGGCCTTCGTTGTTTCCTCAGTCTTGTATACTGCATAGTTTTCCAACTCCTGTACAGTTTGGTTCTCAAATCCTCCAGAGTACCTGAAGTCATTTTTGTATCTGTTTCTTTCTGTTGAGGTTGTGGAGTAAGCAGATGAGTGAGTACGCTTGATATCATCATCATCATCACAACTGTTTGTACTCAAATGTGGGTTAATTAGAGAAGGCTCTGATGTTCTCCTAGCAGGCTTCAGAGTTTGCTTGGTGTAAGATTCATTGTCAGAATCAAAAGGATTTGAACTGGAATAACCATTGAATCTAGGATCCACAGTGTGGTTCCTAGCATTCCAATGCAAGGGTGACTTCTTAAGCCCGAACATTTTCAAAGGATAAGAGGTGGTAACCTTGCTTTGGTTAGAAATATTCAACTGATTATGAAATGTACCTACAAATGAAGGAACACTATGGGTTAGGATTTTGGGAGCACCGAGATTAACGCCCCTCTCTCAGAGAACCAATCCACTGAGGAAATCTAGAGAGAGAGGAAGGGAAGAGAGAAAGAGAGGAGCCTATTCACATAATAAAGAATATTACTTTTATTTACACAAATCTTTGTGAAAATAATTATAATTGAATGGATTCAGTAAAAGCTTTTCTGAATAAAAAATGTAGATCATGAGAGGAGAAGTATCTATTTGGATTATCCTTGGCGTTACATTTGAGGTAGGGTGACAAAAGGATGAAATTTGTGTCAAATTGAGACAAGTCAAAATAAGAAAAATATTTTAATATATTTGATAGTTGGTCAAAATAATTATCCAATCAAATATGGTGTAGGTTAATGTTATCTCATAAGTGAGGTCTGAGTAGAGTAAAACATATACAAAATTTACCCTTACCTTGAGGATTGTTGTAATTTTGTAGTCTGAGATATTCATAGGTGAGGTATGAAAAGAGTACAGTATGGATAATACTTATTAAACATACTACATATAAAATATTGAGAATAAAGAAAGAACAAGTCGCTGGATACGTGCGTTGCACGTAGTACACTCCATTTTATAATACATGATATAATAGAGAATGTTATTTATTTACTCAAATCTTTGATAAAATAATTATAATTAACTGAATAAAATAAAAGCTTTTGTGAAAGCAACTTGTGCTTAGAAAACTAATGAAAGTCTTAGGAACATACCATGGTGAAATAATTTTTTCTTGATGATCGATGAAAACTTTGAACACATCTTGTGCTTAATCATTGTTTAACACAACTAACAAATGTATGCATTAATGCAATATTATTTTCTTGATGAATCGTTGGTGTTATATTTGAGGTGGGATGACAAAAATAAGAGGAATGTACAGTGGTGATATATTGCAACAATCTAATATATTTTTCTGAAAAACTACTATATAATAAAGAAAAGAATTAAATGACTCTTAAATTATTGACAACCAAAATCAGAAAGCTATATTTGTTTAAAACTTTATTTGACTGTGAAATTTACCAAAATAGTTTGCAATTGTAAAAATGTTGTAACTCATAACTGCAATTTCATCTAATTTAAAAGACATTATTTAAGGTTAACTATAATCCCATGTGATACCCCTTGACTCCATGCTCTTAGTATCCTTGTTTCAAGCCTTATTTGTGCAGTCAACAAGTCAAAGATGAACATCAAAGGTCGAGTGGCCTAACCTAAGATATAGAGATTCCTACTTAGAAGTGGGAGGAATTTAACATGGATTTTGTGGTTGGGTTGCCTAAGACTAGAAAGTATTTTGATTCTATTTGCGTTGTGGTTGATAGAATGACGAAGTTGGCTCATTTTCTACTAATCAAAACTACTTATGGTGCCAAAGATTATGCTAATTAAGTTGTACATTCATGAGTTGATTAATTTGCATGAGGTTCCCTTGTCTATCATATCGGATCGTGGTACTCAATTCACTTCGCCGTTTTAGAGATCCTTCCAAAGGGGTCTTGGTACCAAGTTAAGCTTAGTATGACCTTTCACCCTCAAATGGATGACCAAACCGAAAGAACGATCAACTCTTGTGGATATGATTAGGGCTTATGTATTGGAGTTTAAGGGTAGTTGGGATGATTATCTACCATTGATTAAGTTTGCTTATAATAATAACTATCATGCTAGCATGGTATGGCTCCTTTTGAAGCTCTTTATGGAAGGTGTTGTAGGTCCTCGATTTGATGGTTTGAGGTAGGGGAGATGGCCTTATTAGGTCCGAATTTGGTTATGGAGGCCATAGAGAAGGTGAGGGAGATTAGAGAAAGATTGAAAATCCCCCAAAGTCGATAAACGTCCTATGCTAATGTGAGAAAAGGGATCTTGAATTCAAATTTGGTAATTGGGTCTATTTAAAGGTCTCACCCATAAATGGTGTGAGTCAGCTTGGAAAAAAGGGTAAGTTGAGCCCTAGGTTTGTGGGTACCGATGGAGTATTGAGGAAGATTGGTAAGGTGGCCTATGAGTTGGAGTTACCCAATGACATGCATATGGTACATCCGATCTTCCATGTGTCGATGCTAAGGAAATATATGGGCAATCCTAGTACTATTGTACCTCTAGATGTTTGTGGGTATTGTTGAACACAATTTGACTTATGAGGAGGTTCTGATAGAAATCTTGGATAGGCAAGTGAAGGGGTTTAGGAAGAAGGAGGTAGCTTCCGTCAAGTTTCCTTGGAGAAACCAACAAATTGAATATGCCACATGGGAAGCCGAGCGGACATGTAAAAGTGATATCCATATCTCTTCCATTCTACTCAAGCCTAAGGTACTAATCCAAGTCCTTTATGTGATTTCAAGTCTAAAGTTTTCGCGCTCATGTCATTGCAAGAATTTATGTTTGTATTGATAAGTTTTATGGTGATTTTTGATGTACATGTTGAGACTTCTGAAAATAATATTTAAGTGCATTTTGTTGCATCCTTGTTAGGGGGACGAATATTATCAAGGGGGAGATAGTTTAATTCCGCATAACTCCATGTTCTTATATATCTATGTTTCAAGCCTTATTTGTGTAGGTGGGGAGTGTATTAGGGTCATGAGAGACTGTTAGTACTTAGACAAGTTCGAGACTTCTCTACGAGTTGAGTTTTGGATTTTGGTTCATGCAAAAGTCAAATTTAATTGAGCATAAATTTTAGCACACTTGGAACTGAATGGTTCACAACATGTCAAATGAAATCTCTTTGAGTTATCTTTTCGACGCACTTTGTTTCAATCTCATTTCAAGTTCGGATGAAGTAATTATGACCATTTTTGTGAGACCCTCCAGTTCAGTGAAACCACACAGGTAGCTAGATGGGAGTGGAGCTTTGGACGGGCCGTCTTGGTTGTCTTGAGCTGGAAAAGACCATTTTTAGTCTAAGACATGTGACACATCCAGTGGCACGGGTCGTATGGCTTGTCCCTGACCGTGTGGCTGGTCATGGAGTGTGTACAAGTGAGGAAGAGTGGGCATGAGAGGAGTTTTGGCAAAGTGTGGTTCCATAGGTACCAGTGATATGCCATGGAAGGTCAGACGGCTCATGGCATTGGGGCGTGGAGTGGCCTGGCAATAGTTTTCCTCTAATTATGGTTCAACAGACCACTACATGGACCGTGTAACACCACATGGCCCATGAAGTGTTCCGTCAAAGTGACGTTGATGATAACTTTTTCCTAAGTGTTCCAATTCTAAATTTTTTGTCTAGGTCCCATCTCACAGGCACTCTACACGACCTGCAGAGTGTCACACGGTCAGTGAAGCCTTCAGTGGGGCAACATATTGTAAATTTTTCCTCCATTCCACTAATGGCATTTTGATAAATTTTATTTATTCTAATTATCTTTTTGGACTTCTAATGATATCTTAACCTCCCTAAAAGACCTAAACCCTATTCCAAAGAATCAAAGTCATTACTCTCATCTTAAATACACTCACAAATTCTCTCAAGAGATTCCATAAAAACCCCAATACAAATTCATAAAAACTCATGAATAAGTTTTGGATTCCATGACCCACTTCAAATCTCCAAGTCTTTTACAACACAATTTCAAGAAACTCAAAGTCTACGGTATGTAGGTTTCAATCACTAGGTCCTTTCGCCTATGGTGCCCAAGCCTCCTTTTTACATGAATACCATATTTTTAAGTTGAATTACTGATGAGTCTTACTTATTATGAATTTGACTATGAACTATATTGGGGTTTCATTAAAGTGTGATTGTTTAAGTATATTTTGAGCTATGGATCTATGATCTACTTTGAGATTTGATGGGTTTTTTTAATGTATATTGTATAAGGGTATTACCAAGTGTTGGTGTGTGATTTTATATTAATTTTTCTTACATGATTTCACTCTTAATTTCATGGTTTTGCACTAGCATTTCATACTTGCCAAGTGTTTGATAACATGTCCAATTAAGGTTTCTTGAGTTGTTGAACGCCTAATACTTGGTATATGATTTACGTGACTTTATGATCATGAAAGGAATGTATATATGAGTTGTTATCATGAAAAGCATCTTTTAGTGTTGTGAGTTAACCATATCCAATTAAGGGGTGATGCCACAATCACCTCGGATGGGGGTGGTATGCCATTAACCAATTGAGGGGTTGATACCTCAATCACTTCCGATAGAGGGTGGTCATGTCTATCAACCGATTGAGGGATTGATACCTCAATCACCTCGGATGGGGGTGGTAATCCATCAACCAATTAAGGGGTTGATACCTAAAGCACTTTCAATGGTGGGTGGTCATGTACATCAACCAATTGAGGGGTTGATTCCTCAATCACTTCCAAGGAGTGGTCTACCTTGGATTCCAAGTACTAAGTTTCTTGGTCTATGATGATGGTCTCTTCCTTCACATGTAATATGTAAGCATGTCTTTCTTCAAGTATAATTCATACATGTCATATTGTTATTATGCTTTCCATTGCTTATGATACTATATTTTGACTATGTTGTCTATCTCTTCTTGCATTGCATCCTACATACTTTGTACATTCAAATGTACTAACGCATACGCTGTGCCTGCATGATGTTACCATATAGGAACCAGAGCTCCTCACGATCATGCTCATCCTTTGTGTGGCTAGCGCTATCTCTACAAAGCAAGTTGGTGAGTACTCAATTTTAGGGACAATGTCTTTGCTCTTATGCTATGTATAAAGTGTCTCCTTCCTTTATTATATGTTTTGACTATAAGGGTGAGCCCGGTTGCTTGGTTTGGCCCCCGCTAAGTTCTATGTTTTTAGGTGTTGTTGGACAAGTTATGTAATTAGGCTTGAGCTTGACTCAATTTGACTTTTTAATGATTTATGATATGAAAGTTTGTCACGACCCAACCCTGGGGCCGTGATTAGTGCCGGTCAAGCACCCAGACATACATTAAATCGGATTTTATTTCATAATAACTAAGGAATTTCTCAAAATTTCGGCAGAGTTTCCTCTGTTTTACTGACTAGCCTTACCTGTAAACAGCGAACCCAACAATAACAAACATTACTATATAAATATATATACGTATGCAGGCCGACAAGGTCACC
>JAOTQJ010000072.1:25041160-25059196 GCA_025642045.1 Solanum sejunctum | reverse complement strand
GAGAAAGAGAGGAGCCTACTAAATTCGAAAGTGGGAAACACCCCTATATACATAACTGAATGTATGTGCCTAGAAGGAAAGCAATTGGAAATGTTAGCATTTCCTTTTTTACTAGTTATGAGTTATTTATTATTTTCTCCGTTTTATTTTAATTATCATAATAAAATTTAATGTAATATTTAGCATGCACAATTGACTTACAAATCTCAAAATGAAAGGGGACAACCCCTATACAGCGTCAAAAAAAGGACAAATATACCACTTCAAAATCTTCATAAGGAATCAAGTAAAAATTAATTAAAAGTATTGTTTGGTTGATACTTTTTTTTACCATTTTACTTATTATTATTTTATTTTTTGAGATCAATTTATCTAAACTTCAAAGCAAAATTGAAGTAGCTAAATTTAATATTTAAAATTTAATATTTAGATGATTGAAAAATACAAAAAATGCTATAAGTTGCAATCATTCTTATATTAACATGATAAAAAAATACATTTTAAAATATTAATCAAAGTTCATATAATTTAATCTAAATAAGTGAAATAATAACAAATAAAAGTAAACGAATGAACTATATCCTTTATAAATAATTAAATTTTTATCTATATAAATATCTCTTAATTTAAAAAATAATCTTAATGACATTACTCTCAATCATATAACTATCTAAAAGTTATTTTAGTTTACAATTTTTTTTTTTAAATATTATATTAAATCAAAAAGTATTATATAAAATAGAATGTCCCGGAGTATGAAATTCCAATTTGGTAAAAAAATATTAGAGAGAACAATAATAAACAAATAAATAAATAAATAGAATAAAATAAGCGCGTACAGGACGACTATTGAGTTCGACCAAATGGGCATATTAGACCGTTTCTTCTGCTTATTGCGTAAGACCCAACCCTTTCCACGTCAACAAAAATTAATTAATTATTTACCCCTTTTGTCCACAATAATTTATTCTTTCCGTCTTATTTTTTGTTGTAATGATATAATTTATTGTAATTTTTATAAAAAAATAATAAAAGTATTATTTAGCTAATATATATCATATAAATAATTAAATTTTTATTTATATATATGTTTCATAATTCTAGAATAATCAATTATAAGGATAACTTTTTTTAAAAAAAATAATTTTTTAATTATTTAAATTGAGAATTATTTCAGAATTTTTTCTCGATTCCATTTTATGTAAGCAAGTAATTATTTTAGTAATGGACTTATGGAATAAAACAAAAAAAGAAAGTCTAATAAGTTCATAAAGGGTCCATTACTAACTGCTTGCGTTTTTTTATTTGTCTTCTCCCATTTCTTCAAAACCGATGCCAAATATCAGCGGAAATTATATCTTCCTCATCACTTTCGCCATTTTGCTTGTCCCGTTTATCATCATATTGAAGAAGAAGTTCCTTTGCTGTGCCGGAGAATCGCCGAGACATTCAAATAATGCCGCCGATGGAACCTCCTCGTGTCTGCCGGAAAATGGAGCTGGTGAAGTAGCGATTGGTATTTGCGATGAACTGAAAAACAGTGATTGTTCGATTTGTATTGCGGAAATTAGAATAGGTGAGATTTATGTGATTCTTCACCCTTGCTGCCATGGATTTCATGTTGATTGTGTTCGTCCTTGGTTAGAAGATAACGACACGTGCCCTTTATGCCGGACTACTGTTAATACTAATTTGTCACGAGTAACACGGTATCGGAGGATAACGAGCTAGCTAGAGCGATGTGGTTCCGATTGAATCTCATGTGAATAAGGTACAAAGCAAATTCTTTTGTACATATGCATTAAATTTTTTGATAACTTTTAGTTACATTGATTGTAGTAGAATTTCATGCTTTAGTTGCTTGAGATTCTATTACCATTTCTAGCATATTAAGTTTCTGTCTCGCTATAAATTTTAAAGTTGAATTTTAAAATTTAAGTTTATAAAATTATAATTAAAAATGCATTTACTTGAAAAAAAATCTATGGCCAAAGATTAACTAAATAGACCTTTTTATATTTTTACAAAAAATTTCTTTTTCTTTTTCTGCAATTTCCACTCGATATAGAGCTCTGCAGAACAACTTTAGGTTTCATACTAATATCTGATTACGAGTTTTAAATGGTAAGAATTCAACAAGGCTTTTGTGAATAGAAGAACTTTAATTTGAAAAAACACTCTCTCAAACAGTTTTTTCAGAAAAAGCACATTTTCAGAAAAAATACATTTTGTTCTTTTTGTTTTTTAATAATATTTGTAAGATGTCAAAAAGAACCCAAATATAAGTAATCCTCAAAATTTTATGGGTTGAACTTAAAATAATTAAAAAAAATTTATAAGTAGCATTTATAAGATAATATATTTCAAGTTATAGCTGTATTTTTTTCTTCTTTCAAGTTTTAACAGTAAAAAATATCAGCTTATAGCAGTTTTTTATTTTTCTAATGAGAAAAATGAGAAAAAGAAAAAAAAAATAAATCAGCAATTATTAAATGTAATTGGCATAGTTTTAGGAGAAGATAATTTGCCTTTTACAAATTTTTTTTACTGCTATCAATTCTATTTACTTCTCAAGAAATTTAAAATAAAAAAATAAAATTTAAATATTATTTAAATTAAATTAGAACTGTTATAACCCGTAATAAAAACTTTATTAGTAGTAATTATTTAATAGTAGATTTAAATCCTGTAATTTACACTCTTAAATACACCTGTGGGGTGATTTTTCCAAAATAATTTAAATTAGGTTCATTCTCAATCCATTCAAGCTTCAACCCATTATGAAAAAATCTTCAATTGAACCTAATTGAATCTCTAATTTCAACCCATTCTTCGATTCTTTACTTACATTTATGATGTAATGTATATTTTCGATAATTTATCTATCTATTTGTAACTTTTTATTTTTATTTTATTGAGTTGAAATTCAAATTGTGATTATGAAAAGTAAATAGTAATATATTAGAATTATTGAGATTGAGCAAACCAAATTGAACAGATCATGACCCAACCCAACTTTTAGCCCATTTGAGCCCAAAGTAAATTTGGACGGGTCATAATTCAACCTATTTTAACATTCTCAATCTTAATCCAATCAACCCCTTTTGACACCCCTAAATATTAGTGTTCAAACTAGTTAGTAACTACCTCGCTTTTCCAGAAGAAACCCTCCAGGAAAAGGACCTATTAACCACCTTCCAGGAAACAAGCAAACAGATCATGAATCCCTAAATATTTAACTACCAAGTTTTTCATTTGTAAATTAGTACTAGATATATACTATACTATATTAAAGAGTGAATTCCATACACCAGAAAAATAGTCCAAGAAAAATAAGATTCAAGCAACTTGCATTGATGACCAAGAATAAACAATTTGAGATCACATCAGAGGCTGCATCACACAACCTATTATGTCCAATCTTGATACGTGCATTTATAGGATAATCTTTAATACGTGTCTAGGTTTACAGCATGCTTAGATTCATTGAATTTAGACATCTAGGCATGAGAATATTGGATACAACAACAACGTACCAGTGGAATCCCACGAATGGGGTCTGAGGAGGGCAAAATGTACGTAGACCTTACCACTACCTCACAAGGTAGAAATGTTGTTTCCTAGGAACCCTATACCACAGAATACTTAACATGATGATATAGCCATCAGCAAAGGCAGCATAATACAGCATACATAAATTGACTGCATTCTAAATAGAAATGAATTTTCATTTATCAGGCTCCTCTAAACTACATAAAAGTAGTGGACAAACAAACAGCAGAGTGCAGATACTTTTTCCCACCAGAAGACTAAATGACAACTTTTTTTTACCAATATCTATGCTACATAAACATGCCTGAAACTGGTGCGGGATGTACTATTTATGTGTCTGTTCCAATCTTGATAAAACAATCTCTGTTGGGAACTTCAACATATTGCTCAAGTAACATCCTACAAATTAGGTTAATATTTTCAATGTGCGTATCTGAGATATATGATTTCTTTGAACAGAAAGGGGGTCTGCCTTCTTCTATTTCTACATCTAGAATTCAAATTCATACCCAAGCGAGCTTCCAAGTTCCAACTGTGCTATTCTTTGAAAAGACAATTGTTCAATGTGGGCGACGTGTAAATGATGTGCCATAGATGGTAAAATACAATCATAACTTAAGCTGCTTTACAAATTATTCATAGTTCTTTACTTGACCTGCAATTTACTCATGTCTTGTCTATGTCATGACATTGACTTCTGGTGGCTCTAGAACAGGCAGTTTTGTAAGGAGTGAACCAAATATCTCCGTCAATGGAAGTGTGAGGTGGCAAAAATGAAGGTACGATAGAGTTTCTTTAGCAATCAACATTGAATTGCAGAAGTCATTACTAAAGCTTTCCAGATATAATTTTGATCAGCATTCAAATAAACTTACAAATTTAACATCAAACATTTGTTGCAACAGCTTAAATCGCGACACAACAAAAAAATTCTCAATCAACAAAGCTTCTGTTTGAAATTGAAAGATCAGAAGTGGACCAAATATGTACATCAATGGAATAGTGACAGAAAAAACAAAGGTATTTTTATAGCATTTTTTTGTAATCAACATTGAATTGCAGAAAGTCATTTGCTAATACTTTCCCAGAAAATCTAATCTTGATTCAGCATTTAGCTTACAGATTCAACATCAAACATTTCTTTCAACAAAGAACTTTCTAATCGATAAAGCTTTTGCCTTTTCAAATCAGCAGGACAGAACATTCAAAATTGCCAATTCTTATTCAGCTCCGCTGGTGAGATATATTACTAACCTGGGAATTAATTACTCAATCTAGAGAATACAAGAAGGATCAATCCAAGGGATGTAACAGCAACACAAGAGTAAGTAACACCTTGAACGCGAACAAAGAACAAGTTCAATTGCTTAGCAGCCTGAAGAGTAAGAGTCAAAATCTGCAACCTAGCTTGTTCTTCCATTTTCTTAAAGAAGTAAATCGGCTTCAGCACTCGCCTCAACATGAATGCCAAAGAAAATGGTAACCCAAAAGCCAAGAAACTCTGTATTGATATCTCAGGAATTGGGGAAGACTGAGTCTTGTAAGTGATCCATGCTCCCAAACCAAGCTGAACAAGCCCAAGTACAGCAAATGCTTTGCTCAAACTATACATTCTCTTAAGCATTTTCTCAAGCACTTCACGGGTCTCATTTGCAAGTGGCGTAACGTCACGCTCAACAGTTGGTCCTGTGATCTCCTGGTGCTTAAATTCAGGGTTTTCACTCGGATATTCACTGTGACTTTTAGGGTTTCCATCACCAGAGGAAAAATATCTGGAATGATTAGTACAAAACTTGAGATTGTCCATGTACTGAGAACAATTAAGAAATGGTGGATGATTTTGAATCTGGCGAAAAGGAGTTGATTTGGCATATGAATTGAAGGGGGTTGAGAGTTTTGGGTTAATTTGGGGATCTCTGAGGAATGAAAATGGAGAAGAAAAGGAAGAAGGATTTCTAAGAAGTTTGGTTGTAAATCTTCGAGTTACTGTGGACGCCATAGCTGCAAAAACAAAGAGGGAAAGAGGAGCACAAGGTTTTCGATTAAGCAATGGATTGCTGTAGTCAATGGCTGCTTTGCGCACTACTTTGCATTTTCCGGTTGGGCCGAACTGTGATTTTCCTCGTGAGTCTCCGAGATATTATACGAAAATTATGCGGAAGCAAAAGTATACTAATGAGCTAATTAATATTGTTATAATTTGAATTAATAATAATTTAATAAATATTTAGTTGTAATTATAATTTATATATTTTATATAACTATTGTGTGCATTTAGATAAAAATTATGAACGAATCAAACTGTATAGTAAAATACACAAATATTGCAAATTATATAGAAAATTATACAAATATTATGTATAAATTATATAATAAAATATATAAATATTATATAAAAATTGTAAATTATATAATAAATTATACAATTATATATAAACTTACACGAATTATATAAATATTATTATAATAAAATTATAAAATTAATTATTTAAATTATAATTGTAAAATATAATTATGATATTTTTAAATGACTAGATGTGAAAATTCCGGACTCATACACTGCCATCAAGCATTACAAGCTTTGCCAAAAGATGCAGAGTCCATTATAATTGCTTCTCCCCTTAGTTGTTTCTTCTATTTGGGCCAGTTAATTCAGATAAAAGATAGAACTTGAAAAATATGTCCAAACCTAAATTAGCTTATTATGTTAATTTGATTGATAGAGATGTAAATGCTGAGATATGATCATACTAAACTATAGGTATGGGCTAATGCCAATTTCCAATATATAAAATAAATTAATAAATTTATAATAAATATAGTCATATTTTATTTACATAAAAAATAATCAAAAATCATAAAAATATATATATACAATATAGTTTCCCAAAGGTCATAGAAAATATATACTGACTATATAATATAAATTATTTATACATGAATTATATATTAGATATACATTATGATACACGTAGAAACTATATATAGTTTGAATATACATAAAAAATAAATATACACTGACTATATATACCTATACAACAAATGATCATTTTTTTCCGATAATTACTTTGGCCGAATAATCATCTAGCATGACTATCTCTTTCATATATTCAGATTTGAAATTAGCCTTTAAAATTGGATGTTGCAAAGCCTATCTTCATACTTGAATATGTGATACACTTAACTATCCCACATTCTATATGAATTTTGAGATTAACTAATATACATAAGTAATATAAGATATTTTATTATAAAATTATTATCCTTATTTCACCGATCAATTCATCGATAAGGGTCAGGGTCCGAAGCATTAAAAAAATTGATTTCCCTAAATTTCTATATTTGAATGCGAAGGGCTAATTCCCAAGAATTGCAAAATCAATACAAGTAACAATTATCACCGAAGGATATGATGAAGTAAATGAAATTTTTTCTCACTTAATCAGAAGTATTAAATTTGAGTTTTTTAGGTATAAAAAAAATTGTTAGAAAGTGCATCCCCTGAAGAATATATGAGACGAATCCAAAATAATCAGACTCAAATATATTTAGCAAACGCCAAGAGAAAAATTGAAAGAAGAAAATACAAACAACAACCAAACAAATGTGTGCATTGGTTTTCTAATAGTCTCCCATGTATAATCCTTCCATCCGTATTAAAAGTAGATATTTTATTTTACTTATTTATTTTAGTAAATTAAGAAAATTTTATTACTTTTTTTCGCATTATTTTTCGTATTAAATAATTATATAAAATTATACTTAAGAATTGAATTTAAAATTTTAAAATATCATTAATAAGATTAATTTAGTAAAATAATACAAAACAAAATATTGGAGGTAATATATATTTACATTTTACACGTTCTATGTTTGATTAATTCCACCTGTGAATAATCACTAATCAGTTACTTCAATTACGACTTTTTCAAACATTAATTTTTTGCCATGTGTTGTTAGCCATCACTATATCTTTTGACATAACAACGAAATTGCATGACTTTATTTTAGAAGTGCATGAAAATCTTTATCTAAAATTTTTAAATTTAAAAAGAATTATATTTTTAAATTACTTAATTATATCTTCAATGTCGATAAATAGTTAATCAATTTCTCCAATTCTTTTCATTTGTTAAAATTTTTAATTCAATTCAAGTAGAATTCTTTTTCTCTTCCTCCATTCATATGTATTTCATATATTTCAGAGATGAAGTTGGGAAAAAATTTTATATAGAATTTTGGGTTGCGAACAATAATTCGATTGGTGATGTAGAAAGAGAATTTTTGGCTCAGTTCACAAAATTTTCAAAATTCGACTTTTTAACTCATCCAAAATAGAGAATTTTAGTATTTCAGTTGGTTAATTACCTGAACTCTTACCTTATTGGTGAAAATTCGATTTCCCATATTATAATTCCCTTCCCTATTTTCTTCTTCCCCTACCACCAATTTTTTTAAAAAAAACTCATCAAAAATGACTCAAAACAACTTTTAACAAAACGATAATTTAGCAAAAAAATATAAAAAATAAATTTCAAAGTCATTACATCACCATCACTAAAAATAATGTTAGTTCTCGAACCTAAAACAAAAAAATATACCTAAAATCACAAAGAATTAAAAAAATCGGACTCACATATCAAACTCTGTCTCCCAAACGGCCTCGCTCCCGTAAATTGTTGAACAGACTGCACGTCTACATTAGGTGTTGTAATTAAAGTGGACTAGGTAAATGAACTATATAGAATATTGTGGAGTGTAAGAACTGTAAAGATGAGTTTAGTACTGAATTTCTTTTTTTAAAAAAGAAAATATTCTTTTGAATTGTAGAAGTGGTCCAATCTACTTAAGTCTTCCTTTTTCAGTTGCGTGATAACAGTTTGTATATAGCATTAAAGATAATTGAAAAACACTAGCATATTGGGAGACTAATAAGATGAGTTGTCAACTTGTCGTGTTATTTTGGTTGGTCACTAAATTAAACAACCACCTTTATTTTTGAGTTCGGAGCTCAAACTAATTGATAAAATTATTGTCATATAATTAGGAGATTACGAGTTTAAATCTTTGAAACAATCTTTAAAAACTTGTATAAAATAAATTCTTTGTAATTGGGCCTTTTCAAGACTCTCTTGGGGCTTGCCTATGTTTTTTGTTTGTTTTTTTTTTGCTGTTTTCTACTTCATGACTTCATAGTATATAGTCCCATCTTCACTCATTTTCCCTTCAATCCCAAGAAAAAATTATTACACTAAAACTAAATTTACTGTTCATGACAATTAAGTCAATGTATTCAACAAAAGAATCCAAACTAGGAAGAAAGAAGAAAAAAATGGTTACATCTTGTACACATGAATTACCATTCCCTAATTAAAATTTGTAAAACAAAAAAAATAAGAGGTGCTTAATATATGGCTCGATGAGAAGTGTCTGCTTGCTCAATTTGTCGATTCCAAGGGAGGACACACAAAGTAAAGTTGCCGATTTTGAATTGCATCGTGAAGATTCATATAGCTGATTCCAATGTGCGAGGCATAGTTACTGATGCCAGCACTAGTTAATTCAAACATGTAAAGAATCAATACAATTTGATGAAATTCCCCAGTGATCAGTTTGAAAGAAGGCCCAATAGTTGCTCATGTTTGTGTGTGCTGTCAATCCACCATTGCTGGAATTCAATATGCTGTTCAGTACTGCTAGAATCCAATATGTTATCTTCTTCTTCAACAGGAGCAGGCAAATTTAGATCCAAAAAGTTCCTGATTTCTGGTATTGGTTTCTGTACTTCAACAGCTTGGTTGTTGTTGTTGATGTTTTTTCTAGACTCAGCAATCAAATGGGATCTCTTGTGACCACCTAATGCTTGGCCTGATGAGAAAATCTTGAAGCAAATTGGACACTCATGCTTCTTGGATCTAAAATTTTGCTTAAATTCATTATTTTCACTCTCATTGCTGCAATTCTTGATGTCGATGCTAGTACAACTTTCGCCTTTAGCGTTTTTGTGGCTTGCCCTGTGACCCCCAAGTGCTTGATATGAGTGAAAGCTTCTGTTACAAGTGGTACACTCAAACATTATCTTTGGATCAGAGATAAGTAAACCACTCCCTTTGATGGTCTTGTTAGGAGAAAACTCAACTCTGTTTTCATAGTCCACTTTAATCTTCTTCTTTTTCTCATCTCCAAGAATTGGAAGCTCTGATTTGTCCCCTTTTTGACCCTTAGAGCTCTCACCTTGTTCTGTTTTCCCATTTTTGACTTTCCTGATCAGCTCTGATTTGGTGTTACTCAATCTTGATTGCAAAAACTGAGAATTGTTATCAGAACACTGATCAATGACATGATTCTGACCAACCCAATTGCCCACATCCCTCGATAGCAAGATCAAACTCATAGCAATCTCCTCTTGTTCATGCTCAATTTCAGATACACAAGGGGAAGAAGCATTAGCAGCAGGGGTTAAACAAGAGGAAGTTGTAGGAGCCATATACCTTTTCATCATCCTTCTTCTTGATGATCTCTTCTTCTTGTTTGGTGGTACTGTTGTTGCTGCTGCTGTATCAGATTCACTAGCACTGTTCCAAGAATCTTCTTCTTGTGATGATGATGAGTGACACTTCATATGCCCAAACAAAGCCTTCAAAGATTGAAAGCTTTTGCCACATTCCTTGCAAACTTTGGGAAGCAAAGTATCCAAATCTTCAGCAAATTTCAAAGTTTTCTTGGGATTCTCTCTTAGTCCATAATTAACACTCTGACTGCCCATATCTAAATTAGCATTGTTGGTGCTGTTAATAATCAAAGCTGGAAGCTTCTTTCTTGAAGTCTCCCCATCAGTTGTATTAACCATATGAGACCTCATATGACCCCCTAAAGATCTACCACAATGAAAACTCTTGTTGCAGAATTTACAAACATGTTTCATTACTACTTCAAGATCTTCATGCCCCATCGAATAGAATCGAATCAAATCAAAATTCAAGAATCAAGAATATCAGATCAGATGATGTTCAACAAGTCCAACTTTTACCTAGTCTTGATCCTCCCAATTGCTCAAAAATGCTACTAGTACAAATCAGTAAGAGTAAATCAAGAAACAGTGAACAAATATCAAGAAAATATCAGGAACAAAATAATCTTTTTTCTTTTTCTTCTTTCTGTTTTACAACAAACACAAGACTATGTTTGGCAAATGGGAGGAGAAATCCATGCATGGAAGCAAAGATAAAAAGAAGTGGTAAAGAGGAAAAGATAGTACTCCTAGTAGCAGCACGTGTACTCAACTGACAATTCTACGCCAACTCAAATCCAACGGCTCAGATTTTAGCATCTCTATATTTGTTGTAATGAGCTAGCTAGAAAAAACTTACTAACTTCTCAATAACTATTCTTTTCTTTGTCTTCTATTAAACAAGCCCACAAACACTGAAAAACTAATTTTAAAGCTTCCATTCTTTGGATGTTATTCTTGTACTACTATGTACTAGTACTTCTTTTGTCTTCTACTCTCATAATCTCAATTTACGAGAGTCTTTTTAGAAATAATCTTTCTATCTCTATAATTATAAGATAATAATAAAGTTTGCGTACATTTTACCTTTTCCAAATTTCACTTATGAGATTCTACTAAGTATGTTATTGTTTATAATTTCAATTTACATGATATCATTTGACTATACATAAAATTTTACCTTTTAAAATTAGTGAAAAGCAAGGCTTACCCCACTTTTAACATTTTTTTTTATTTCTAATAAAAGATCGCTAAACACTTTGTCTAGTAGCTAAAAAGAAAAAAGAAATAATGAGATCTATAAATTTGGGTTTGAAATACTCATTGATCATTTATGTAAATTATTTCATTAATGATTAAAAAAAGTTAGAAGTTGAATTATTTTTAATTTTAAAAAGATGACATTCTTTATTAGACAAACTAAAAAAAAAAATATGTCACGAAAATTAAGATATGGGGAGTATTAATTTTATGAGATTAAAATTAAAAAAAAATTGTGTCATCAGGTCATCCAGATGATAATCAATGTCAAATCTAGAACATAATCTATGAATTTAAAGATTCAATACCTTTTGGCTATTTCTTGTATGCATATAAAGAAATCACTTAAAGTAAATAGAAATATTTGTTTGTAAATTCAGTTATTCTTACATATTAATTTGAAATTATAGTAGAAATTGATAAACTTTAAATTTTGAATCGTAATCAGATGAGAGTTGTATGTAATTGATGCTGTAACCTTTTACAAATTTAATTTTAATTACTATATTTCTTTTTTACGGAAGATGTTTATTTACACTTATGAAGAGATTCTTTCTTTCTTTTTTTTTTTAAACAAATAAGAGATTTGTTTTGCATAAAAAAATATTTTTTAAGTCATTACATTTTTTTTGTTTTATAAAAAATTAGAATACGGGAAAGTGAGCATAAAAAGTAATCGACGAGAAACGTAATAGAGTTCATGATAATTTGGAGATTTGAAGTCAGACATAAGAGTGTGAGTTCATAGATACCTCACAAAGTAGATGTTTTTTTTTGGTTAAAAAGAAATTGAGACGAATTTTTGAGATAAAAATATTTAGTTGATCAATGACTTTTTAACAAGTATTTAGTTAAATTAAGTACACACTTATTCACATAGTAACAAACTAGGAAACTTTAGCTGGCTAACCCATAAAATTTTCTTGAATTTAGCTTCAATTAGTATATTGATTAGTACTATGATATATAAGCTTAAAGATGTAAAACAAAGCTGGGAATAAATTAAACAGAAAGCTTGGTGCACTAAAGTGTTCGTTATGCGCAGGGTTCGGGGAAAGATCCGACTATAAAAATCTATTATACGCAGTTTTACTTTGTATTTCTGTCGGAGAATATTTTTAAGGGTCGAAAACGTGATATGTTGATCACATGATAATAACTTTATCAGCTACTCAAAAGTTTTGATCCCTTCGAAGCTAAGAGTAAAGTAACTACTAATTAGGTGAGTTAATATAAGTTGCCGGCCTAAATTAAGTTGTTATTAGCCGGCATTTCATAGCACTAACCGCAACGTGAATATGTCTTTGTTATTATTAAGTGGACAAAGTAATCACATTTTTGGCCTATTAATATGAAAGTTCCTCACTTTTTGTGCCTGTTTTAGCCGGCATTCTTAGCTGTGAATTTACTTTCTAATTAACTTGTTAACATATTAATATATCTTTAATTTGTGTCTTTACAAGAAACAACAAAAAAAAATAAATATTTTTTTAAAGATCAAACATGCATGTGCTTGCACATTATTTTGTGCCCAACTTTGGCTTGTGAAGCTTGCACAACTGCATGAACTTATGATGATTATGTGAGGCAAAAATGTCTCGTGATTGGCTGAAGAATCTTGGATTTTAAAAGCATACATTTTTAAGTTTTTTAGATTGATAGGGCAGTGGTGGAGTCAAGGATTTTTGTTAAGGGCAGAAACAGAGCTATGCCTTTGTTATGAATTTCTTTGATGAAAAATTATACTATTTATACATAATTAAAGTAAGTTTTTATGTATATATAGTAAATGTCAAACCTTCTTCGATTAATTCATGTGTCTAATTTTTCATATTTGAACTCCCTTAGTGACAATCCTAGCTCCGCCACTAGTTAAGGGGTTTCAAAATATGAAGATGTAAACACATGAGCTAGTCGAAAGGGGTTCAATATATACTGCAACACATAAAAAATAATTTTAACCATAAACAACTGGTGCAATTTTCCTTCTAAGCGAGTTCAGATGAGCTCCTGGCTCTGCCTCAGTTCACAGGTACGATTGATTAATTAGAGAGAAAAATATTAAAAATATCTCTGAACTTAGTGCAAATTATTAATTCCATCACCGAACTATTGATAGTCTTAAGAACACCTATCTACTTGACTAACTAAATTAAAATACACGCCCAATCAATCACAAGTGTTAAAATACTTCTTTACTTGGTAAGAATTTAGGGGTGTATTTCACTCTTATTACAATATCAGAGACGTATTTAAGTTCCATTAGTCAAGTAGAGGAGTGTTTTTAACATTATTAATAGTTTAAGAATGAAATTAATAATTTGTGCCAACTTTAAGAATATTTTTAATACTTTTCTCTTAATTAGATATCTTAAATTTGACCCTATGAAAATATAAAATTAAAAAAAATCTGTCAAAAAGTATTTTCCCCTTTAATATCCTTATGCGACATAAGAAATGAATTAGCCAGATTAGTAAACTCCTATTATCAGTTGGTTATAAAAAATAAAACAAAAGATATGGCTAGCTTGACGTATTAATCTGACTACTTGTTGCATACCAAAAAAATATAGTGTTGAACAATATTACAGTTGCCACATATTTTACTCGAAAATTAAAGAAAGATATAAAGATTATATTTATATTTATATTTATATTGAATGTGGTAATTATGTATGAAAGCATGCTAAATACAATAATATATTCCTACTGTTTTCCCAATTTGCTCCAGCTGACTTACTACTTGTCTGGTGAGAAAGCTGCTCAACCACTTTTCTCCTTAATTAAGGTGTTACACCAAACCAATTGGTGTCAAGTGGTGATTCCACATATTTAGATCATATCAATAAAATTATATATAACAGTACTGTGTGGATCAACTTGTACGCACTTCGACTAATTTCATGAATATCTACGTAAAAATCAGTTGATAAATTTGCCTTCATTAAATCCTCAAGCTTAAGATCTTGTGATTAAGAGGTCATGGATTTAAGCTTTGAAAATAGCCTCCGACAGAAATACAAGGTAAGGTTGCGTATAATAGACTCTTGCAGGGGCGGAGCTACCCTTTTGTCGAGGGGGTTCATTTGAAACTCTTTCGATGAAAAATTATATTATTTATATACGGTTGAAATAAACTTTCATATGTATACAATAGATGTCGAACCCCCTTGGCTAGTTCTTGTGACTACTTTTTCAAATTTTAAACCTCCTTTAGTGACAATTCCTCGCTCCGCCACTAAACCCTTGTGATCAAATCCTTCCTCGGATCCTGCGCATAGCAAGAGCTTTAGTACACCTTGCCCCAGAAACTTGTGATTTTCAACTCACCAAATCAATCAACCACTCCATCATTTTGACAAAGAGATCCAACATTTTGGCTTAGTACAATTAATCCCTTTACTTTTTGTGAGCTTCTAGCATGTGGCTCAATTTATTACATACTACTACTTGACTAACTAGCACTAATGGACCAAAGATTAGGTCATCCACATCCACATTAAGATTTTTTTTTTTTTTTTAAAAAAGAAATGAAAAGCCTACTAATTAGAAGACAATTGGTGAAAATGATGAAACACATAAAGACATTTTTATATGATATGTTATTATAAATTGCCCAAAAGTGACTTCACTTGAGAGTGAAGAAGTCTTTTAGGTATTTTGTTTTACCAAAAGAGTGAAGAAGTCTTTTAGGTATTTTGTTTTACCAAAAGTGGATGCTACATATTGACAACTAACACTCTTCCAAGTAAAGTTTGGCCACTCTTTGTCTCTCTTCTCCCATATATGCCCATTATATATAAACATTTAGATGCCCTACTTTGCCTTTATGCTTGCTCATGACCTTCACTAAATTTGAGGGAAACAGTGAGTCTTATAATTATTGTCGTCTTCGTTTAAAAAAAAATAATTTTATTTAATTTGACATAAAATTTAGAAAGATTAAAAAAATACTTATTCAATTTTATCATCTTAAAATAAACTTGTGTCAAATATATCAAAATATTGCCTAATTTGTGGTCTAAAACATATCATGTGAAAAATTAAAATTTAAATATTGTTTAAAAAATAATTATTTTTTAAAAAACAAACTTATAGTTAAAAATAAATCTTTTTTCTTTTTAGAAAAAACAAAGTGAGGAAAATGGAGAAATGGTGAATCTTCTAAATTATAATCTAGTTTGACTTAGTACAAAGTTTAAGAATATAAAAAAAAATTTTTAATTTTGTGATCCTAAACTAAAATTATATCAAATAAACTAAAATGTCATTTAATCTTGTAACCTAAAACATAACTCGTGAAAAACTAAAATACTATCAAAAAAATAATCATTTTTTAAAAACAAACTAATATTATTTAAAAGTAAATCATTTTTTCTTTTAAAACAAAGTGAGTATTAATTTAGTAGATAAGCTTACTTTCCACTAGCTAGAAGCAAAGGCTAGGTACTAGCATCCACAATTCCCTATATCTAAAGTCTTTAACATTTTACAATAACTCTCCTATCTTGTTTGCTCAAAATTTATTAACGCTTGATATTTATATCAGATTATTACTTTATTATAATTAAAATATTAGTAAAAATTATTGTGGAAGACCATCATATTGTCTTATCAATTCCATCTATGAATTGATTGAATCAATCGATTAAAATTGGCTTCGATCATTATGTATCGAACAAAAGCAAAAGCTAATTACATATGATTTAGTGATATAGGTTTTCCCATTTTATGCTTGTTTCATCGGCTACCACTATATACCACTACTAATGGAAATTCTTTCTAACTGTGGATTAATGAAAAATTTTATATTATAAAACATGATATTTTTATCAGTTTTTCATTGAATTAATTTATTGGAAAACTCATGGTGGGAAATAGATTCTTATTAAAATATGGAGAAGCTTCTCTAAATTTTTCATGTGAAAAATCTATTACTATTTTTTTTTAACTGATTCAATCAATTTATCTATCTAAATAGCCCATCGACTTTTTTCCGCTGGAAATTTCCATGGAAAAAATGGAAATTTTTTAAGTGCACGACTTTTTTATTCAACTCAATATTTGTATTTTTCTCCTTTTCCTGTCTTTTCTTTATTACAAAAATGTATTTTACAAGGCTATATAATTCAGCAACTAATTCCCTTTTTTGTCATACATTATGAATCCAAAACTGCAATTCACAATTTCATAGATGTTGCCATTAATAAGGTTTTATTTTTCTATCTGTAATTTGTCGTAATAACTAAGTAAACTCTTCTGGTGTTAGGCAAATTACTCTTTTGGAATTTCCTAATTAGGTACGTAATTATGATTTTGGTCCTTTAATTTTTAATAAATTATGATTTTTGTCAAGTGTTATCTAGCTAAACATATTTAATCTTCAATTAATTTAAAATGTGTATGTCATATTCTACTACTTAATTACTCATTCGTTTTGCTAAGCTACTGTTGGTACTCTATTTAGTTAATGGCAATTATGGATCGCAACGGGGTGGATGCGAATCGATAAGGTGCGTTTAGAATTATTTTTATATTAAATATTGATTTTAATTTTATTTTTTTAAAAAATTTAATTAGATATAGTCTGTAAATTATTAGTTATTGAAATATTAATTAGAAAGTTTTAATTAATAATTAAGAAATAATTGTTGAAATGTCAATTAAAAATAATTAATTAGTTGTTGAGGTGTTAATTAGCAAAAAATATTTTATAAAATTATGAATTTTTATTTTTCATATAAATTCAATTAAAAAATAAAGAATTTAAAATATAAGAGGGGCAGAACGGGTTGAAAATGAAAAAAATTATCATGCATAGTATGAGGGGGTGGGGCGAGGCGGTATGGGTTAAAAAATTTGCGAGTTGCCGCCCGACGCCCGTCCTGCCTCGTTGCCATCCCTAAATTGATAATATAATTCTTAAAACTATCCAAATATTACATACTTTTTACGTAAAAAGATTTTAAAAAACACACATTTTAACTAGTGAAGGTTAAATATATCAAATCGTATATCATAAGAATCAGAATTAGACTTTATCAATAATTGAGACACCATTAATCCTTTCCTTTTTTAAAATGCCAATAGAAAAAAAAAAACCTACACAATTTCTTCTTATTTGCTTAAAGTTTTGTGGATAGTTATTCGATATTTATATAATAAAATTAACAAATATTTATTGTATAATAATATCTTTAAAAATGCACCCAAATTAATCCTAACATTTATAAAAGTGTGAGTCTCGTGACAGATCCCTTTTACCTCAAGTCAAAGCAAGATCTACCAAAGCCCTTTGTTAATTTGTCGGTCAGAAATGCAGGCAGCTTGCTCAGGAGCTTCACTTATTCACAAGCAAGTACCTTTTACCCATCAATCTCGAATGGAGTCAAAGATTCACTATTTTTTGGCTTTAGGTATGATGAAATAAAACAAAATGGCTCTTTAAACTGTCTGTACTTCTTTCAAATCAATGCGTCGACGCTCATCATGGATCATCCAGAAAAACATAGGGATCAGGTTACGTACATCCGACCCCCCTTTACCTTGCAATAAACGAAAGCCTTTAAAACATTAAAATAATATTATTATTAATGTTCGACTAATTTAGATTCACATAAAAAAAAACCTTTCAGCAAAAGGCGACTTCATACTCTACCAAGATTGACTAGTACAACTAGTAAAAGTAAAGGTAATGTTTAAGCTTAATTGAT
>JAOTQJ010000072.1:24994260-25041060 GCA_025642045.1 Solanum sejunctum | reverse complement strand
AAAAGGCGACTTCATACTCTACCAAGATTGACTAGTACAACTAGTAAAAGTAAAGGTAATGTTTAAGCTTAATTGATCCACGTAGTGTGAATATGAAATTTAGAGAGCTATGTGACACATTGATTAAAGATATATTAGAATATAAGTAAAGTTGATTAATGATAAGCACGTCAATCCTTTTAATTAATGATATAAAATATAGAATGAACAACTACTAGCAAGTATTTGCCTGGTGGTTAGGCTCTTGAGAGTTCATGTTGAACTGTATCACTAAGTTGACAGTAGTTAGATAGTAACTTGTTAGACAGTAGTTACACCTTTCTTCTTAAAAGGGCAAATTCAATATTTAAAATGTTTAAATTTGTATAATAATAACAGTAGTAACATTATCTAGTGAAATATCACAAATAGAAATTGAAGAAAATAAAATGTACTCAAACCTTGTCACTATCTCGTAGAAATAGAAAAAATATATAAATTTACATAGTAATCTAAAATTAATATCCAATAATAATTTGATTTAACCAATCAAATATTTATAAATAATATTCACACAATGGGATGATTGGATGCTTTAATAAAGTGCATGGGAATCCTGTGAAATTGGAATTCTAATTCTAATTCTTTTTTTTTTCCCAATATGCAATTCCCAATGGGCAAAATTATTAGATACTCCCTCTATTTACTTTTATTTATTTTTGTTTCACTTTTTGAGATCAACTTAACTGAACTTTAAAGTTAAATGAAGTAACTAAATTTAATATTTGAAATTTAACATTTAGATAGTTGAAAACTATAAAAAAAATATTACAAGTTACAATTCTTTTAATATTAATATGACGAAAAAATAGTTTTTCATCTGTGTCTCATGTATGCAAGTATAGTAGATACATATAAATGGAGCTACTAGGAATCCATCCACCGCTAATTATTCTTTTTTATTTTTATTTTCTTCTATTTATTTATTGTATGTGGTTATAAAAAGGCTAATAATGATAAAGGGTGCATGTGTTACTCTCTTTTTATATATACAGATAGATAATGGTTCATGTGTTCATTCATGGCAACTTCTCTTCTCACCAGCAATGCTTATGGAATACTCATATATAAAGGGGTCAATGAAATTAAAAAACAAAAAAAATCCCAACTGAACTTATTTATGTGGGACCAGGGGCAGAGCCATCTATTCGTCGGGAGTCCATCTGAACCCCTTCTGTGAAAAATTATACTATTTATATATGATTAAAATAATTTTTATGTATATATATTAAATATCGAACTCCCTTCAGCAAATTCATATATTTATTTTCTTTAAATTTTAAATTTTTTAAATCAAAATTCTAACTAATGTGTGACACCTATGCTTTACTGTTCCTTTGGATGAATCTCATGCAAGAATTAGTTAGGGTAGAGCACTCTGCCACTGCTTCTTTGACTTCATTATTTTTGTTAATAGACTTTTTCTCTTTTATTTAACCACCCCCCGCCCCCACAAGGTACTTGCAACTTCCCCTTTCTAGGTAAAAAGTTCATGTGGGGTGCCAGTATTAAAGATTGTTTAATTCTACTTGATAGACATGTTACTGGCTTTCTTTTTAATGTCTGAACATTGTCATGATCTAACTAATTACTACATTACAATGGAATGGAATTGTTAAGTGCAAGATTTCCTTTTTTAGACAATCTGTCATCACATTTTGTGTAACAAGATTATAGTAATAGTGAGTAGCTAGAAATATGGTATAGTAATAGCTAAAAGTAAGTTTTATTTCAAAAAGTATCACGCCAAAGTTAGAATTGAGATATTTGATTTTAGGATGGGTATGGGAACAGTTGCAAAGGCAAGAACATCACTAAAGGAATTCAAAATTTATCAAAGTACGAACTAATCAAAGGAGGTTTAAGATCTGTTATATATATATAAAAAATTATTTAAATCATATATAAATAGTATAATTTTTTGTCGAAGAAAGTTCGAATAAATCCTTACCAAAAGGATAGCTCCGGCCCCATATAGGAAACATTGAACGGAAAGTTCTTTATTATTATTATATTATTATTATTACTACATTTCTCATTAAGTGATGATCCTACTCTTCTTTTTCTTTTCTTTTTTCTAATTGTGCGTGTGTTATTTTGGTGACTCGAATTCAAAATATTAGGATTGATGGTGAGGGATATTTACCAGCCGAGCAACTCTCAAGTCTCTCTTGTTAGGTTGAGTGGAAAGTAATTGTAGAGTTTATAAGAATATTTTTACTTGGACAATAACAACATTACCCCAATGCCTCAAAGGCTCCCGCCCATTGCAGGGTAAGGAGGGTCAGATATATGCAGCCTGATCCATATGTTTAAAAACATAGCGCGACTGTTTCCAGATGACCCATGATTAGCGTCGAAAGTTGCATTGACTAACTGCTACTTCACAATTGAAAGAAGCGAAGACAATTTAAAGAGTCATTTTGTTTTATTCTATCATATCCCAAAGTCAAAAAATAGTGAATCTTTGGCTCCATCCAAGATTGATGGAAATAATATTTTTACTTGGACAAAAGCTTGAAATGTGGCAGAGACAAATTGCCTTTACATTCTAATGCACCCATAAGCACTTAAAAGAGCACACGCAGATAGTGCTGGAATTACCCATTGTCTCCGCCTGCATCGAAGGGCTGATAATATACATGTTGACACTCACACGGATGGCCCACAGCCTGCATCTAAGGGGTTATGTGCATTGTCATAACAGGTGCAACTGTCTTTTACTCATATAAATATGTATATTATTATATATTGCTGAAAAAGCTTATGGTAAACAGATTTAGTCAATATATATGATGATAGAAGACAGCAAGTAGCGAGTAAATAAATGTCCTCGTAAAGAAGTGATGACCACAACCAGTACCTGCTATGGCCATGCTTTACATGACTTGACAAGATTGATGCAGTCAAGTCAATCAAGCAGTTAACACTTCACTGTCCATGCAACCAACCCTCCTAAGTCCAATCATACAGTTTACACTTCTCTCAATACAATTAGCCCTTCTAAAACTTCTTGATGTTCTACTAGCAGGGTACCTAATCAGTCAGACTTCTGGTAGGAAAATCTTCAACAAATTGACAGACATATAGTCATACTATGTTAAAGGTATTCATATCCACTTAAGACTTGAGAGCATGGAGTGCTAGGTGAATTACTAATAAAAAAGAGGATATTCTGTACAAACTAAACTTACATAATTAAAAAAAAAAACTTCCCATCTTTCTTTTTTGAAATATGGCTCAATTGACCATATAGCTTAACTTTACAAATATTATTTTAAGAACCTACTTCAGACAAAAGCTTCCTAGGAGTCAACTGCTAAGTCAACAAAATAATGGCTACTGTACAGCTCCAAAAGTTTAGCATCCATCAGCTCATGAACAACCTTGCAATGCCATTTCTTACATCTGAGTTGAAAGAAAGAAAAAAGAGAAAAACTCCCACTGTTACGAATATACAAGGAAACTGGAACCTGCATATGAAACATTACCAAATTGACCACACCACACAGCCCAGCCCTATAGCATGACTATAAATATGTCAAAACTTAGCTAAACCCCTGAATAAAAGAATCACACCCCTTTTTTTTTCCTTTTTGTTGAAAGAGAAACTAGGGTCAGATTAAAGCTTCACCCTTAAGCATCTCGGCTCTTGTATATACAGGCTCCATCACCAAAGACTTCTTCAATCATAGTGTGTGTTGGTAACAAATCTACTTCATTTCTGGCACAGCTCCAGTAGCCAACATCCCATTCTTTGCCGTTACATGGCTCCAACAGACTCTCATGCTTGGTGCCACTACCAATACCAGCAATATCGCTTACCCAATGTTTAGCATTGTTGATTTTCCGTAGTGATGGTTCTGAAGTAACCCCAGCTACATCAGCGATACAGGAGCCACCTTGGACTTCTTGCTCAACCGCTTCATTTGACAGTCCATGGTCTTGAGTCTGCATACTAAGTTTATAGCTGCTGTTACCATCAAACAACTTGCCAGGACATGATTCCTCCACATCGGTGAAGATCTTCCTGCTACCACAATTTACAGGCCTATAATCTTCCCATGTTGCTTCACTGACATCCTCATCATATGTTCGTCTATCGTGCTCCTCATAGAACATATTGTAGCTGAGATCATTATGATATGCGGGGGATTCAACCACAGAATCCTCATCTTCATCTGTCATTTTAGCTTGCTCATCAGCATCATCAACTCCATCATGCCATTCATCATTATCACTGTCTATGTTCAGTGGATCAAATCTGTTCTGCTCAGCACGTTTTCGCAAAATAAAGACATTAAAATAATAGCTGACAAGTTCCTCCCTACTCCGTGAAGGAAACTCAATTGCAAGATGGTTCCAGAAATTCTTGCCTAACGATGCAGGATTGGATAATACAACCTCATGAAATAGTTCCTCCTCCTCTTCACTCCATTTTTCTGCCACGACCTCTCCCGTGTCACAAAAACCCAACCTAACAAATGCCTCCTCACCAAGGGCTAGCTTTAGTTTTTCCCTTGCTTGAATGATGTGTAGCCGAATGCATCTTATGGAACCTACATCTTCGCAGGAACATTCAACTCTTGTCTCTCCAATATTCTTGACGTGATCTGCGAGGAGCTCCATGTTAGGCATCGGAATGATAGTCCTTCCAGCAAGTTTATTTTCATCAGCTTGAGGTGGAGGACTCAGACTGTCATGTAAACCCTCGATGCATGGTTTATCCTTATAACTATATGGTGCCCATTCTGGTAGCTCTGCCTGGAAATCTGGTCCAATAAGGACCATCTTTTGAGGATTACTTAAAATAGAAGAATACATCTCCCTGTGAAGAGCAGCAGCCCTGAACGGATGATCAAAATAAGGTTCATCGGGCCTGTTGTCTTCCTCACTGGTGCTACTGGTGGGCCAGGAAGAGTTTGAAGCAGATCCATGAATGCCCATCTCAGTTTCCTTCTCAGAAGAAAAAAGAACTTCATCCACATTGTGACTATCAAATCTCTTGTTTGCATCAGGGATGATTCTCAAAGAGTAGCCATCATCACCACCTACCAAAACACATAGATAACATGACAGTCGATAAGTATATGGAGCAAAAATATTATTTAAGATCCAAAATATACTCCTGCAAGAGCAAGCCCATAGGCAAGGTGTCAAGAAACCACTTCAAACTTAAAAATACTTGGCAGGTCTGACAGCTTACTGCACTCCACCAGTGACTTGAAGAATTTTTAACAACAGTACATAGAGCAGCAAACACAGTGCAAAGAATATATCAGAGCTAACAAAATAAATTCTTGTTACCTGATGCATAGGCAGCCACAGCTACTGCTTCACGAGAAAGTTCCAAAACTGAAACTTGACTACTAGGTTCATGCCTTGGCAGCTTAGATGAGACCTCATACAGATCCTCTTCACTACATGGCCTTTTTTGCACCATAATTAGCTGCAAGGATCCAAAAAATATGTGATACATGAACATAAAAGGGAAGAAATTCAAAAATAAAAAGCAGAGG
Source organism: Solanum sejunctum (assembly GCA_025642045.1). NCBI lineage: Eukaryota > Viridiplantae > Streptophyta > Magnoliopsida > Solanales > Solanaceae > Solanum > Solanum sejunctum. The sequence continues at coordinate 25,035,502 of JAOTQJ010000072.1, read as the reverse complement.
AGGAAAATGCCTTTTCCACGTGTCCTAAGAATAATATGTAGCAATGCGTACAATTAAATAATCACATAACTGTATTGTCTAGCTGAAAGAAAGAAACCAACCAAAATAACCCCATCAACCCTCAGTAAACGCAGAAAAAACAACACAATGTTGTTAGTACATGCGTTTAGATATTCAGTCACAACTATGTTGAGAAAATGATAACTGAGCTTAATGATAGCAGTTGTCAGAATCTCTATTTCGATCCAGACAAGACATCTCATTGTTCGTTAATGGGAGCTACTCTCTTTTCCCATTCTCCACTGGCTCATCAAGTGACTAGACAACCTCAGGACTGACACTGCTCGACCAGTGTTGATTGCCTCGCTAATACTACAGTCACAAGCAATCACTTAAAGAACATGGAGTGAACGACCCTTCTATATAGTTTTTGACTCTGCTCCGGCGAGCTATCAAGCATAGTATAGCCTGATTCGTCGTAGGAGCACCCTATCCGACAATGCTTCGCTTTGATGTACAACAAGACTACTTATAAGAAAGACTATATTGACAAGCAGACAACAATTAAACCTATCAAAGGAGGCTAATTACGATAACTGCATACAGCTAATTAAGCCTCTAATTCCTAATTAGTACGGGGATAAAACAGTGAAAGCACTGAAATTACTTTTATTATTATAATGTTGTGGCCTAAAGAACAGAAAACTGAAAAAGAGACCCATAACTTTGACTAATAACAAAATTGACCCAAGGTAAGGATGCCGGTTCGGGTACCTTGAACGTGAAGCTGCTCTTCGTCAAAATTGAGGTAGCAGATTTTTCAATTTGAACAATTCGAGGACGGGAATAAAAATTATAATTTTATTTTTTTGGAAATTTGAAGGATAAAAAATAAGAATTGCAATTTTTATGAAAACCCTAACCCTAGATCCCCAAATCAGATCCAAATCTTCAACCAAAAATAAATTAATTAAACTCAACCGAAAATTGAATTAACGGCGAAACGAAACGAATTAAACAAGAAATCCCAAATCCAAAAACTAATTATATCGAACGAAGATCAACCCTTTTTTTCTTTCACAAAAACAGAGAAATCAAGGAATCAAAAACAAAATCAAGATAAAATGCCCTATGAATTTTCAGAAAAAAAGCGATGAATCGAACAGATCTAAAAAGATACAGAAGAGATCTAAACCCTAAAATCGTAATTCGATTTACCCAACGAAAACGGCCGAAAGAGGTATCAATAGATAGAGGAGAGAACGAATTAGAGAAATCCGAGATTGATTCGAAGATTCAGATGAAGAATCGAGGTCGATATGTGGGGAAGAAGAAGAAGGAATATGGAATTGGGGGAAAAGTCGTTGAAGATAAAAAGGTGAAGCTAGAGCCCTAGTGGATTACGGAATCTGTTATTCGGGCAGGGGTCCGGAATTAGTAACGCGGGAGGTGCCAAAAAGTTGCGCCAATTGCAATTTGGCTACACGGATCCCCATGTGATTTTATTAGCCTAATTAGTTTAGAAATTAACTTGTTATTCACGTGGTCATATGTCTGGAATATCACGTGCTCGAATTATTATTTTTATTGTTATATCACTGTATTTATTACTTGCATGAAAAAGGAAAAGATGATTACTTATCCATTCTCGTGTGAAATTTTCTCATGTCATCCTTAATTTATTGTTATTCAGTCTAAAATTATTGAATTTATTTTATTTAAAGAATGATATAATAAAATTGTTATTCTATTCATTTGTTGCTTAGGATGTGTGACAAATTAATACAGGACAAGTAAAATATAAATGAAAGAAGCATTTTTATTATGAAAATTGGAACGGACACAAAGATGACGTTTAACTCACTATTGAGTCATAATTAAGATTAGGAATTTTGGATTCTAAAGAAAAAGATAAAAGATATTGCAAAGCATATTTTTCTACTATAAATATATGATTTACAAAAATCTGTTGAGTCTATCTGACCCACTAACCTCCACTTAACTCCATTTCTCAATCTATTATATATATAAGTATGGATAAATAAATATATTTCGATCAATACATCTGTCTCAATTGTCTGCTTGTCAATTGACGTGCTAGCTTGAATTGATTGACCAAGAGGCATGTAATTAAATAAAAAGGATTTCTGCTAATCCTAAATCCACTTATACGCTTTTGTTTTCACACTTTGTCTAGTCAACGAATAGAAGGTAAACTTCGAGTTATATTAAGGATTATATTTTGAGTTTGGCCCCATATATATATATATGAATAAAAAATATTGTAGCTTTTTGTAATAAATTAAAATTTTATCAAATATTAATGATGAATTATGCAAATGTGCGGGGTGGGACCGTGAGAGTGCATATAATTCTGGGACAGTTTTATTTTCGGTTTTCCTTTTCTTTTGCCCCTCAAAATGTGCAATATCAAACTAAAAAAATTGCGGTAGTATTGTAATTTTTTTTTTAAACTTCAAATATATGTAAAAATGCATATGCATATGTGGAAATGCAATTTTCATGCTTTCTGAGTTAATTGAGGTAATGGATAGTCTAGAAAGCTTAAATCACATTTAGGAATTAAATTTATAAATCGCATCATACCAATGTAGTTTTATAGATATGTATATGCACCAATATGAGTTGTGATGCACTGGTGAGAGCGCTTCACCTTTAACCAGAGGTCTCAGGTTTGAGCTTTTGGAATGGAGAAAATCTTATTGGGAGCGTTACCTCCACATGGGCCCTGCAGTGATCCGAATTTAGTCGGGGCTTCATGGTCCGATGGAAAACCAAAAAAAAAGAAAAAAAGATATGTGTATGCATATTATAAGAACTGATATATACAGTTACAAAAATTTGCACATATAACCAAGTTTAAGTAAATATATACAGCGCTTTTTACAAAAAGAAAAAGAAACAAGTGACTGGAACACTTGAATCTTGATATACAGACCATTTGCAATTATTCTAACACATCATAGATACATTGCCCAGTTTGTCAAAGTTAACAATACCATTGCAGAAAAGCCTAAGCAAATTCTTGGCAGTCAGCAGTAATAACCTTTCTTCGAAGTCAAACAATTTCAACGCCTTGCATTTTCACCCAACTGCAACAAAGAACGTTGGCCAGCAATTAATTAAAATGCATCACCTGATCTGGCATTTCATCATACTCTGTTGAACTAATTTGGCAATCAAATGAACTGGTAGATCTATCATACTCAGAAACTTGTCAGACAACAGAATCCTGTTGTGAAGGACAGTGTCTGTAAGCAATTATCATGTACCTCCTTGTTTTTTGATTGAGCATGCTTTCGACAATGGATACCTTAAGTGGTTGACCTGTAAGCCTATATTGTTATACAAGCATTGGCTGGGGGTGTAAAAGATGGTAGAAGCAATATGGTAGAGAGGCCATATCAAGCTAACATGCATATCCAGCAGTGACATGAGCTATGCCTATAACTGTCATACAAGCTTTGGTTGAGGCATAAAAGATAGCAGAGGCAATATGGTAATTGGTAGGGCGGCAAGATCAAAACTAACATGCATATCAAGCAATGCCATGAGCATTTGACAACGATGAAGTAGGTGAATTTGGATATTACAGAAATTACAAGCTGATGCCACCGCTTTTTGTGAAATGTGGTTACTGCACGACCATGTAGTATCAAGTATGGGAGAAGTTTCCTTTTTTGTAAAAACCCAAAATAGGAAGCAAGTATATAAATACAAGATTAATAAGGCAGAGTGGAAAGGCTTACAAAAATTACAGCAGTATTGGTATCACAGATCAACACCCTCATCAAGCCCTTTAGAGCTAATTATCACATTTGAATCAATTTGTTTGTCAAACTTCATTTTACGCCTGGTTTCAAATTCTTGAAATCCTTCCATCTGAATGGAAAAAGGTTAGTTGGAGATCTACATAAGTGACTTTTTCAGAATGCACTGAAGTGAGCACAATAGTGACTTACTTGTTGAAATTGGTCCATGGTGATGGGATTGCCATGTAGGGCTATGTTCTGCAAGCTCTTGCATTCTCTTAGCAAATTTGAAGGCACCTGAGAAAATGAGAACCAACGAATCAATAGCTAAAATAAGGCTGTATAATAAGCAGATACGCTAGGAAATGTGTAACTCCAGGATGATAACGCATTAAAAACAAGAAACTACTCAGAAGTGTAAGCAGATGACCTCAGATGTGGATCACTTTGCAAATATCTATTTTGACCCAATGACTGCTTCATATCTCAAGGTCAAGACATAAGGATGTTTCATTTAAGGCTTTTTATGCATGTCTTATGGTTGATGAAGAGTTATATAACATATTTATATTCAAGTCTGTTAAATAGCCTTGTGTGTGAGTCTCTCTCTGTGTGCGCGCGTGTGTGTGTGTGAGAGAGAGAGAGAGAAGGCGAGAGAAAAGACACTCAGGCATCAGAAGAAAATTTCAGTCGAAGCAAACATTGCTTTGAGTTACATAATGAGAGACAGACAGTAAAAATTTGCATTTGCTTATGCTTAGCATGTACATGACTGTGCCTGAGAGAGAGAGAAAAAGAGAGAGAGAGAGAGAAAGAAAGACAGACAGGAAAGTTTGGAAATTACCTGTTTGAGATTATTATTGTTCAAACAGAGTGATTTTAGTTGAATGAGATTGCAAATTGAACCAGGAAGCTCTTCAATGGAGTTATCTGTGACAAAAACTTCCAACCATGAGCCTTAGGAGAAATCAGTAAAAGTACTACCAGTGAATCAAAGAAAAAGAGAAGGAGAAAAGCAGAAAAATGATACTGAATATCAACTCAAAATGTATTCTGCGAAGACAAGTCGGCCCAAACGTAAAACAAGAAAACAGTTGCTAATGTTCAATTTGATATGCACAAAGCTACGACACCCAGGAGATCAAAGTTGAAGGAAAGACGGAAAGAATCAGAGGAATGATGAGCTAAATATGAAGGTACCATTTGCCTGCAGTTCTTCCAAAGAGGAGCAACTTCCAATTGATTCAGGAAGAAACTTTAGCTTGTTGTTTGAAACATTCAACAAGACCAACTGCATTGCCAGAAGATATTATCAGTTTGACAGCTCAAAACTTGCCAGTGAAAAGGAACTGCTAAGATGTCAGTCTAAGCAGTACCACCTTCAACATCATCTAGAATACTAGAACTCATAAGTAACTGATAATCTTTTTAGAACAATATGTGCAAGTGTAAAACAGTTCCAGAGTCAACAGAACCATTGAACTTGATTCAGCGCCCCCAAGTTACAATCATAAGAATTTGGATAATAACTTACAACTGCAAGTCTACACAGTACATTATCTGTTTAACAGTGACAAACAAAAAAGATGACAGGAAAGAAATTAAAACATTAAGCAAGAGGTGCGACACCTCAATAAATGTCACAGTAAGGTGGCTTGATAGCACAACTTGATAAATCAATTGGGTTTCTTTCTTATTACTGAACAATTCTCCAATCAAAAGGCATTGGCAAGATCAAAACTTAAATAATTCTTTTGTCAGCTAAACACCTCTACAGTAAAAATATTTTAAAGAACAATAAATCTATGTAGGAGCAAAATCTTTATCAGCTCATTAACTAGAACCGAGAGAGCAGTAACACAGAGAGTGTAATAAATCACTCACACTCCGTAAGCTCCCGATTGTGCCAGGCAAGCTGGTCAACAAGTTTGCTGAGATAGACAGACGCTCAAGTTTCACCAACTGCCCGACTGAATACAGGAAGTTTCTGTAGTTAGAACAGAGAGCATGGCTCATATAAGAGAAAAGGAATCCAATTGACGAGTTACCAAACATATCTAGACTTACATTCATCAGGCAAGTTTGTGATTCGATTCCCATCAAATGTTGCCACTTTCAAAGACTGAAGCAATACCAGATTCATGGGAAGGCGCTCAATTATGTTATCAGCTAAAATCTGAATACAGATAATTGGAGATACAAGTTCTTTTTCCTCTTAGTATAAGATTATAAACTTAACAAGTATGTTCATAATTAATACAGGAATCGAATGATATCATTAACGAGTAATAATCAAGAAAAATTCTCAGATAAAAGTCATTAGAAAAAACTACAAAAAATTAGTCAAAAAGAGAAGTAACTGGACAAGTAGAAGAGTTATTGTTATGGTCCATTGCAAAGTCTCACATTGGTACTACGAAGTGCTGATGTGGGATATTTATAGCCTTGGGCTCTCCCAACTCAATAGCTGGCTTTTGGGGTGTGGTTCTCCCTAGATTATAACAATTATTCTATGCTTCATCTGCTCAAGATTACACCTTAACCAATGCTAACAAACTTTTAATGGAACAACAACAAAGCACAACCATCAGCTAGCAATGAACTTATAACAGAAAACCACAGCTTTGCTTAAATATCATATAATAAATTCAGGCTGTTCAGCAGAAAAGAGTGAAGCTATGTAACCACAAATGGCATGCAACATCTTCTATTTCTTGACGTAAAAAGATTAATCGTTTAACCTGCAAATATCGAGATTGAATAGTTCCCCAGTTATATTGAGAAACCAAAGACATTTCATCTGGCAAACATACTGCATACCTCAATATGTTCCACCTTGAGATCAGATCTTGGTAATTGCTCAACATAGTTTACTAGCTCACTGGTAAACAATGTCAAGATGTACTTTCTTATAATCAAAATTTACTCGGAGAGATTTAGGTGTGACTAATCAAGTAATTAGCAAGAGTTCTCTTCCCCATCAAAAAACATGTTTTCTGTGTCTTGCTACATTTAATGCTTAACCTATCCTTCTTAGGTCCCAATCAAGAATAAAAACAGAGAGTCATATAGTATAAATGTTGCTTATTCCAGTTCCTACAATAACATTTTCAGGTATATTGTTCTTTTCTTCTCTGTGCCCTTTAAACAAGAACTCATATTAAGTTGTTTTCATTTTAGGAAGGATGGTTTTCCAATATATTTACTCAACACGAGTATAAATGGTGTCCCACTTATTGAAGTCTTTATGACAGAATTAAGCATTGTTTTTCTTATATCTCTATTGACATTGCCTTCTGTAGAAACTTTTTTTACCCTAGTGAAATTTCTCTTATAGAGATCAGGAAAAAAGAAAAGTGAAAAGAGAACAATAACAAATAACACTCTAATTGTTTGCCCCATTTCTGCTCCATAAACCATTTTCATTAGCTTTATATGCATTTTGGCCGTGAGTATATGAGTTTGATACTTTCTCAACAGCTAGCATTTATATGATGTGACGCCACTAACAGTATAATTTTCTTTGCAAAGAATAATTCTTTTTCTAATTAATGAGGTCTCTTATACATTAACAGACATCAGAAGAAAAAAAAGAGAGGAAGAGCAGGATGTCTCACTTACAAGACGTTGTAAGTTCGTTAGTTTGTTGATCTCCACAGGAATTTCAACTGTCACAACAGAAGAGTGAGAATTAGCTTCCAGGAAAACAATCTTTTTTATGAAAATAAGACAAGTACACAAAAACAATCTTCTAGAATAATTTGTCTTTATACTCTGAAGTGATGAGAAGACAAATTAGGAGCTCAAGAAGCTGAGGAACAATACCCATTTTATTGTGTGTTAAGTCGAGGGTACGTACAGATCTTTCCAGGTCAAAAACTTCATCAGGAAATGTCTGTTAAAAAAAAGGCTAGTCAGGAAATCACAAATATGTGCCCTTTTCAAATGGACTAAATATATTGCCATATTTAACTGTTTTAGCATTTCATCACAGTAAGTACCATTCATCAAACTAACAAACAAGCAAAAGTAACTCATCGGACAATGATTTGTTGCGAATGAGGATGGAGGTAGTAGTTAATTACTATCCCACCTCTACTTCCCACAAAATGTATTTTTTCCCTTTAACCGATCTCCTCTATAAAGATGCTTGATTATATTTCGCTGTCTCGTTAACCTAAAGCGTCTCTTGATGTGTAAACTACAAGCTCCTTCCTATAGCATCCAAGCTCCGTGTCAAGGTCTACCATACCTAGCGGCTAGCAATGTTTATTTATGTTATGGTATTTGACTAGATATGAGAGTTAAGATGTTAAAAGACATAAGTATGGGTGTCAGTGGAAAAAGAATGTATGACTAACAACATAAATACCAGTGTAATCCCTCAAGTGGGCTTGTACCTTTGTAGGGTAGAGAGGTCCTTTCTGATAGAATCTCAGTTCCAAAGAATGTATGACTAACATTTACTTAAGAAATTAGTCTGACAGAAAACTCATCACTTCAAAGTTCAAATTTTGAATAGTTCAATGAATTTGATTTGAAAACATTGAACAGAATTGTGCTGAACATTTTCGGAACGATCAGAAATGTAAAGATTACATACAAACGCTAATCAAATAAACATTAGAATGCAACGAAAATCATAAATAATGAAATGGAAGGCCACACATAATTGTGAGATTGCAATTAGAAAAAAGAAAACTCAATTAAAAAAAAAAAGTTAGTTGTTGTCTAATCTAATTAAATTTCTTAAGATATTAGGGAAAAAATTAAAAAGGAAATGCCTTCAATTTAGAGTCGCGTAAAGCAACAATTCCAGTGGAACGCCATCGCGAAATTGTGGCAGCATCAGCCGCCTTGCTACTACGGCAACCCATAATCGAGGAGATTAAAAGTGATGATTTTTTTGTCCAACTTCTTAGAGTTATCCAAGAAAAATGGAAAAGGTCTCCAACTTTTTACGAGAATAAAGGCGTCGGAGACCTTTTCGTATAATGGAATATCCCCGAAGGCGATGAAGTCGATGACCGTGGAACTCAAGAGAGAAGCAGAAATGCCGACGACTTTTGAACGGAAAAGTGCGTTTGCTTTTTTATTTCCTTATTGTTGTTGTCACACACTAGGTGATATAAATATTCCTCAATTTATTTTGGACGTAAGTATTAAAAACAAGGGAAAAAGTTAAAAAAAAAATAGAACTATTTAAATTTATTTATCCTTAATGAATTTATGATACATACTATTTATTTTTTACTTTATTTACCTTTTTAATTTTATTATGACGTTATGTTGATATCAGCATAAATACTATAAAATATATTTTTATAATATATTTATTATCGATATTATATAAAATAAGATCAATTGTCTGTGATATTCTGAAGATATTTTTATACACAATTGGTATTATATTGAATTATATTTTTTTCTTAAAAAACAAATAAAAAATATTAAATTTTAAATTAGTAGAAAATAGTTTCGTTGTGATACTTTGTTGGTATCATATATGACTGAGCTTAATCTTCTGTGATACCCTATTGGTATGTGTGTACCTATTGGTATATGTATATCATATAATGTGAGTGCTGACATCAGTATGATGCCAACGCATAAATTTTAATGTTATGTTGACGAATTTTAATAGTTTGGGAGTATAAAATATAAAATTATATATGGATGTAAACAGTTTGCTTTAAAAGGACAAATTTAGTATGAATTATTAGTTTTATTTTAAATTATTGATAATGTTAAAAATATCTTTCTATTTTTGATTAACTAAATTTAAATATATCCACGATTTTATAACAAGAGTAAACTCTTAAATTCTTGCAAAGTTAAATGGATGTTTTAACACTTATGAGAATTTGGAAGTGTATTTTAGTTTAGATATTAAATAAAGATATGCTTTTAAGATAATTAATAATACATAAATAAAATTAATAATTTGCATTAATTTTAATAATTATCTCTTTATTTTTTAAAATTTTTTCTTGGAACAAGAATCCAGATTGACCAGTGATTTATACATTTTTATGAATCTTCTTTCTTTTTTAATGTATACCGAGGAAAAATAAGTTATTGTTATAACATTATTCGTTAATTTATACATTTTTGTTGTGTCTTCTAAGTAAATTATATTATTAATATTGAGAAAAATGAGGAGATGTTATTGTTATACTATGAAAATAAAGCAACCCTCCACCATACTCATTTTTATTGATTTGTTTTATCAAAAATACTTTTTCACACTGTTTACTTTAGCATATTAATGTTAAAAATCATATATTATCTTTACTATTAATTATATTTCAAAAACAAATCTCAAATTCATTAAGATTATACATTAATTAATATGAATATTATGATAAAATATGTATTATATATATTATAAATATGTAAAATTAAGTTAACGTTTAATCCCATACTCCTAAATATTTTTGACAAATTATTTTAGGATGAAATTTTGGTAAAGTTTTACCATGCATTTGACTCAAATATTTTCAAGATTTATATATGTAAGTTCTAAAAAAATATTAAAATACTTATAAGTTCGTATTATCATTCTTAATGAACATGTTCCTTTAGGAAATAATCCTATAACTAATTGATAACAATAAACAAGAACACAATAACGGCGTGAACAAGATCAATACCTAAATCGCTTATAAAAGTTTGCCCCTGATTCATTTAAAATCATTCCAATTAAAGCAAATTATTCATTTTTCTTGTTACTCAAATTATAATTCATACTTTTTTCCGAAGAGGTGAATAAATATTAATTGGAACAAAGAAATGATATGTGTCTTTTATAAAATATAAGTCTGGGTAATTTTAAAATATTTAAAAATTCTCAAATACGAGAACTTTGCCCAAATATTAGTTTTTTCTAGCATTTGAAAACTTAGAATTTTGCCAAATATATTTACCAAACATTATCGCCAAACACCATTTCTCAATTTTTTCTCAATAATTTTTTTGACCAAGTGTTGCCTCATTGTGGACGAGTAAAATAAATAAAGAAAATAATAATAAATATATTTATAATACAAATTAACAATTAAAAGTATTTCTGAAATAATTACATATTGCACGAGTCGTAAAAGGATTCACAATTTTTAGACAATGATCGTAGATAGGAGATCAACGATGAATAAAAAATTGGATCTTATAATTTTATTTACGAATTAGCATAAAAAATATAAATCATACTTAAGATTGATGAAATATCTCAAAATTCATATTAATTATATTCGTGATCATAATTTTTCATGAATACTACTCATCATAAAAAGAAAAATATAACAAAAATATTTAAAATTTTACGGCCAAACGCTAGCAAAACATAGTCATTTTTGACAAATTATAAATTGCTTTAGTATGAATGTGAAGGATCACTAATCTACCCTTAATTAGTTTCTCCAGTAGTAATAAAATCACGGAGTTCGGGCAAAATCAAGTTCCAATTAGCCCCATTCGGAGTCTCAAAATTTACAAACCAAAACCCTTCTAGCGGTTCGTGACGGAGCACGAATTCCGTTGGCCCGCCATTTTCAAACGACGCCGGGACTCTTCCGTTGAACTTGATTCCTATTCCTCCGGTGAACTTCAGGCAATTTATTTCTCCCACGAAATCGACCTGTAAGTACCCAACCCTTCTGATTCTACTGTCTCTTATTAGTAGTGAGATGGAAATTGGTCTGTTTTCCCTCTCCTTGAAATAGGGTTTTTTAAAATAGGTTTGACATTTATTATTGATTTCTTCTCTTGTTGAGCTTTTTGATTTTTTCAACAAATTTGAAGGGTAGTCCTTGTTTTGTTGATTTCACTTTAGGTAAGACCTCTAGCAATGTTGATGCAAAGATGCATATTAGTAAATCTAACTTCTCCTTGATTTGTTGACCTCACTTTAAGGTAGGAACTCTAGCGATGTCGACACAAAGATGCATATTAATAAATCTAACTTCCATTGTTGTGTATTTTGTTGCTTAATGCAGTAAAAAATGGGGTCTGAATTGAGGACGTGGGTTTCAGACAGATTAATGTCTCTCCTGGGGTACTCTCAGTCCACAGTTGTGTCTTATGTTCTTAATCTTGGTACGTCTTCTTCTTCTTTCATTTTAATAAACAAATGTTGTGGCAACATTGTTCATAATATCATTTTCATGCAGCTAAGAAAGCTTCATCAGCTGCCAATCTAACAAGTCAGCTTGTAGATGATATGGGTATGTCATCCTCTAGTGAAACAAGAGTGTTTGCTGAAGAGATTTTTGAGAAAGTTGAACGCAAGACAACTGGGCCAAATGTTAGTGTCTATTGCAATTTCAGTTATTTCACAGGGTCAGACTAGCAAGAATTCTTCTGGTTAAACATTGTCTTTATCTCGTAACTTTTGGTGCTTCTTGCTCACCAGTTATATTTACAACAAGAAAGGGGGGCTGCAATGTTGGCGAGGAAGCAAAAGACGTACACACTTTTGGAGGCTGATGATGAAGATGAAAATATTGTTGGTGTGGGAAGTAGTTCCATTTCTTCTCAGACTAGAAAAGAGGATACCCGTATAAAGAAGTTTAGGAAGAGGACTGAGACCCATGGAGATGAAGATGATGAGGCATAGTGCTTATACTCTTCTTCTTCTTGATAGAATTCAGTTTTATTTATGATGGTAAGCTGCTGTAATATTGAATCTTGTTTTAACAAGTTGCTTTGTTTTGACTGAATATGATGGTGCAGGTAGTTAGGGATGAGGAAGATGATAGGCGAGTTCGGAGACGAACTTCCCAAGGCCAAGACGATAGTGACAACTCTGAGGTACAAGTGTAATCTTTTCACTTTTTAGCTTGTTCACCTTCTCTGTAATCAGAGCTTCCGATCCACTTGATGTTAATTGTGTGTCTTTCGGTTGCAGTCAGAAGAAGAAATACTTCGGGACCAAAGAGAGAGGGAGGAGTTGGAACAACATATCAGAGAGCGAGATGCTGCTGGGACTAGAAAGGTGAGCAATCTAAACATTGTTTGAACTTCTGTGTGCTTAGGTACCAGGTTGTGCTTCTATGATTTGAATTCACTGTCAGTTTGTTTTTGGTAGAGAGGAATGTTCAAGTAATTGAAGCTATTAAGCTATTAGTTCTCAACCGGTTTAGAGTTGTACAATTGAAGCATGGATGCACTCTCAACATTTTTTTCTGAACTTAGTTACTTTAATGCATTCTTGACACTTAGAGATTGGTCTCTTACAATAACAAATATAGTAGGGTCTTCTTGCGATTTGACTATTTTAAGAATCTTTTTTTTTTCATGAAGTAAGTATTTCATAAAAAGACATCAAGCAGATGCAAAATTACAGAAAACTATTTTACGAATCTTAAACCAGCAACCTCAAACACAAAACAACTATGCCTCAATCCTGACATATTTGGATTGTCTGTATGAGCCCCTCTCTGGCCATGTTCCCCAATTTAATTCATCTCAGGCCAACATATTTGAGGATTCATCATGAATTGACTAGTTTGGCTAGTTTTACACTAACGGGGTATCGCAACCCTCGTCCTCTTTCCGGGCTTGGGACTGCGATGTGATCAAGCTCACAGTGGCAGAGTTAAGCATCTGAAACTAGCAATTGCAGATAACATTTTCTATTTGAATGTCTTCGTTGTTTTAATGGCTTTGAATTTTCTACGGTAAATCTGTGGCACATATTCAGTAGGTATTTCTGTGTTTTATTTGCTTTCATATTCATCATCTTCTAATATGTTGCCAGCCTGGCATCACGTGATTTGATTGTGTTCTCTTTTGCATCTTTGCACTACCTTCTTGGTACTAGCCTTAGTAAATACTTCATCTTGGAAAAAAGAAAAGGGAAGAAGCTTTGATTGTGTTTTTGCATTGATGTAGCTATTTTTTTGAAGGCCTCCTTTGGTTAGTTGGACTTTTCATTTTGAAGGTGGTAAAATGGAGGCACGTATGTGCCTGGATTTACAGTGTTATTTACTGTTATACATCATTTGTGTAGATTTAAGTTGGAATATTACACCCCTATTTGTGTTTCTGCTTTGACATATATGCTAAACTTCTTGTCCAATTATCTGATATGCTTTTGTTCTGTGTTTATTAATGAAGTTCAGACTTATCTCTTGTATGGCAACATTATTTGTTCATCTCTCTTTGCTCTAATGCAGTATTTTGTCTTCAATAACAGTTGGCAGAGCCAAAATTAACAAGGAAGGAGGAAGGTACCTTACTGTATATATTTATTTGTTTATTTTTCTTGTTCTTCAGTATATAGAACAGCTTATGCAAATGAGCTCACACATGAATAAATGACAGAAGAGGCAACCAGGAGGTCTGATGCATTGGAGCGAGATGACATTGGATCTTTAAGGTTACTCACCATACAATCTGGTTCAGTATTCTATTATTGTTTTGTACCTTAAAGAAATGCTTGCTTGATAACCACATTAATCAAATTCTTGCTCTTTTTTTTTTTTGATTTGCACCGGGTGTCCGAGTCTCTTAGAGCCCCGACTAATCCCGGGGGTGCACAAGCCCTCGGCAAGGAGTTTCTCGCAAGTGCACCACAGTTAATTCAGGTTTTACCCAGTTCGATGGTCCTCAGAAATTGTTTGCACTCATTGAGTTTCGCTATTGAGACCTTGAAAGGGAGCAAACACCTTGCTCTAGTAACCACATAAATCCATCCTTAACTTGGAACACCTCTTTTTTGTGGTTCTTGTACTTGTGTAATTTGTTTAAAGGAGGTAACCAAAGTGTGTTTGTAAGTAACCATAAAAAAGAAAAGAAGAAAAAAAGCTAAGGGAGATAGGATAAATAGGTCTCGCTGTTCCAATGTTATTGGTCTTGGGAAAAGATAATTTTGCTTGTTGGTAGATATGATAACAAGGGATTTAAATTGAAACTTTTTTGACTTTCTTGGCTTAGAGCTTGGATGTAATAATTTTTGTTCTTGAATATTTCACTCTTAAAGAAAAAACTACAACAGGTAGATATTCAATTCAGGCTTATCTACTTTTTGATACAAAGACAATTTGATAAGTATATACAGATTAAGAATACTGTTCAACCAAAGTCATTTGTCAAATCATCCCGACTGTCTAGTTTACAGTGAAAGTATAAATGGAACAATAAGTTCTTCTAATATGGAATGCATCTGTCTGAATAATCTCATACTTCTTTCATCCTAAACAAGTTAAAGAAGACTCAATGGCTTTTTTCTTCAAACAACTTTTCTTTCTTTTTATCTTTTATACTCTCCAATTCATGGCGTTTCATCCGTTGTCCTTTATTCTTAATAAAACAAAGAATAAAAAATTCTTTCATCAACTGTCCTTTTTAATACCCATGAATTGTTGAACATCAAGATATGAGAGTCCATATTTGATTTCCATTGCGTCAGGTGGGGGCTTGTGTCCTCAGTGTGACACGTGCCTGACAACACCAGCTCATGACAATCCCATCTCCTCTTTAAGTTCTTGCACCTCAGAGCTGAGAGGAGAGATAGTACCTATGGACAGAAAAACACATCGTACCATTTTGTACTAGAGAACTATGTTCCTATTCATCAATTCTAGGGCTGATTAGAGATATAATTGAGAATCACTTGGTGCTAATGCATGACAAGCTCTTGTTGAAATAGACTGATATTATGTTATTGATTAAATAACTCTCACACATTACATTTCTAGGGCATCGTGTTCCACATTTAGTGTTCACTATTTTTTTTTCTGTTTTTGTTATTTTTAACCTTTTTCTTGTTGGATTTTTTTTTGGGAGGGGGGCCGGGGGGAGGAAGTACTTTTGTCATTCAATTTAAGATACACTGTCCAATTACATTTACCAGTTTAAAATAAAAATAAAAATTCACTGTCCAATTTGGGATGCGGTACTGTATCTTTGCCTCTCGACCTCCCTGAAGGACAGTGTTATATTACAGGTGTCAGTAGTCAGATCTGCTATAACTATGTGAAGAATTTAGGGCAGAATATGAAGTAAATACACTTATGTAAACAGTTTGTTTTGGCAATCTCACAATATCTTCCTGAGCTTTGAATGATATTATCACCCATCAATCCTTGTGATTTGCACATTCAGCATTTCATTTGGCGCTCTAATGTAATTGCAAACTCAAGTTCCAATTTCATTTGATCCAGGAAAATTTCAAGACGAGAATACTTGAAGAAAAGGGAGCAGAAGAAGCTAGAGGAACTCCGGTATTTACATGACTGTACATTGTAGCTTATGCCATCAATTATTATGTGGAAGTAAATTACATTTTTCTGACTTCTGATATAATCTAAAAACAGTTCATTCTGGTTACTGGTCAATGTCTAACCTTATTTGTGGTATTCCAGAGACGATATAGAAGATGAACAATACTTGTTTGAGGGAGTGAAGCTGACGGAAGCAGAGGAACGTGAGCTAAGGCAAGAAAATACACCCCCGTTGTTTTGATGCTCACTCGGAATTATCTTAGTTTGAGATTTTTCTTCTTGCAATTGATTCGATAGTGAATTCACTTTGTGGTGCTGGTATATTTCAAGACTTGTATGTTGCTACTAAGAGATTGCATAATGTGAAGAACATTGCTTTGTGTTTGTCATTCTCTTCTAGGAGCTTATATATGGATGGGTATACATGCTTATGTTTCCTGTTTCAGTGGATGTCCTAATTCTAGTTAACATGAAGTCATCTAGTTTTTTTCATCAGTTGCCTTTTGATCATGAACTTGATTTTATCTCACTACTTTCCATATACAAATTCCAGTGATCATTCAGAGTGATATAATTTCATCATTCTCTTATTATATGAAGATTCTGATGAGTTCTTAGTGAATTGTTGTGAAAGCGTGGAGTTACTGCCTTTTCTGCAGTTGGCTTTTTTTGGGTGGGGGTTGGGGATCTAACATTCTCTTTAATGGGCTCTGGTTGAATGTGGGATTGGCTTTGTATAAGCGTGCTGTTGTGTACTCAGGACCTGTATAATTTTGCAGATATAAGAAGGAAATATATGAACTTGTTAAGAAGCGATCAGAAGATACTGATGACATGGACGGGGTAATTAATATTCTGCTTATTTTATCACTTCCAAGAACATGGTTCATTATATTTATTTTTTTCATTGTCTCTGCCATTTCCTGCTTCTCCTATTCTCTAGTATCTCCATTGCTTTCCCTCCCCCACACCGTACAAACAAAAAGTAAAAAAGAAAAATGGGGTATAAATATCACTCTGTTTATTGTTCACTATGAGTTATTTATTGCATTGATCCAATAAAGGCTACAGGTGGGTTCTTCTAACTAAAGGATGAGCTTTCCTTGCACAAATCCTCCTTTATGAAAGACTTCTTTTATATCACATAACAATATTATTTCCTTATATATATTCTCTTAAGGTTTGATAATATTTTGTACGGTGGACCAATATCCCTTTATCCATCCCTTATTGCTTTTTGATGCAACCATGAGGTTCGTATATGTATAGATGATTCAATGTCATTTATAGGACATTGCATCTTTTGTATGGTTTTCGACTTACTTTTTACTGTTTTAGTATACTTCTTGTATTCAGATGTTTTTTGCCTTTTGAAACTAAAATTTGTTATTTAATGACAAAAGCTTCTCTCAAAGCTTGAGTGCAGTTTAATTCAGAACTTTGATGAAATGGCCTAACTTCTGGATTCGTTGTATGAATTATATGTTTCGTTCGTAGTTAAAATAGTGGATGATTGTACCCTCCTTAAAAGTATCAAGAATTGGAAAAGAACACCCTAAATATTGTTTTCGCTCTTTCATCATTACTCTATTTATAATTGGTTTATTTTCTTATCCAACGTTTAATGTTTTACCTAAATTATTCATAAGTTAAGTCCAAATCATGGCTAATGGCCGGGTGGAATTTGATTAAGGGGATTTTAAAAAGTTATAAAATTGTCACACTTTAGACATGGAACCTATGGCAAGGAGATTATATACAAAAAAAAAAAAAGAGAATTGTTTTGATCTTAGTTGCATAGGGTAATTTTTCGGTGTAGGATTCAGTTGAACTCCCTTCACAGATAACTGCATCCCTAATCATGGTGAGTTGAATTTGATGGTTCCACCTCTGAAGAATTTGTGAACCAGTCATAAGTATTAGAAATAGGGAATATAAAATAAGTTGATTCCGGAGGATGGAATTTGAACTCTATGCTTGTTCCAGTTTATGTCAGTTCTCATATGAAGATTCCTTATAGTTACTTGTTTAAAATACAGTATAGGATACCTGATGCCTATGATCTTGAAGGTGGTGTAAATCAGGAAAAGAGGTTTTCAGTGGCTTCGCAGCGATACAGGTTAGTGATATCGACAAAGATAGTTGTAACAGTTGCTCTGGCATATAGAGTTGTCCAAAAGTGTGTGTTGGTCTTAGAGAGTCAATTTTCTACTTAAGAAATTTTTATGGTCTTCTATTATTTTGGGCATTTCCAGGGATCCAGATGCTGCTGACAAGATGAATCCTTTTGCTGAACAAGAAGCTTGGGAGGAACATCAGATTGGTAATTGCTGATTCACCTTACTCAAAAGCTTTATGAGCTTGGAAGTTTTTGATTCTCTAAATTTGGAATCATTACCAACACAGGGAAGGCGAAGCTTAAATTTGGGTCGAAAGACAGGAAGTCAAGATCTGAGGACTATCAGTAAGTTCTAGCTTCTCTTCCTACTTCTCTCTCCCTCTCCCTCCTTTCCCTTGTATGTGTACAATGTACATGCATATTGGACGGTATGGAAGAATTTGCTTCTGTGCTTTACATATAGTGTATTTTGCTGTATCGAAGATCTGAAGGGTAAGATGTGTTCCACCTAAATCTTATTATCTAAAACCTAAGAACTACTTTGGTGCAGATTTGTGTTTGAAGACCAAATTGAGTTCATAAAGGCAGCTGTAATGGATGGTGTTAATGTATGCCTGCTTATTCAACCCTGTCACATGTTGTTATGCTAAATCTTCTCTTGCTAATTTCTTGATCATTATTTTAAGATTTATCTTTGGTTGTGTTTAGGTTGACCAAGAGCCTTCCACTGATTCAATAGAGAAAACTCTTGCTAAATCAGCGTTTGAAAAACTCCAGGTATTTACTTATGAGCATCATGCTGTGCAATAGAATCAGCACTTATGGTTTTCCACTATTTTGTTTTATAGTTTCCTCATATGTGCTGTGTGCGAGACTGCTAAATTGAATTTCATTTGTATTATGTCCCGTTATAACTACGACATCAGTAATACTGCTTTGTAAATCAAAATTTGGTTGAAGAAGAGGTGTGGAAGTGTAGATATGAATAAAATGGAAGACACAGGAGTGTCAGTAACTTAAGGGACATTTAGTCGTAACAGTAGCATTCTGCAGCGACCAGTGCTGGTCTCTCCTTTCCTTCCTGCTTTAACCATCTCTTATCTCTTTGGCTTATTGTAGAAGAGTTATCGGCCTTGCTGGGTCTTTCTTTTCTTTTTACTATGATGGGTTGTGCTTTGGGACTTCAAACTAGCAGTCTATATCTATGTGTAACATTAAGTGATCATGAAATTTATGCTTTCTGTGCATTTCTTTGTATAATATATCCTGGACTGCCCTTCTAAATAAAGTATGTCATGGACAGTATCATCTCCCCTACTGCTTATTCACGAAAAATGAGGTCCTGAAATTAGGTTTACTTTTGGAAGAAAAAGCATGGATCTTCTCTATGTATGTGGACGTGTGTAGATTATATTTATAGCCCTTTTATTTATAGCCCTTTTGAGTGTTCGTAAGGTAGTAGATTTAGTCGTGCCTTTATATCTTGTGTTGTCATTACCCGTCTTATGTATGTTAATTTTACCGTATCTGCATACCATCATGTGTTTTTTTATTACTAGTCGCTCTTTCTCCCTGTCTTTCATATCTAGTTTATTTTGCTAATGGGTTTTTGAGACCAGGGTTCCCAGAAAATAACCTCTCTACTCTACCTCTATGAGGTAGTGGTAAAGGTAGTGGTAAGGTCTGCGCACATTCTACCCTCCCCAGACCCCACTTGTGGGATTCCACTGGGTATGTTGTTGTTGTTTGTACTTTGCAAGGCGGGAGTTTTCGAGGGATTACATTGATCATATTGAGTTAGAATTGTTAATTTATATGTCAAAATGGATGATTCAATTTGTAGAATACGCAGATGGAAATTGAATATGAAGGTCTTTATAAAGATGTGCCTCATCTGTTAGAATCCTTCACTTTTGCTCTCTGGTTTTTGCAAGTTATCATTACTCTTAGTTTTTGTTGAGACCAATTTTACTTTAAAAACCACGGGTTGTATCTTCTATTTTTTATGTTTGCTTTGTTGAAACTCATTCATACTGATGGTCTTTCATGGATACATTTTAGGAGGATAGGAAGACACTCCCAATGTATCCCTACAGGGATGATTTGCTCCAAGCTGTTAATGATCATCAGGTTAGGTTGATCGGTTGCTTGCATATGTTTTTACTTTTCTTTGTCCATCTGAGGCTAGTTGTAATGCCCTTTCCACTTAGTTTGCTGTGTGTACATTGTATAAAAATCGGGTGCTTGTTGCAGGTTCTTGTTATTGTTGGAGAAACGGGCTCTGGGAAGACCACCCAGATACCACAGTATCTGCATGAGGCCGGATATACCAAGCGCGGGAAGGTATGGATCTTTCTTATATAGAGTAGAGTATGTACCACAGTCTCCAAAAATAAAGACGATGTTTTCTTTTTTTAGAGGCAGACTGTTCTCTGATATGGCATTAGCTAGCATACAAAGGGATGTGGTTGGAACTAAAAGAAATGCTTCATAATTAGTGTAGGGGGGTATATGCTACCTTACAGCTCCTATTTGATAAGTTTGTATGGATTATTCGCATGAGCACCAAGAAAGTGCTGATGCTACAAAAGTTCAGAGAACTTATCCTTTAGTTCTAGGAGTCCAAGAATTCCACCACTTGAGCAAAATCATTTACATTTATTAAGTTACCTCAACAAAGCTTTAATCTATAAGCGTCTAAAATCAACATAGTGTACTGCTTTTGTATTCAATTCAAATCATCTAGTATCTCTCTGCTAATGCAGGATGCTTTGTGCACCAGGCTGCCCTTTATTGTCTCTCTAGACTTTGCAAAGTAATGAAAAAGGTGTTCTTCAGAAAGTTCTTACATGCTTTCTAACTCTTTATTCCTAGCCGCTATATATAGAATCCTTTATGCCCTTTTTGTTTCCCATTGTACTCCAAAAAGGTCAAGGAAGGAGTCCAAAAAGCCCACAATTTGTCATATCATTACATCTTAAGTTATCCCAAAAAGCAAAAACCAATAAACATCTAAATTTTACATAATATGCTGCTCCTTCCATATTGCCTTCAAAGGATCTGTTGTTTCTCTCTCTAGACTTCCAGGAGTACACAAATATTTCCTCCAGAAAGTTCTTATATGCTTCCTAACTCTTTGTCCGTGCTCTCTATTTATATCATTGTTTAAGGTCCTTGTCTCCAACTTAGCACTTTTTTCTGGGGTGGCTAAGTTTTTATTGAATAGAATTGTTTCCTGTCTAAAAAAGTTCCTTGTAATGGCATCTGTACTCCAAAAAGATTGAAGACCCTCCAGATTTGACTGATGGGAGGAAAACGC
Organism: Solanum sejunctum; assembly: GCA_025642045.1. Taxonomy (NCBI): domain Eukaryota; kingdom Viridiplantae; phylum Streptophyta; class Magnoliopsida; order Solanales; family Solanaceae; genus Solanum; species Solanum sejunctum. The sequence goes on along the minus strand of JAOTQJ010000072.1, from coordinate 25,014,067 downwards.
AGAAAAAATGATTTTTGGCCTTGGTTGATTGCTCACAAATGTATTATCTACTGCAAGCAAGGTATAATCTCTCCCCTTGCAGATTATTCGGTGATACATCCTTCACGAGCTTTTTTCTTTCCTGAAAACCTTCCAATGCCACAGACCATTTGCACCATTTCCCACCAAAATCTTGTAACAAAATTTTTCAGAACAGTCCTCTTATCAGCTACTGCCTCCACATCGATTATAAATATAAAATGAAAGAAGAGAACACATGTTTTGTCGCTTCCTTTCTAGCTATGCTGAACACTTGAGGGAGATAGTAGAATTCTTCGCATGATAGATGTAAATCATAGTATGCGTTGTCATGTAGAAACAACTCCATTTGCTCGGAGGAGGAATATGATTGGAGCTTGGTAAGAGTTGTCAATCTCACTTCAAACACAAATTTTATTACAACTGTTATCCTCACCTGTCTTCTTTTCTTGTTGAGGGAACCTCCTTACCTCTTTTTATGCTAAGTGCCGAGGATTTCTCAATTACTCTGACTTTAGTTGTTTGGCTTTCTGTTGTTTTAGGTTAGATTGTGGATCTTGTTTCTGTAATTCTCGACAGTTCTCTCTCTTCCTCTGGTCAAAGGCATTTGAAATGTTTCCACATAGTTTTTATGAATTATTAAAGGCATTCATGTATCTTGTGCATATTTAGATTGTCTGCCAATATATTGGTAATTTTCTGGGAAAGGTTTCTTAATTCAAGGCCTTTACCCTGAGGAGTTTTTTTCAAGTGTCCTGGATTATGGTATTTTAACTTGCATTAATTCTGTGAGGATATCTCCATGTTCATGGCTTGTAAAATCTGTTTGATAGTCGCTTTGAATGTTTTTGTTTTCTACCTTTTGAGATGTTTTAGCTCATCTTACTTTTGGGGATTTGTTGCATGTTACTTCCATATCTCTTCTTTTCATTGTTGTCTTACTTTTTTAAGTTATAGTATATTAAATGAAAAGGAGGCCTGTTGGTCAAAATAATGCATGACATCTACATGTTCAATGGCCAGAACATGGAAGGATAATTGTCTCTGCCTAACTAAAGCTGTGGACTATGGTGGAATGAACCTCCTAGATAGATTTCCTCTATTGCCCTTGCAACAAGCGAGGAAACCCAAGAAGGGGAATATAGAAGGCAGAATATCTGTCTATCCCAGAGTCATGTTTCCTTGAGATGAACATGGGTCCTAAGTAATGTACAACAGCTAGATCCTCTGCCAATTTCTTTTTTCATTGAATAACTAAACAGTTTTTGAACTTGATCCATAAGTTTGTTGTGATTTTTTTGGTATTGATTTTATTTTTAAGGCAGCGTCATCTACTTTATGTTGAAGCCTTCAAACGCCTGTTCTTAGCAAGGTAGAAATGGGATTGAATATATTGTCTATGGTTTCTGAAACTAATATTTGCTTCTCATAGATTGGGTGTACTCAACCTCGTCGAGTTGCTGCAATGAGTGTGGCTGCACGCGTTTCTCAAGAAATGGGAGTCAAACTTGGACATGAGGTATGCTTTAGATGATATATGTTTTCATTTGTTTAGTTAGAGATGGTATGTTCACTCTTTTGTTGCAAATATGTTACAGCTGTCTTGTTCAAATGATATTTTTACCTTAGAACTTGGAGACATTTTTTGTCATTCTTTACATCAGGTGATTGATATGTGACAATTAAATCCCTCACATTCAGGTTGGCTACTCTATTCGGTTTGAAGACTGCACCTCTGAGAAAACAATTCTGAAATATATGACTGATGGGATGTTGTTACGAGAATTCCTTGGTGAGCCTGATCTAGCAAGTTATAGGTTTGTACTGTAGTAAATGATCTTACCTTACCTAACTCTCAAGCTTTTTGATCTCCCTAAACCAAGTGCCTGGATTTTCAGTGTCATCATGGTTGACGAGGCACATGAAAGAACACTTTCAACGGACATTTTGTTTGGCTTGGTTAAGGCAAGTTTTCCCTATTTTAGTCTTACATCTTTTTTAAATCAAATAGTCTTTAGATCTTAATATAATGGTTAACTCTTGGTAAAAATTGGAGTTATCCTACTCTTTCCATGTTTGTTTGTCAAAGCAGCTTGCATATTGGAGTCGTCCTAATTTCTCTACGTTTTGGGAAAAGATATGTCGAGGAAATTTAATTAAAAATCTCTTCTTAGAAGGGCTTTTCCCTGGGGCTCCCTAAAATTCACTTTGATACTCCAGGGAAGGAAAATGATTTTTTTCTTAACATTCTCATAAGAAACAGGCAACATAACCTGTTCTTTGTTATTTTTCCTTCCCTAGTCGAACAAATGATAAATAATTTTATGGTACCTGGTGGGAGTTTACAGATTAGTGAAGCTAGGATGGCATGTAGCAAATTCACACGTCTTTTTGGCCTTCAATCGCCATCACTTAGTGTGGTGTGGAACTGCATTCCCATGATCCTCTTGTTGCTAACAATCTACTTTCTTTATAACAGGATATTGCTCGATTTCGGCCTGATCTCAAGTTGCTAATATCAAGTGCTACTCTGGATGCAGAGAAGTTCAGTGATTATTTTGACTGTGCCCCAATTTTTAAAATTCCTGGAAGGCGGTTTCCAGTTGAAATACACTATACGAAAGCTCCAGAGGCCGATTACTTGGATGCAGCCGTAGTCACTGCTCTTCAGATCCATGTAACTCAACCCCCAGGTGATGGTGACATATTAATTTTTTTGACTGGGCAGGAGGAGATTGAAACAGCAGAGGAGATCATTAAGCATCGGATAAAGGGCCTGGGGACAAAAATTGCTGAGCTGATAATTTGCCCAATATATGCAAATTTGCCAACTGAATTACAAGCCAAGATATTTGAGCCCACACCTGAAGGGGCTCGTAAGGTTGTCCTGGCTACAAATATTGCTGAAACATCGTTGACAATTGATGGGATTAAGTATGTTATTGATCCAGGATTTTCTAAGATGAAGTCTTACAATCCTCGGACGGGAATGGAGTCATTATTGGTCGCTCCTATATCAAAGGCATCTGCAAACCAACGTGCTGGTCGATCTGGAAGAACAGGTCCTGGAAAATGCTTTCGGTTATACACTGCATATAATTACATGAATGATTTGGAAGATAACACAGTTCCAGAAATACAAAGGACCAACCTTGCAAATGTTGTGCTCTCTCTCAAGAGCCTGGGGATTCATGACTTGCTGAATTTTGACTTTATGGACCCCCCACCAGCAGAAGCTTTACTTAAAGCGCTGGAATTGCTCTTTGCCCTTAGTGCACTTAACAAGCTTGGCGAGTTGACTAAAGTTGGTCGAAGAATGGCTGAGTTTCCTCTAGATCCTATGCTGTCCAAGATGATTGTTGCCTCTGACAAGTACAAGTGCTCTGATGAAATAATAAGTATTGCTGCCATGCTTTCTGTGGGGAATTCAATCTTTTATCGTCCGAAGGACAAACAAGTGCATGCAGATAATGCACGGATGAATTTTCATGTGGGAAATGTGGGAGATCATATTGCGCTGCTAAAGGTTAGTTGCTTAATGATAATAACCTGTTTATTCCGGTCAGTGCAGGTTTTTCTAGCCACATGATATTGTGTTTTGCATTCTGCTTCACCTCGATGTCTTTCCTTTATCAATGATCAATCCTGTCTATGAAGTACATCCATGTATAGATAAATAGAAACAATTGCATATCAAAGACTTAACTCCAAGAGGAATTTTTGTAGGCTTGGCAGGCATGACAAATCTTTTGAGCTGAAAGGTAAATTAGAATAAAGAAATACTCCACTCCCTCTGTTCAAAAAGATTGATTCACTTTCTTTTTTAGTTTATTTCAAAAAGAATGACCCATTTCCTCTTTTAGCAACATTTTAATTTCAACTTTCCACGTGGCAAGTTTAAGGCCACAAGATTAAAGGTCATTTTGGTATATTTTTGGCATAACTTTAATTTATGACCACAATTTTGAAAAGTCGTCTTTATTTTCTTAAACAAACATGCCAAAGTCAAACCAGATCATTCTTTTTGAAGAGGAGGGAGTATCTTATATGATCTGGTGAAAATAAGTGCTATCATGTAGACAACATATGTTTTTTTGGGTGTATGGGGAGGGTGCATCTGTAGGATTTTGAGGGAAACACGATGTCTTTGTTGCAATTCAAAATAATTTCTCTGTCATGAGAACACACCATCCTTATTTAGTTATTTGAAAATTTAGCTTGCCACCTTTAATGAATAAAAGGAAATATAGAGATGCTTGCATGTTAAAAAACGTGATCTTCTTCATCTATTGTTTTCCAGGTTTACAATTCCTGGAGGGAAACTAACTTTTCAACTCAGTGGTGCTATGAAAATTACATCCAGGTTGGTATGAATTTACGCAGAGATAAGTCTCTTCTTTTTCTCATTACAAAAAGACATCTAATAGCTGAGTAAAATGCACATAGATCACTTTCAAAGCCATCTAGCCCGATAAAATGCATATTGAGCTATGACTTTTTAATGAAGGCATATTGAGCTATGACTTATGATTCTGGTGCTAAATATTAGTGAAACCATGTCTTGTTTGATAATTCCACTGTCATCAGAAGATCATTTAATCTATGTCGCTTTAGCTAATCTCTAGAATTTTGTATATTACATTGAGAGGATTAAATGGAGCGACATTGACAATGAGGACTTATATAGCTAATTCCGTCTTGCGTGGGACTTGGGCATAGTTATTGTTATTGTTGTATCATAAACAGGGCTACTGGACTGCAACTTTCATATAAAAGGGGTGGGTGTGGGGAGGATTTTAACTTTGAATATGACTGAAGTTGATTCATCATTGCTACCTATAATGTATAATGAACACCGTTCTTTTAACTTTTCAGGTCAGAAGCATGAAGAGAGCTAGGGACATCCGAGATCAATTGGAAGGCTTGCTGGAAAGGGTGGAAATTGAATTGACTTCAAATGAGAATGACTATGAGGCTATAAAGAAGGCTATAACATCAGGATTTTTCCCCCACTCTGCAAAACTACAGAAGAATGGATCGTATCGAACTATTAAACACCCCCAGACAGTTAACATTCACCCCAGCTCAGGTTTAGCACAGGTAAAGGATTTTGTTTACGGAGAAAAATGGAAAAATAAATAGAAATAGAAGATGTTGCAAGTTACTAGAGACTATAAATTTCCTGGCAGAGGCAACAAAATCAAGATGCAAGAGAAACTTACGATTACTGTTTTGATAAAATAAAATAACGAACATTTTGAATGCATAAATTAGCTTTCTTAGGATTTTTTTTTTTGGCTTCGTCACTTGACTTGACCCCAAGGTATGGTATTCTTGTTGGCAACTTAACAGTTGAGATGTTAACACAATTTAAAGTAAGTGGATTGTAGACCAACCACCTATTGAGCTCACATTTGGTGGCACATTCATGGTTTCCTTCCTAGGATTGACTAATCTATGGATGAGCGTCCCCAAGAAATGATAGTTCTGTGTTTTTGAATAATTATGATTTGACTCAACCGATCAATGAGGTCTTATTTCCCCCATCCCTCCCATTTCAATCCTTCCACTTCTCTTTGGTTGTGGTAAATAGTTCTATAATTCACTGAAAAGCTCCTGTATTGTAGCAATATGCCCAAATGCAGAGAATCTACAACTTAACGTGATCCTCTACTATAACATTTAATCATCCTGACTAATTGGGATCTCGTGAATGCACCATGAACCGGGATCAAATGTACATATTGTACTCTATCCTGTCGAATACTCTACTATTTTTACCTTCCACAGAACGTACACAGTGCTAGTGGGGCAACACTCCAGTTGCTTCAAGTTGTCCTCTTAAATTTTCAGCTGGATAGTGTCTCTGCGTTGTACCCTTCATCACACATTACTGCTTCAACCATCTCAAAATCTACCCCACAAATGATTTTAGGTGGTCTACATGTTCATGTGCATGTGTGCTGACACATGCATTTTCCTTTTTCTTAAATGCTCACAATTTTGCGTTCTTCGTTGTCAAGTGAAATAGCTTCTCCGACATCAGGACTGTTAAGTATAGAAAACTTGATTTTACCAACAGCTTATGATATAGTGGATTTATCGAAAGCAATATATCTTACTGCTCTCCCATCTCCATGAGTTGATTCTACTTACACCCCGTACAATGAAGGTTATGTTGTTGATGTTGTTTAACTGTCTCAACCAGCCAATGAGATCTTATCAGCCCTGGGCCTTCCGTTTCAATCCTTCTGTGCTTTCAAATTGTTGCTCATACTTTGTTTTGCTTTGTATGTATGTATATATGTATCTAGGTATTTATGTGTGTATATATTACTTTTTTGGAGAAAGAGTTCTGCTTTGTATATTAATGTTGACAAGGCATGTAATGTGACCTTGATGTTAATAGCAGCTTCATGAAAATCATTGTGCTTTTGCGCTTGCACGTTGTAGGTACTTCCCAGATGGGTTGTTTACCATGAACTGGTCCTGACGACTAAGGAGTACATGCGGCAGGTTTGTCCGTCTCTTTTTCCTCCTTTTTTTGTTTCTTATCAGGGTTTACTCTAGATGTAATGATTCACAGAGATTTTAATTGGGTGTTGTCCTGGCAGGTCACTGAACTTAAACCAGAATGGCTTGTAGAAATAGCTCCTCACTACTATCAGTTGAAAGATGTTGAAGACTGTAAGTTCTCTCACTCTCTTTTATGGCCATGGGTGTTTTAGTTGATTATTTTCAGTTTCTGTTTGGCTGGCTGCTCTATTGGTGCCTCACAGCACACTACTAAGCTAGCGTTTGGCCATAGATTCCCAAGTATTTTTGGGAGACCAGATTTGCGTGACATTATGATTGAAGTTTCTGCATGTGTTTGGTCACAGTTTTTGGCATATTTCACTTTATTGTTAGAAAAAAAAACTGAAACATGATTTTTATCAGTAAGTTGTAAAAACTATAAAAAATACCTGTTAGTTTGGCACACAATTAACATTTTTATAACGAACTAGCAATACATTATCCAAAAGTAATTACGTAGATTACAGTCATGTTTGCACCATAACAAAGTACAACTAAAATAGTGAGCTTCACTGTTTCATGCATTAGAGTGCCACATAACCAAATAAAATAATGGTCATCTCTATCTTTTGGTAAGTCGTTAAACCATTGAACTTGATTTTTCCGGTCATATGAATGAATATCTGTGAAAGCTAGGCTAAGGAAGTAAGGCATTGACAATTAAAAAGTTTTGTTGGCTAAGTTAGCTTTTCCACGTCAAATTGTAACTGGGTCGTCACAACTGCTTCGGAGTAGATATCAGAATAAAGAGTGCTTCTAATGAGGGTAAATGGTAGATAGAATTAGTTGGAGTCATAAATAGATGGGGCTTTTTTTTTAGTTTCTAGAATACGGAAGTTTGGGGTAAGTTTAAAATTTTAAAAGAACAAAACAACTATATTTTGGGTCCAAACCATTTTTTTTTTTGTAGAATTTGTTTTTTTCCAACACTAAACAAATTTTATGGCCAAACAGATTAGGCCAAAAATTTTCCCAAAATGTGCTTGCGCTGTCTATGGCCAAATGAGTCCCACATGTAGCTTCCCATCTTATTGTTGAGGGATTTGCAATGATGTTGGGTTTAAGCAAAGGGACTAGTGGTGGTCACTTTTGTTTTCAATTAAATATTTGTTGTTTCCATCAAAGGAATATTAGACTGCACCTGTTCAAATGATAAACTTTTGCAGAAGTAAATGAAGCGTCATACTTTTTTCAGTCGTGTCTAATTGCCTACTAATAAAACGATGTCTTACAAGCTGCAACTAGTTTCATTTTCTGAAAGAATTGTTATCTTATGACAATTAGAGAACCTAGAGAGGTAGATCCACTGAGCCTTGCTGAACTAGAGAGTCATCTGAAGGGGTTATTGTCCTCGGAAATAAAAAATGCTTGTGTGCTTGGGTGCATATTGGGGATTAAAATATTGAAAGGATAATCCTAGAAAGTTTAAATACTTTTCGGAGGCATCCCCTTGAACCAAAATATCAAATGTTGAGGCAATTAATTATCATATTTTTCTTGGAGGTTTGGCAGTTCAATATGACTTCTAAGGAAGAAAATATGATATTTTGTTGTTCCAAATTATTCAATTTTATTGACTAATACTGTTGCTCAATGTATATATGCCGTATGCAGCAAGCTCAAAGAAAATGCCTCGCGGAAGTGGCCGTGCATCTTAGGGTCAACCCCTTTTCTTTGGCAAAGAGCGGTGTCAAGAGAATGGCTTATGTTAAAAACTTGGATAGTTGCCCATTATACTGCAAAGGTGGAAGGATTCTGCTAACTGAAGAAGCCCATCGAAATACAACTGATACAATTAGATAGTTGTATATACAATTTTGTAGATCGTTCATTTATTTAGATTAATGGTTGTAATTCTCTGTACGCGTCTCTTTCTGAAATAGAGAGTCATCTGCTAATCGTCTAATTGATGAACTGCTACTCTTTTCTAGTGATTACTTTGGTGGGTTAGCTAAATTGTGGTTAAGCAATTTGTTTATCCAAAGGACACTGTGATGAATACTGGTAAAGTACTGAAGAAAGGCCAGATACATAGATGGCCCCTCAAAGTTGACAGCAATTCCCATTGTGGCACCCCAACTAAATTTGTTCCTATTGAACACTTAAATCCCATCAAAAGTGTCTGTCGGTGTCAACACCTATGTATTTATCCCTGAAGAAAACTATTCCGATTATGTGTTACGTTAAATTTGATGGCCATCTGAGCATAGTTGAATCCGCGGAAACTGTGGAACTCATTAAACTAAGCACTTTCATCTGTGCATAATTAGTTAGCTAGACCATTCTTTCCTCTCAAGCAGCTGGTCTCTAGAACAGTGATGAAGAGTACCTTATCACGTATGAGTTCAATTATTTTTTTCAGAAAAATGGTTACGCCTGTTTAAGATTTCCACGACATTGAATGTGTTTGTTCTGAAGTAATATTAGAAGAGTGTACGAAGCAGAGATCCTTCTCTCTGAAGACAGAGAAAGCGTTCATCGCTGGATTTGAGGGGAGTAAAAGAGTGAGGGATCTTCAGAAATGAAGACATAAAGCTCTTCGGGATGGCCCAGTGATTTGGGCTTGAGACATCTATGTTGGAGGGTTCAAGTTCGAAACTCCTTGCCATTGAAAGCGAGGGATTTGCCTTTTGGATCAAGATCAGTGTGGATTAGCTCTCTTATGTGTGGTTTGCAAGCTATTGCATAGAAGTGGAGAATTACCCCGTGAACACCTAAAAGATAGTGATTGCAGGTCCTCTTGTTAAAAAAAATGCAGATCTAGAGAAAGTGCTCTTAGGTTGTTCATCAGTTAAATAGCTTGTAATTATTACAAGGCATTGTTTTCCTTTGCTCATTTTTCTTTGAAAAATGAAAAAGGATCTTTGTTGGATGCAACGTTGGCAAAGAAAAGAGAGATTCTAGAGTTGTAAAATGTAACAAGAAGAAAATGCTCAAGTAAATCAAGACATTTTTTTTAATTATTGTACTATAGTAAGATTATATATTAAGAGCTGGGAAAACAACCATTTATAATGACAGAGAAGTAATCAAGAGAAACATATTCTCAACCATGCTTAATAGGAATAAGTAGTTTATGGTCTGACTGGGAAAAAAAAAAATTAAAAGAATTGGATTTTCCTTATATTTCTAGTGCTTAAACGAGGGGTAGTCGGAAACCTGAAGTTTCTTATGCCACAGCTGGCATATCCTTGAGCCATGCATCCAAAGGTTTCCCAATGGAGTAGACGATGAATCCGATTTCTCTGAGCTTTGATGCATCTATAACGTTCCTCCCATCAAACACAAATGCAGGCTTTTGCATGCTTTCATAAATCCTCTTGAAATCAAGTGCTTTGAACTCATCCCACTCAGTGAGAATGCAGAGACCGTGGGCGTCTTTTGCTGCCTCATAAGCATCCCACACGACGTTAACTTGCTTCACTCCATAAGGGCTCATTGGCTGGAGGTGAGTTGGATGGTCCCAATCGAACTTTTCCATTGAAAGATCCCTTTGTATTTGGTTCTCAGTGACCTGTGGATCATATATGCTCAAGTGAGCCTTGTCTCCCAACAAGCCTTTGCAGACATCGATCGCAGGAGTTTCCCTAGTGTCACCTGTGTCTTTTTTGAAGGCAAATCCAAGAATGGCAATTTTCTTCCCAGAAACTGTGTTAAACATGGAGGAGACGATTCGGTTAACAAAGCGACTCTTTTGATAGTCATTCACCTTGATCACTTGTTTCCAGTAGTTGGCAACTTCTGGGAGGCCATTGCATTCACATATGTAAACCAAGTTGAGGATATCTTTCTGGAAACAAGAACCACCAAAACCAACACTGGCATTGAGGAATTTGGGTCCAATTCGGGTGTCCTTACCAACAGCATTGGACACCTGTGTAACATCAGCCCCGGTAGCTTCACAAAGGGCTGACATAGCATTGACAGATGAAATTCTCTGAGCCAAGAAGGCATTCGCAGCGAGCTTTGAGAGCTCAGCTGACCAGAGATTAGTACAGATGATTCTGTCTTCAGGCACCCAATGCGCATAAACTTCTTTGAGGGCCTGGATTGCCTTTTGTCCTTCAGGGGTGTCTCTTCCTCCAAGTAGAACGCGGTCTGGATGAAAAAGATCCTGAATTGCGGTCCCCTCAGCAAGAAATTCTGGATTCGAAAGGATCTGATAGTTAATTCCCTTACTGTTATGAGTGAGGATCTTCTCGATTGCCTCAGCTGTTTTAACCGGAACAGTTGATTTCTCCACAACAATCTTATCATTCTTGGAAACATCAGCTATCATTCGAGCAGCACTCTCCCAATATGTAAGGTCTGCAGCTTTTCCAGCTCCAAGTCCTCGAGTCTTCGTTGGGGTGTTAACCGACACAAAGATGATGTCTGCTTCAGAAACATGTTTCTCTACTTCAGTGCTGAAGAAAAGGTTCTTTCCTCTGCACTGCTTCACCACATCTTCAAGGCCAGGCTCATAGATAGGCAGTTGATCACTATTCCACGCTGTGATTCGAGCAACAGAGATATCAACAACAGCCACTTCAATTGAAGGGCATTTGAGGGCAATGACTGCCATAGTAGGTCCACCAACATATCCAGCTCCAATGCAACAGATCTTCACCATCTTTTGCAGTATGAAACCTAGAAAAAAAAAGGGAAAGACCGAAAGAACTAGATTCAGGATTGATAAAAGTGGGATATCAATCTTGTTTGTGATATCCTATTTATATCATAACAGAACATAATTTTTCATGTGAACTGATGTTAGGATAGGCTGTAAAGAAACACGAAATGTATCCAGCGAAGAGATGTATGAGTGCTGTCTAGATGTCATCTTTATACTTGAACTTGCATTAATAAAATAAGAAGCAAAGTATTGTATCTATTAGAGGAATCATATTCCAAAGGCTATCTATTTTAGTTTGTCCAATTAACAACCACCATCTTCCCCAGTGTACAGAATGACTTCCATATGTGAATCCTCTGATTAAAGATAAAAAGAGAACTAGATAGACTTTCATTAACGGGGGCGGAGCTACATTCACCCAAGGTAGTCAGATGAACACCCATTGCAAGAAAACTTTTTCGAATATATAGGTTAAATATAGATATTTTGATATATATCAATTGTTGAACACTTTTGATACAAAAATCAATCACCATGTTCTAAAAGTATGGACACCCTTGACGAAAATACTGGCTCCGCCACTGCTTTCATATATCTTTTTTCTCATATCCCTAGTAAACGGTTGCGTCTACATACTCGAGATGTGACAATAACATTCAAAAGCATCATCCAATGCATAAAGTTGATACCATAAATTAAGAGTTTTGCAGATCATTTAGCCTTGCAAGTATCATCCAATGCAAAAATATGTAGTATCAAAGAGTATGCTACCACGAACAGTTAACATAGAAACGAAAATGATGCCATGATCTTATTAGCAATGAAGAATACACAACAACATACGCGGTGTAATACTAAAGTGCGGCCTGAGGAGGGTAAATTGAAGTGTATGCAAACTATTTACGATAGATCCTCTGCTTAAAAACAAAGGCACAAGAACACAAAAAGAAACTGAAATAAGGAAAATGCTGAAAATGGATGACAAAGAAAGGAGCAAACTGGGTCATTATAACATAGAAACTGAACTAGAAATCTTGCAAAAAGAAACAACCACTTCAATAAAAGTTACCTCAACAGGAATTTCCACTAACTTTTAGAAAAGGGAAATGATCAGAAGAAGAAAAGATATGTCTTGATTCAGAAATCAAATGCTATAAAAGGGACTCAAAAGAGCTTTCAGTGATGGTTCAAGAATTGGTAAGACCACTTTATATAATGGCAAAGAGACTCTCAAAAACTAAGTAAAGTGCCAAATGTAAGATTTAAAGTCTGATTTGGAATGTTTAATACGCTTTCAAGAGGGACCTTTCAGTAACTAACAAGGGAAAATTCCACCATCTTGGTCTTTTTCCCTGTAGTAACTCAGCAAAAGACTTTACACCTGGACTACTTTCTGAACAAACATCAATCAAGGTTCAATATTGAATGAATGCTTTAAAACTCTTACCAACTTTCCTGCAAACACTATACTTTTATTGGATAAAATTTGTGTACACTCTACCTTCTCCGGATTCTACTTAAACATTTTATTCGAAAAAATAAAAAAATAGTCTTGGTTTTCCATCATGAGGGAAGTCCATTTATCCAATAACAATAATATTTCCACTTTAATCCCATAAGTAGGGATCTAGAAGGTTAAAATGTGGGCAGACCATACCGTATTAATAAAGATAGAGATGTTGTTTCAAGAAGACAAGAGGTTGTTTTAGGAAAACACTCAACTCAAACGAAACTAGTACTTCCTCTATCCCATTTTATGTGACTTTTTGTCCGTCACAAAAAAAATCACTTTACACAAATTAGAAGTAATTTACATTTAAATTTTTTTTCTATCTTTAATGAAATAATTCAGCTACATGAATATCGAATAATGATTTTGGACCACAAATTTAAAAAATCTTATCTTCTTAAATATCATATTAATTCAAAGGATGTTGAGACGAATGAGACGGACGGAGTATCATTTTTGACTAATTTGATATTTTACTCAAAACTCAATTCAAGAATAGATTTTGAACAAAACCCAAGTAGAATAAATTGGAAAGGGGTTCAAAAAAGTTAACAAAAACAAGTCTTGATTTTCCATCATAAGAAAAGTACATTTACCAAAAGAAAAAAAAAAGTCACATTTTTGACAATTTTTTTTGATCTTTTACTCATTTTCAAGAATAGATTTTGAAGTGTTTAGAAAAAATCCTTCTTTTGCTGGTGCAATTTTCATGTGAAAATGAGATTGTAACCCCAACAAAGAAAATTGTTTTGACTGAAAAAGTAACAAAAAGAGAAGGTTCAAGAAAATGTTTGTTCATTTGAGTGTGATTAAAGAAAGATTAATTACAGCTAAGCACATGTATTAAGTATGATTGAGCAAAAAATAAAAATAAAAAATAGTTCAAAAGCTTGCTTTGAAGGCAACAGAGCCTGAGATGAACATGTTGGTACCTGAAAAATTGACCTTAAAAAAAAAGGTTGCTGCAGAAGCTTAAACTTCACTACAAAAAGAAATTAATTTAGCTGCTTCTTTTTCTTTTGGGGTCTCCATTATTTTATGGGATTTTTGGGAGTCATTATTTGATATTGGTTATAACTCTGAAGAAAAGTTTATCTAAAAAGAAATTAAAAGAAAAAAAGAAGATTAAGCTCTTTAGCATACTGAATTTATTTCGAAGAGTTAAAAGTTTTTCCAATTTGGCACATAAATTTTTTTATTAAATGATCAATACAGACAAAAATTAAAGATTGCTTCAAAATAGGACTACTCTATGTAAAAATTCATCATATCTTATATTTTTAAAATTTGTCATAATTTATCTATTTATTTTGAAGTGAAAAAATTAAAGACCAATATATCATTTTTACTAAAATAATTTTATGGACTTTGAGTTTTTAATAATTAGGTAATTGGCCTTTCTCCTTCTTGATTAATATTGCAGTAAAAGTAGAAGTCAAATTAAAAAGATATTTGACAAGTAAATCGAGACAAAGGAAATATTTGATATGAAATATTTTTAATTTATATTATTATTTTTGATAAATAAAAAAAGAATAGATTTTTTTACCTTTTATATTCTTAATTTATTAATATTGAGTTAATATTTTTTAAAAATTATAATAAGTGAATATGTTTGAGACCTTATTATTTAATAAAAATAAAATTAAACTCATTATATCAATAATTATTTTTTTAATAAACATGTCAAGTTTAAGTTTGACAAATAAATACTCCTTTAGTCTATCTTTACTTGTCCAATATACTATTTTGGGATGTCAAACAATACTTTTCTAGTTTATGAAATCAAAAGATAATTTTACACTTATTTCCTAATTTATCTGTATCATTAGTTATAATCATTTAATCCATTATATTTTTTAAAATATTATATTTATTATATTCAAAGGTTAATTTGATAAAATTATTTCTATTATTTACTACTTATTAATTTTTACATTAGGTTAATAAAAAACAAGTAGAGATGGACAAAAAGAGTAAAAGGGAGGGAGTATTATTAACATTAATTAACAGTAGGAATAAATGTTAAAAATGCATCATATTCTTTGGATAAATAATCATCCCTTAAGTATGTTTAAGTGATCAAATCAGGTTAATTAAAGTAGTAATTAATGGTACCTAGAGATATTACATTGCACCTTCAAATGCATTTAATTGCTAGTATATTTTGATGAATATAGGAGTATTTAATAAGATGAATGCATCTTAGTTAGTAGTACAACTTTGCAAAATTAAGGATATGATGACATTAATGTATACTTCTTCTCATAATTTATTTGCTTGATTTTAACTCGAAAGCTTTAAGTAGTAAATGAACTTTTTAAATTCGTATCATCTTAAACTAAAATATCTAGAAAAGTTGAAATTGAAGAGTTATTAGAAAAAAAATATTTTCTTAAACGGAATAAAGGGAAAGTAATCCACAAAAATTACTTCCTTCATTCACTTTTACTTATCCACTGTTTCAAAAATAATTTTTCACTTTCTTGTCACTTTTAAATAGTAAGAAACGACGATAATTGATTTTTATATTTTAGCCTTAGCATTAGTTATTAATTTCTTGAATCAATTTTCAAGTTCCAATAATAAACATCTCTTATCAATCATTATCTATTAAGAGACGTGCAAAATTCAAAGTTAACAAGTAATAGTGAATGAAGAGAGTATTTATTTTTCTTGGGATGTGAATATATGATGATTATGATTGGATAGTTGTGATTTTCTCAACTTTAATTAAATACTTCAGATTTGAATTTTGAAAATAAAAAGAGATCATGTTGAGAATATTGTCCCCAAATAAATTCTGTAATAAGTGATCCACATTTAACTAGATTTCAGAAAAGATATTAGACATCAAGTAAAAAAAAAAAAGAACATATGATGTTTATAATCTTTTCTCGTATAAATAAAATTAATTTCTGTGTTTTGCCATTGTACCTAATTACTGATGATATGATGATAAGTATAATTAGAATGGTCAAATATGTTCTTTATGATCTATGAATCATCAAAATTTTGTAAGTTCCATTAAAAAGGAAAAAAGAAACTCAAGTTAGTAGTTCTTTTATTTATGTTTACGATGATTTTGCTTTAGCTAAGTGGTACGTAAAATAAAATGGAGTAATAAAAAGAAAAAAACACACATTGTCTGTGACTCAAAGCGAGCAGTACAACAAACGGCTGCATGTGCCAATTGCTTTAGCTTTCAGGAACAAGCCTGACGATCATGGCCCGTGCCGTCCGATCTTACGATAAGGAATTTTTATACAAATTTACCAGTTAAATTTTTTATTTATTTTTCTGCTCGACATATATAACTTATCTATTAATTATTTACTGCTTATATCATTCTTTTTCAATTAGTGATACATGTTATGACGTGACTGACTTTAGTTTTTGCTTCTTTAATAAGACGTATCGTTATCATAAAAATTGGTCAAATTGAGTATAATGTCAACTTGAGTATTTTATTGTTAAAATTAAACCATAATCAGTCTTGACTTGGTCGTTCTACATATGAGAATGTTACGAAACCGATTGCTTGATATTTGCTGATTGCTATGATCATATGCAGAGTACTAGATTTTTAAAGAAAAAATACAGACAAAAAATTGTGGTGAGTATACTTCAATTGAGTGATGTGGTACTGTCATTTCACATAGTTAAAATAATAAAGCACAGTAAGAAATTGAACTTTTGCATCAGTCGAGACTTAAAACACTAAAAAAGATGAAACAATAACATGTCCAAAACATTTACCTTTTCACTTGAACGCTGACTTCTGTATACAAAAAAGCATTTCTAATTTCCATATATAGTATATTTTACACGTGAAATGAAAGAACCTGAAAAAAAAAAACAAGGCAAGAGGGGAGCTTTTATACAAAACTTTGATTTACTGCTGCAAACTAACAAATCACTCTATTAGCGTCTACGAGAGCCTGATGGCCATTTCTTGAAGAAGTGCCCGCTTCTGTGATGCGTCGATCACTCGATTGGATTCGGCATTCTCAAGCACATCGGCGATGATTGCTGCTGCATGGCCTAGAGGTTCTTCTGCTGCTCTTTTCAGCATGAAGGCCTGTCATTCAGCAGCATGGACAAACTTTGGATACTGTAAGCAGTTTCGATAAATTCAACGAGAAAGCCTAGCTAACCTCTGGCTAAGAAAAGAAAGGAGTAAAGAAATATGCAAGTGATGAGATTGACCTGTCCATGATGTGTTATTGTCAATGTACAGGGTTGCTGATACCAAGGTTCACCATCTATTTGAACAGGAAATGCAGCGAAAAGTTGGATTTTGATCAACTGACCCTGTGCAAGCCTCTGAGCTTTGGAAAGTCCCACCTGTTTGAAAGAGCAGTAACCTTATCAGAAGAAGTATAGAACTAAAAGGCAGCTGAAGATCAAACAGACGGATCATGCCGACACATTTAACCAGGAACAAGTTTCACTCTTCAAAAATAATAACCATCAAAAAGTGCTTTAACAATTGAACATCTGCTGCAACTCTTGTTAGAGAATCACCAGGATGTAGTTATCAAATGTCTTTACGGAAAGGATACGACCACACAACACAAAGGAGAAGCTACTTCAACACACTTGAAAATTTCCTCAAGAACCATTAAAGTTATTTTTGCCACATTAATGCATGTATAATTGTTTCCTAACCTGAAGCTTCCCAAGATGCCACATCCCAGAAATGCTAACAACCTCCAGCATCTTATCATGCATGGATTGAGGATCAAAATTATCATAGTGTTCATCTTCATTCTGCCACAAGTCAACTCCACCCATGTAGCTTCCAATATTAGCTACAAGAACACCTTCTGCATTCTAGTGATCAAGTCACAAAGTCATTACTCATCAATCATCATCAAAGATAAATAATCTTCAATTACTGAATCAGTTCCAAGACGATTACTCGCTAAATATCTCTAAGAAGACACTGACTTATCTACCAACATTCCAATATAAACTTTAGCACCTTTTATCCATAATGGAAGATTTGTTAGTATTTTCAGGGAATTGAACAATACTGTTGCATCATCTATAAGAACTATGAAATTTGGAAAATTATAATCTAAAGAAAGAAATCACATTAAACTAAATGACTAAGAAAAGCAAGCATTCACAACTTCAAAATGTATTTTCCACAACGACAGGTAAGTCTTTTGACACTACCTCAGGAACTTCAATCTCAACACCATCAACCTCCACCCTAACTTGCCATGGGAAATCCGCAAATGTCCAATCCATGATACTCCTGGCACCTTCTCTAGCATAAAGAACTTTGTTCATGAACTGCAACATTGTTACAAAGAATTTCAGTCACGAATGCACATAAAACACGGAAAAAGGTTCAAAAATTCCCTTCAACAAACTATGTGAAATGAACAAAAATGCCCTCAACTGATAGTTTGGTCCAAAAATGCCTTTGCCTTTCATTAGTTTGGGTCCAAATATGCCCTTATTGTTGTTACTTAATGACATTCTTGGATTGAACTATTGAAGATATGGGCATTTTTGAACCAAACTATCAACTAAGTGCATTTTTGTTCATTTCACATAATTTAAGGGAATTCTTTTACCCTGATCCATATAAAATAAAAGGACAGACATGGAGCATAACTCACTTATATCTGCCCAAAAATTTCATACAAATGCCACAAACAAGAGTAATATACAAATGATGCAATTCACTACATAAAAGGAAAACAGAAAACTATCATAGACAGTGAAATCTCCACGTAACAAAATGGCATTTGCAAAACCACATTATTAGCCAGTACAGGCCTTGGCTACCCAACTCAGTATACAGATTAATAAGGGTGGACTAAAGCTTGCTATTATGCTCTTGGTGTAGAATTTATTTCATCTTCATGGAGGAGGGTGGACTTGTCTTGCTATTTAACTTTTTCCCAGTATATCCTTATTTATTTTAATGTTACACAAAGGAATGTTGATTTGATGCTCTGCACTTCATCTTTGTTCATCTAGCTCTTATTTTTGAAATGATTCATAGCATCAAGTGCAGCATTCCAAATTTATCGGCTGCTATATCTCGTGGTAACTAAAATATATTCTTCTGGGGTATATCAAGGTTCATCTTCGGTTTATAATTAGTCGACCAATCCTTCCTAATTCACATCTTTGTTGGAAGAACCTTTTTGGTAATTACGTACAGAAGGATTCAGAAATACGGGATCACCACCTACACACAGACAAACTGTGGATAAAGCTCCAAAGTGGCACTTTCTTTTGACCCAGTTTTCTTCACTCCTTATCCCTTGGAAAAGAGAAAAATTCAAGATAGCAAACATTCTCTAGAATTGTTCTTAGACCCCATAGCTGACGATAGAACTAGAATACATTTGCAAGGTTTGGGACTCAGTAAATGATGGGCCTTCTCTCTATCCTTAAATACCTGATTTCTGTCAGAGGCAAGGTTTGAACCCGTAATGTGCATCTAACCCATCTAACCCACCCAACACGCCCTACTCTTTACCACTAGATCAAATCCCTGGGGATGATAACAACAGAATGACCAATATAACATAAGCAGTTGAGCCAGAAGAAGCAAGAAAAGTTAACCGTTCTTCAGCCGGTAACAGTGGATGGGCCTTTTCACAGAACAGGTCTACTCATTCTAACGTGCTTTAGACATAGCAGAGCATACAGAAACATAGGTATCACCCCCCTCGAAAGGATTGATATTCAGGGCCAAAATAAAAACATCAAAATGCAGGTTCACCATTCTGCATCTGAACTATGCTAGGTCTAAGATATTGTGCAATATAAGTGTTATCTCTCATCTCAACTTTGACCAAAAACAATTGATATGACGAGAAAGCATCCACCCGAATAAAAAATGACAAGAAAACATCCAGGCCTGAGAGGTTATGGTAGCTACGGCCCACAAATCCAGATTCTTCTTTGAAGAATTCCCTCCTAACCCCCCAAAAATACAAAATTGTAGATGTACTTACCTTATTTGAAGATGATGTCATAGACAGCCTTAGAAAATAGGCCGAGTACATGAGCATTTTATCGGAAGAGATGACCATTACAAGCATACGAATCTATCC
>JAOTQJ010000072.1:24978816-24991033 GCA_025642045.1 Solanum sejunctum | reverse complement strand
GGTCCAGAGATAATGACACTTCAATCCAACACATCCTTGGAAGCCTGCTTAGTCACTTTGACCCTTGAAGGGCCCTAACCTTTGAATCAACACCACAAGAAACAAAAATAACCTGCAAAAGATGAGAATAACATTTATATCAGACACTGCCCAGACACATTCCACTAAACCTTAGCTGCGATCGTGTAAAATTAGCCTAATTTTGGCCGAGGGAAAATATTGAAATGTAACCAAATAACTAACCAGAAAGTAAAACTATTATACTGCATATCACCCAAGGATTTGGCCTACCGAAGTTGTTTGAGAACTAGCAGAGACAAAATTACAAAAACACTAAGGTGATTTCTTACCATATAATCCTAACATTGATGGACAGAGTTTCCTAGTACCCCATTATTGATACTATTATTGGTTAAAGGTGATAGATATCCTGTGTGGTGCGCGTCCAAACACAAGGTTATTTTAAAAACAATTGTACTGCATAGAATATTACAAGTAATTCACATATCCAAACTTTTGCACTACACAACTATCATTAGCATTGGAGCAAAAACGCATTATACTTGCTTCTCGAGTTAATTAGTTGATCAAAGAGAAAGCAGATTAATGTAGCGAAACGATCAAACGATTTCCGACAAAATCCCATATGATGACAAATTAAACCAATAAAAGTAATTATACTGATATATTATGCACCGACAATCAGGAAATGGCTCAAAACGAAGAAATTAACATGATCATGCATATATACTCATAGTTCATCAATAACATATCAAAACAATCAGCAGAACCTTAACAAATTGGTAGTTAACAAACCCTTCCGTATTAATTAACAAATTTTGTGAAAAGTCGGTCACCGTTAGTTCCTCCGAACAGAATCGTAGCTGCAAAACCCTAGGCGTTTCGAAAGGAGAATCGAAGTCCAATTCGGCTAATGTTCTTTTGCTTTAACCAAATGCAGAATTTAGTCGTGGTGATTCGTTATTAATAAAGTGTTTGGCAAGCAATATGTTAATTACGGATTTATTTTTTATACAAGTTTCTAGAGTGTTTTTATAAATTCCTAATCCTAAATCTAGAGGAGGGGAGACTCTTCGGAGATCAGCAGTGCTACACGTGGATTCTCTCAGTGCGTGTCGACTGTGGAGGGCCCAGTTTTAGTTGGGCTATTCTGGGTTATTATGAAGCAACACCTCCGGGACACGGTACTCCTCACCTATAGAGGCCCATTACCTTTTAAAAATAAAATAATAACAACACTCGTTATTTACTAGCGGCTATTTTCTTTCTTTTATATCTTTTGTTTTCAATAAATCTCTAGTATTTGATGTCATGGAATATGTTTCGTTTTTAATAAATCTCAGGTGTTTGATGTCATGAAGTGTATATATATTCTAATAATATAAAAAAGAAAGAGATAGTATTACAGTAAAACTATTTGATATCATTAAAATATCTATACACGACAGTATTAAAATCTATAGAATTTCATAATTAAGACTATGATTTTAATAAATAAAATTATAACTTTAATAAAAAAAATTTAATTATTTCTTATTTATTTCTTAAAAAAGAGTCTAATTCTATATGATTTTGATAGAATATCAATATTCTAACGGAGTAATACAAAAGATTAAGTTCAGTTCCGTACCAGTTTAATATGACACTGCTATGGTATCATGTACTGACGGAGTATCAATGAGTAGTAACGTTGACATCATGCACAAAATAAAAAAAGAAAAAGTAGGATAAACAAGTAAATAATTTGGGCTGAATCCATTTTTGATAAATAATTCCACAATAGGTTTAATTTGCATAATTTTTCCTTTTTTTAGTTTTCTAGTTAAATCTTCAACTTCAATAACATCAGTATTTTGATAGCAAAAAAAGATTTTTCAATTTAACAAAAGAAAGTTTGGATAAGCTTGATTATAAAGGTTGATGAATATACAATCTCTTGTAGAACGGTTTATGAATTCAAACACCTCTTGAAATTATTTCGAAAATGAATAAAGATGCAAAAAGTTATATCAAGAATAAATTAAATCAGTTATCTATACACTCACTCTTGCATAACGATATCTTTAATAGACTCAAAATATCAGTCCAACAAAGGTTGAAAACACAGCTGCTTTGCATTTTCATGTGATGTGAAAGGATGTACAAATACAACTAGCAGAAAATTATACAACGTAAGGCTTAATATTACAATATTGCGCGTATTCAGTCACGCAACTGAGTTCATAGGGGCTTTGTGCAGAGCTTCTATTGCATTGAGTATTTGGAAGAAACTTTGGTTTGATTTTCAGAAAGTTCTGGTCCAATTGATTTTCAGAAAAATAATATAAACATTTAGGCAAGGCAACTGAACACTACTCTGAACCCAATGAACAATACTCTTTTGCTACCATGATGGCTATATATAGAAAATTCCTCCTCTAAATTGGGGGAGAATCTCATTCCCAATAATACTTTTTAACTTATCCCTTACATTTGTTAATTTTTACAATATGAAACCTGGACTACAAAATGCGATTAGAGCATGGATAAAAGTTACCTATCGAATACTATATGCTAAAGATACTTATCCTTGATGGAAATCAATCTCTGAATATCAAATGGATATGTAAAATTGAGGCATGATTATCATACATGCACTATAAGATGTCAAACAGGTAAGGCAGATATGCACTGGTATGACATTAAGATTTTTTTAAAAACAGAAACTGACATTGACCTCAATGCAATCACAGAAAAAAAAACAAGGCAGCCGAATTCAGATAGTTAGCAGCGCATGTAACAATTGCAGTAACTTTAAGAACAAAACTAGCATACTGATGCAAAAAGAATCCCAGATTAAAGATAAAAGGGCAAAACATGAAGAGAAAAAGATTCAACACCCTAAATCTATATAGGTCCAAGCTGAAATTGTAAATAGAGAACTCCTCATGTGTTCATAAAAACGCCTGCTTTTTCATCTCTTAATTGGCAGCAGTAATTCTTCCAGCAACTTGGTCAAGATCTCTTTGCCCATTGGATGTGATTCTCCTTCCACTGGGTAAAGCAAAATAGCAGAAATAAGCCAGACGACCATAGGTATCAAAAAGACACAATAAGTAGCAGCACAATATCAAAAACAAACAATGTGACAAATATGACACTTGATATTTGTTTTGAAGGCAGTCCTTTAAGACCCTTTTCGGTTTACATGTCTTTACTAGGATAGATATGCAGAAGAACAAGAAAAACACAACATGTTGCCACACATAAAGCAATCATTAAATCATTACATAATTCCACTCAAACAAAAGACATCAATAGCTAGACACCAATTCAAGTTCTTACTATCCAAATGAATTCCGTGCCTATAGCAACAACCAAAAAAAAAGGGAAAGATGCAATTTGTGAAAAGACTACGTACCCCTTGGGGTCAAAGTCGATGATGTTCATGGTCTGCAATTGCTGAAGAATGTGACGTGCAACTGAACCACTGCTCTTGCAGAAATGACGTGGACGACTGCCATTCCTCTGGTTACCACCATAGATTCTTCGGAAGCCACCAACACCAATACCTCCCCTCAAATAGATCTTTCTTGCCATAGAAGCTGTTGATAAAATCAAAACAGAACAGAAGGAAAGTTAGTAAGCTGCAGTATTGATTCACAGAATCTCTTCTCAGTGTGAGGAGATGAGAAAAAAACATACCAGCCCTAATGTAATACCAATCAGGGTCGTATGGGGCAAGCTCTTTCAGTTTTCCAGTCTTCACAATGTCAGTCCACTCAGGAAGCTCCATCTACAGAAATGAAATTTAACAAGCAGCAAACAAGTAAGATCACTTGACTTTCACCTCGCATCAAAACCAACATTCTGCAGCAAAGCTAGTCAAAATACAAAACAATGGAGGGGAAAAATAGACAGTCTAACTAATAATCAAGGGGAAAAACACACTCACCCTACTGATCATAATGTATAAACACTACTAATGGACTATAAAGGAATTTTTGTTTTTAAGTAGGGAAAGGAGCTAGGATATCAACACTATGGGTTCAACATCACAAATTCAAGTGCTAATAACTGGATCATAAATGTACATGTATACACAATCAATGAATTTCCCTACACACATAGAGCAAAAGCTAATGGGTTCAGCTGAAACTGTACATCTAGGCTTTCACATAATCTCATTCTATCAACCCAGATTACATAAATATGAAATCAAACAAGATACACCAAGAGAACATACGCATTAACAAAATACAGCTGCAGATTCAAGCATAAATCAGAAACATCTAGTATACTTAGAACAAGCCTTGCAGCCCTAAAACAGTAATTAACACACAGTTTGGCATTATTTTAGAGAATCTGGTGATAGTATCATTTATTGAATAGATTGAGCGACTTCCTGACTCCACAAAACTTCTACAGTTTAAACACTTATTAGACAAATCTACTATAAATGTCAAGGGACATTCCAGCAAAAGTACAAGCAAATCAAATATAAAGCATAGCAAACACGAAATGATCAAATTAAATACTCTTAACACAAAATCTACCAATTCAGATACTGTATAAAATTCTAAATATATACAAATACATCCAGAATGCTGTATTGCCAGAGAAGAAAACAGACCTTGCCGGAGCGCTTGAGGTGAGCGGCGTACGCCTTGACGAACTCGTGTGGCGAAACGTCCTTCACATTTCTCGCCGGCTCCATTTTTTGCTTCTTCGCTAACCCTTCTACCTGCGGCGCCTCGTGCGATTCTCTGCTGAGCAAGGGTTTGTCTGATAAGATGGAACAAGGTGCTAGGGTTTATATTTTTATAGGTAGATGTGGAAAAGGCCCATTTACAAAGCCCAACATTGCAATTTAAATATGAAAAATAATTAAGGATTAATCATCAATATTTTCGCTGAGCGCCTGAGCCCAAAAGAAAAATACTAGGAATCACACTTCATAATAAATTGATTCTTCTTTTATGAAAAAATTAAATAATTATTTATAACTTGTTTAAGTGAATGTTTGAATTGGCTTTTAAGTTATTTATTAATTTTAAAAGTGCTTGAAAATAACAAAAAATACTTTTTTAGGCTAAAAAAGTAAAGAAAAAAGTCAAAAGCCAAAAGTTTAACTTATAAGAGCCCGTTTGGCTTAGTTGAAAAAAATAGCTTTTAAAAAATACTTTAGAAGCATTTTTTAAAGTGATAAAATTTATTTAAAAATAAGTAGAAACATTTTTTAAAGTGATAAAATTTATTTAAAAAATAAATAATTATGTGTTTGGATAAAAGTGTTGTAGCTGAAAAAAATTATTGATGTTTTTGGCATATAAGTGCTGTTAAACACCTTTTTTATTAAAAATATCTGAAATATCCTTCAAAATGTTAACATTATAAAAACTGATTACTTTAAGATTTTTCTGTCTAAAAAAATAAATAAAGTAAAATAAATTTATATTCTAATTTATTATTTAAGTAAATTTTATATACACAAGTTAAAAATAAAATTTTTGCACTACCTAATTTTTTAAACAAGAAGAATAGTTCGATTAGTAACAATTTTGCAATAAAAACTAATGAAAAAAATAAAAAATAGTAAAACTTACATTAATGAAAGCAGCGAAGAGAACTCAAGTTTTGTCAAGAGAGAGCGCGATGAGAAGAGTGTTAGGTTGTAGTTTGAATTGAAATAATGAGAAGGGAGAGAGTCGTTAGAGTTACTTTAGTTAAGGATAATTTTGAGAATATGAAAAATATTTAAGGTAAAAAGGTAATTATTTTGGTTAATCTATAACAACTTTTAAGCTAAAAAAAACAGTTAGGAAGTACTACTTTTAACTTTTAACTTATTTTAAATAAATTTTAACTTTTTAAAATTATTTTGAAAATCACCAAACACTTTTATAAGCTAAAAGAAACTTAAAAATAAATTTGACCCACTTTTAAGTTAAGCCAAATGAGCTCTAAGTCACTTTTTATTAATCAATCCAAAATTATATGAAGAATTTCGACTTTGGCTACTTTACAATTTATACAAATATATTTTAAAAGCAAAGGCAATTAACCAACTGTATATGTATCATATATTCTTTTCGTTATTCAATTATCCGTAAAAGATTTTTAAAAAATTAAGACAAGCCTTTTTTTTCCTTTTAATAATATGAAAGTGAAATGTATTTTAACTTATTCTTTTTTTTTTCTTCACTGATATTCACTATGCAATTATATTTTCTGATGTTTTTAGTTGATCCCCTCCCTCTCTTTTGATTTACTTCCATCTATGTTGTTCAGATTCTGTAAAAAAGTTATCGTGTACGTGTTAAATTTGTTAAAAGTAATATATTTTTGGAGAATTCGATATGGATACGATTTGATAGTGCAACATATTGGACTTTAAATAATTTAGGATAATTTATTTCTTAAAAAATATAAAATTTAATAAATTGATACTGCAAATATGAAAAGAAAATTCAAATATCCGTCTTGAACTATAAACAATTTAACTATTTTAAATTTTTAAAAAACCTCAATAATTAAGTTAATAGGGAATAGAGAGATTAGTAAACATCTTTATAGATAATCGGATTATATTCACATTTAATTACATTAAAAACCCAAGATCATAGAGTAACAAAAAACACTAAATCTCTATTTTTCCGCTTTTCTCATTAAACTACAAGATAAATGCCACTATTAACTCCCCTAATTTATCGTAACTAATTGATTTAACTAATTTCCAAAAGTAACACCATTATATCCAAATTTCAATATTTATTCTCTATGATATTGTTTCCTTCTTAAGAGAATAGTTTGGCTATAAATTATATGTCCAAAGCAACTTATTGTCCCAAACAAATCAACCAGTTTAGAGAAATATTCTTTTAGCTAAAATGGCCAAACATCAAAATTTCTTCATTTTGTTTATCATATTTGCAGTTATTTTTTCAGTTGAAGCATTTGAAAGTGAAGAGGTAGTTTTGCAAGCCAATGGATGGAAAAATGCACGTGCCACATTTTATGGTGACATAAAGGGTGGTGAAACCATGCGTAAGTTAATTCCTTATACATTATATATGTAGTTGAGACGATGACAAAGATAGAAATTTTATTTATGAAAAATATTCGATGGAAATTGTCCAACTGACAATTTTTTACTATATGTGGCTACGACATGATGTTGAGATATATTAACACATATAGACTAAAAATAATTTTTTCCATCTCATTTCATCCACCGTAGCCATCTTCGGTCCAAAATTAGGAAATTAGGATGGACAATGTAAGTAAACTCACACTAATAATACTAACAAAAGTTTCTTTTATTTTCATTTATTTTTACTACTTTCATTTCGACTTTTTCTTTTCTCTTTTATACACTCTCCCTTTATTATAAATGAGCTTCTAATATTTTTCTTTTATGATCCAAGCAATGATTTCTTTTCAAAAGATAAAAGATGTATTAAATTTTTCCTTTCTAGATTACCCTTGACAAACCATCTCAAGGTTTGAGATAGTTATTTTTGGAGAAATATGGGTATAGAAGCATTTTCATCCATGTATAAAAGATCTAAAAGTTGAGTTTAATTTTTCTGACTCGAGAGTCCTTCGGATATAATTTCTTTAACTTCATGAGATAAGTGTAAGGTTTCATGTTACTATGCCCTTTCAAATCTTGCTTGTAGAATTTCACTAATATGTTGTTGGTGAGGACAGTTTCTCATAACATACATATCAACATTTGTAACAAACTTATTTGATTACTGTATTGCAGAGGGAGCTTGTGGTTATGGAAATTTATTCGAGCAAGGGTATGGCTTGGAAACAGCAGCACTAAGCGCAGCACTCTTCAAAAATGGAGCTGCTTGTGGAGCTTGCTTTCAAATAATGTGTGCCAATTCTCCTGCATGTCATCCAGGCCAAATCATAACTATAACTGCCACCAATTCCTGCCCTGCTAATTACACAAAAAATAAAGACATTTGGTGTAATCCTCCACAAGAACACTTTGATTTGACAATGCCAATGTTCTTAAAGATTGCTGAGTACAAAGCAGGAGTTGTCCCTGTTGTTTACAGAAGAGTCACTTGCCACAAAAATGGAGGTCTAAAGTTTGAGATCAAGGGTAATCCTAATTGGAATCTTGTTCTTGTTTACAATGTGGGAGGTGTTGGAGATGTTGTCAATGTCAAAATCAAAGGATCAAAAACAGGATGGCTACAAATGTCGCGAAATTGGGGACAAAATTGGCAGACTTCTCAGCAGTTGGTGGGACAAAGCTTGTCTTTCCAAGTACAAACAAGCGATGGCAGATGGGTTCAAAATGATAATGTTGCTCCTGCAAACTGGCGATTTGGCCAGACATTTGAAGGAAGGAATAATTTTCGCTGATTATATATTATCGAAAATGAGTAGTTTTTACTCGTATAACTTTCCTTGATTATAATTTTCACTCATGTAACCTTAGTTGTTCAATAATACGAACTCGTAGAATTCAACCGCTTGAATAATTCTATCTATTTGATTTTTCCTAACATTTCGAAGCAGCAGCTTTATACTAGGCTAATTCTTCAGAACTGGGGCAAAAACTAACAGCAGAACACGACAAGAATCATCACAGACCCTTTAGTCGAAATAAGAAATAAACTTCACCTCTTATTGCCAATTGCTTGAGCATGACTTCTGGCAAGAATAACCATCTGCCTGCCATAAGCTCATGTGCACAGCCAGTCATTTTCAGATCAGAATCAAGCGGTGCACAAGCGAGAAGAAGCTTTCAAAGTCATCCCATCTTCCATTATAGCGACTCTTCCAGCAACTGCTGTTGGCTTTTCAAAGGGCCAAGAAATCCACCCAATAAATTGAAATATTTGCTAATAAGCATGACTTAGTGATAGGTCAAATTTCAATTAGAGTAAATGGCTTACCACAGAGTCCCTGCCACGACATCATTAGCGTCCTCCTCATCTTTAAGGACTCAACTACCGTAAATGATAGTTGTTCTCTGCAACGATATTTCAGGAAAAGAAATAAATCAAAGTAATGTATCACAAAAGATCAATAAGTGATACGTGTTTCCTTGGCTGTTAAATATTAGCCCGATGGTAAGGACTAAGGTCCTGTGGATAATGAAATGGATGAAGAATCATGGAGTCTCACATTTTAATACCAACGAAGACAAAATCATTAGGTTGTTTCTATTACGGCGGAAACAAGAGATACCCCATGTATTTTCGGAGAATCTGACATGGGTGCAACACTATAAATGAAGAGTCCTCACAGCTTAGACTTTCACTATCCAACAATAATTGTCCACTAATGACTTGATATGAAGATTAAAAAACAATAAATAATAAAAATAATTTTACCAAATCACCCTTCTCAAATATAAGTTAGCAAAACATTGAGAAAATGAATATTATTTAATTACAGACACAAAATGATTTATTGTTCATTGATTTTATAATTGAAACAAGTATTGTTCGACATTTCCAAATAGTATCATCCATCTTTACTTGTCCACTATACTATTTTGGGATGTCCAACAATACTTGTTCAGTTTACGAAATCAAGAGGTAATTTTACACTTCTTAATTTAACCTTATCATTAATTTGATTCAATTCTCTATTACATTTTTCAAGACATCATATTTAATTGGTAAAATTATCCTTATCATTTACTATTTCTTTATCCTTGTGACAAGTAAAGACGGATGAAAGGAGTATTTAGTTGATACTCCTTACGTAAGTAATGCATACATATTAAGAAAAAACATAGTATTTTGGGATGTCCAACAATACTTGTTCAGTTTATGAAATCAAGAGGTAATTTTACACTTCTTAATCTAACCTTATCATTAATTAGATTCAATTCTCTATTACATTTTTCAAGACATCATATTTAATTGATAAAATTATCCTTATCATTTACTATTTCTTAATCCTTGTGACAAGTAAAGACGGATGAAAGGAGTATTTAGTTAATACTCCTTACGTAAGTAATGCATACATATTAAGAAAAAAGATTCAATGGCATAATTTATACCATTCTTTCCATATTGCCTTTTGTGAAATAAAGATATAACTTTACAAGTAGGATAATTTATCTCTTCGATTAATATAAAACTTTAACAAATGAAATAGCAAATTTGAAAAAAGTTTCAAACATCCATCGTGAATTTTTAAATAATTTAACTATTTTGAATAAAGAAAAAGCCTGAAAAAAATTAAGTTGATATATAATAGAGAGAGTAGTAAACATCTCTATAAATAACCTGATTATATTCACAATTAATTAAATTAAAAATCCAAGATTATAGAGTAACAAATCACTATATTCCTATTTATCCAACTTTTCCCATTAAACTACACGACAAATGAAGTAATTAACTCCCCATTTCTTTCAGCAAATTAAAACTGATGCAGATTTGCTTATTTTTATAAGCTCATAAAATGCAAATCCTAGCTAATTGGAAAGAACCAGTTGGATTAGCCAACTTTTGGATATAATGGATGATCCCAAAAGTTGGCTATGTGTAGTTGATTTGATTTAATTAATTAATTTCCAAAAGTAACTCCATTATATCCAAATGTCAATATCTATTCTCATTAATGTAATTTCCACTTTTTTCCTACACTTAATTTCATTTCCGTATTAAGAGAATAAATTATGTGTCCAAAGCAACCTATTTTTCCAACAAATCAACCAGTCTAGAGAAAAATTGCTTTAGCTAAAATGGCCAAACACCAAAGTTTCTTCATTTTGTTCATCACATTTGCTGTTATTTTTTAGTTGAAGCATTTGAAAGTAAAGAGGTAGAAGGAGATTTGTATAACAAGGGATGGAAAAATGCACGTGCCACATTTTATGGTGACATAAATGGCGGCGAAAAGTTGCATAAGTTTTTTTTCTAGTTTAATTTATTGTACATTATATGTTATTGAGACAGTGACTAAGCTAAAAACTTTTATATATGAAAAATATTCAATGAAAATTGTTCAATTGACAAGCTTTTATTATATGTGGTTACAATATGATTTTGAGATATGTTAACACAGAGAGAAAAAAAATAATTTTTCTGTTGGAAAAATAAGGAATCACACAAAAATAAATATGACACAATAATATGAAAAATGAGAAAATCACGACACCAAATATTTAACGTGGTTCATCCAACACTTTTGGGCTACGTCAACAAATCAATACTTCTATTTCTTCTCCTATTACAAATAGTAGGCATAAGTGTACAATTTCTTCTACTATTACAAATAGTAGACACTCAGAGAAAAATACCAAAAATAGTGAACACACTATTTCTTTTGGGAAAAATATTTTCTAAGCACACACTCTAATTTTTTCTTCACAAATTATTTTATTTTATAGCCTATGATATACTTCACAGAAAAAAATATTTATTTTTTCTCTATGCTCTGTATTTTTCTCTCTTTGTTAGTGTGTTTTTAAATGAGTGCAAAAGCTCTTCTATTTATAGTAAAGGAAAAATGTGTCCACCCCTGACCAATCAGAGAAGGGGCAAAGTTCCTTTTCTATACCAAAACTTGCAGTCAGCTGTCTTTGTTGAAAATAATGGGGCTGGACCCATATTTTCTCCATCGCATTTCATCTGCCGTAGCCATCTTCTATCCAAAATTAAGAAATTAGGATCGACAATGTGAGTATGCTCACACTGACAATACTAACATTGATCCAATTAATGATTTGTTTTTCAAAGACCAAAGATGTATTAAATTTTTCCTTTCTAAATTACCCTTTTTCTTTAATGTGTTTTCATTGATTATCGCATGTTTTAAGAAGAGCCCAGGAAGAAGTAAATGGACGATATTGACAAATCATCTCAAGGTTTGAGATAGTTATATTTGGAAAAATATTGCGTTATTGAAGCATTTTCAGCTATGCATAAGAATTTCAAAGTTTAATTTGATTTTTCTTTGTCAAAGGTCCTTCGGAAACAATTTCTCTACCTTCATAAAATAAGCGTAAGGTTTGATTGTACTCTATCCTTTCCAAACCTCAATTTAACTAGATATGTTGTTGATGATGATGCTTTTTCATAACACATATTAACATTTGTAACAAAATTATTTGATGACTGTATTGCAGAGGGAGCTTGTGGTTATAGCAACACTAAGCACAACACTCTTCAAAAATGGATCTACCTGTAAAGCTTGCTTTCAAATAATGTGTGCCAATGCTCCTAAA
>JAOTQJ010000072.1:24953588-24977190 GCA_025642045.1 Solanum sejunctum | reverse complement strand
TTCATCGTATCAATATAGGAAAGATTGCAACTTATAACGTTTTTCATATAGTTTTTAATCATCTAAATTTTAAATTTCAAATATTAAATTTATTTATTTCAATTTAATTTGAAATATAGTCAAATTGACCTCGAGAAGCACAACATTGTTACAATTTGCAACTATGAGGAAAAAAATTATAATAATAGAAGTAATTTATAGATTTCAATAGTGAACACTTAATTACCACATCAGCCATGATATGGAAACCACTTTAATTCCATTTCCTCAAGGATCCAAACGCAGCCTATGTAAAAACCACTAATACGACGTCGTAAATGGCCACCGGAACTCATCTCCTCCGCCTGATCGTTTCCTGCCGGAAAATCACAGCACAGGTGACAACCACCAGCACCGACACCATCGTAGCTATGGCTTCATCCTCCGAGCAAGAGTTCGCAGCGCAGTTTAGAGCCAAGCTCAACCGACTGCCTAGGTGCCGCAATCTCTGGGATACGAAAATCGCCTCAAGAGTCGGGGAGAAGCTCGGAGATAGGCTCAATGAAGTAGGAGTCCACAACGTTGAAATCGATGTTGAAGAGGAGCTCAATAGACCCGTTCACTACCAGCAAATGGTGGCGCCGCTTTTTGAATCCGTCAAACGCAAGGGCGTTGCCGTTGTTGGAGCTGACAAATTGATTTTCTAGTTTATAGGAAAAATTGAAGATGACATTGCACCCATAAATCTTTTGTGGCATTTTGTCCTTTTAAAAATGTGATAATTTTGAATATGCACTCCAATTGTTTGATGATTAGACTGGCAGGTTGTTCATTTGGAGTGAGTTGTTATAAAATGCTTTTAGTGATTGTGAGGAAGAGCTTTACTCAATGCTATTTGTAATTTGGGGCCAACAGTATCACGGAGTTAATGAGACTGCTGGAAGACCTTCATGCTATTAGAGTTGGAAGTGGTGAATTAGATTAGCAGGCTAATTGGTTGATAGGATTAGCTGGATATTTAACCTTGGAGTATAGCAGGAGTAGTGGTGTTTTGTGTTATGTGTTGTCATTATCTGTCGTATATGTGTTAATTTTATGGTATTTATATATTGTCATGTGTTTTTCGTTATTAGTTGCTTTTTTTTATCTTTTTTTCTTCTTTTTTATCTATCTAGTTTATTCTGTTTATGAATTTTTGAGACGAAGGTTCCCAAAAAATATTCTCTCTACTTCTAGCTAAAGTCTGCATACATTTTATATTCTTCAGATCTCACTTGTAAAATTGCACGGGTATGTTGTTATTATTTTAGTACTATTTCATCTCTTATCTTGTCACAGACATTGTGGATTGCTGCAACAAATTACAGGATATGCATATTTGTCCGGCTCTATGAATACTCCGCGGGAGTTGATTCGGCGGCGGATAATATATATGATCGGATGATTGTTGAGTACTTATTTGATAGGTATGATTGACAATCATTAGTTGTGCCTTAGAAATACTATGATTTACTATTCATATTCTAATTAACAAAATAACCTGTGTTGAAAACGCACAGGATAGAGATCATTTCATGCCCCAAATGAGACATCTTTATGCATCAAAGCACAAAGATGGAAGTAAATATCTGAACACTACAGAAACAGAAATAAAAGCACAAACATGGAAGTAAACACTACAAAAACAGAAGTAGAAAGAACAAAATATACCAACATGGGTTGTAATGCACTGGTAAGAGTGCTTCACCCTTAATTAGAGGTCTTGGTTCGAGCCTTGGAAATGGAAAAAATCCTGTTAGGAGCGTCACCTGCAAATGAACCCTACAGTGCACGATCTGAATTTAGTCAAGGCTCTATAGGTTCCGGACATTGGGTGAAAAATCAAAAGAAAGAACAAAATATCACTTAGCCGAAACCGAAAACAGGAACCGATGGATTACCCGTCTCTATGGCAACTCGTGCAAATCCTTTTCTTCTTTGAAGGTAGGATTAATACCTTCTCTACAAAACAAAACAGAGGCAAAATGAATAATATATGACTACAAATACATTTTGCCATTACCCACTTGTATATGTATCATTTTTTCCTAATTCAATTATTCGTAAATTTTTTTGAAAAAAATTACGACAAGCCTTTTTTTTTCTTTTAATAATATGAAAGTGAAATGAATTTTAAGTTATTCTTTTAGACAGAAATGATGTTTTACAAATCGAATAAATATTATTGGATATTATTAAATAGTATAATGCACAAATAAAGAAGGATAAATGAAACTTTTAGTTTATAATAAATATCTCTATATATAATCTAATAATATTCATAACTAACTACATTAAAAACCCAGGATTATATAGCAACAAATCACTAAATTTCTATTTATCCCGCTTTTCTCATTAAATTACAAGTCAAATGAAATAATTAATTCCCCCAATTCTTTTAGCAAATTACAACTGATTTAGATTTTCTTATATTTATAAGCTCATAAATGCACATCCTACCTGAGAACCAATTTTGGCTATAAATAATATGTCAAAGCAACATATTTTCCAAAACAAATTAACCATTTTAGAGAAAAATTCTATTAACTAAAATGGCCAAACACCAAAGTTTCTTTATTTTATTGATCACATTTGTTGTTATTTTTTTATTTGAAAGTAAAAAGGCAGAAGGAGATTTGTATGGCGACGGATGGAAAAATGCACGTGCTACATTTTATGGTGACATGAAGGGTGGCGAAACTATGCGTAAGTTAATTCCTTATACATTATATATATATATATTGTCGAGATAGCGACGAAGCTAAAAATTATATTTATGAAAAATATTCAATTGACAAACTTTTATTATATATGGCCACAACAAGGTGTGGAGATATGTTATAACATATAGACCAAAAATGATTTTTTTTTCCTCCACATTTTGTTTGTTATAGCCCTTATTTGTCCAAAATTACGATCGACAATGTGAGTAAGCTCATACTAATAATAGAAGTTTTAATTTATTTTCATATACGACTTTTATCTCTAATTTTAAATTTTAAGTCCAAAGATGTATTAATTTTTTTCTTCAAAATTGCGCTTCTCTTTAATGTGTTTTGACTATCTCTTGTTTTAAGCAAGTTTGGGAAGAAGTAAAAGGATGATATTTACAAATTACTCTATAATTAATGATGTCTTTAATCAACTTTTTTAAGGGATGTATCACATTTTGGATTGGACGGAGTATAATATTTTGATCTTTTCTTGAATTTAAATTTTAAATAGGGAATACAGTCAATAGATTCATATAATCGAATTTCAATATTTTTGGGACTGAAACATAATAATAATTGTTGTTAAAATAAATTTACCATCCACAAAAAAAAAAAAATACAAGTTAAACTTGCTTAGATGGTGAAATGCCTTTTATCTCGATTAATAAAATAATAATACACTAATGGTTTGTGTCACTCGCGCATAATTGAAAACTATTACGAATCATCTCAAGGTTTGAGATAGTTATTTTTGAACAAATATTGCGTTATATAAAAGCATTTTCACCTATGCATTAAAAAAAATTAAAGTTAAAGTTTGATTTTTCATAAGAGTATTAGGTCTGCATACCCTTTACCTTTCCCGAACCTTATAGAATTTCGAACCATACTTGTAGAATTTTACTAGGTATGTTGTTGCTGCTGCTGCTTTTTCATAACATACATATAAACATTTGTAACAAATTTATTTGAATACTATATTACAGAAGGAGCTTGTGGTTATGGAGACTTATTCAAGCAAGGGTATGGCCTGGAAACAGCAGCACTAAGTGAAGCACTCTTTAACAATGGATCTACCTGTGGAGCTTGCTTTCAAATAATGTGTGTTAATGCTCCTCAAGCATGCCATCCAGGCCAAATTATAACTATAACTGCCACCAATTTCTGCCCTCCAAATTACACAAAAACTAAAGACATTTGGTGCAATCCTCCACAAGAACACTTTGATCTGACATTGCCAATGTTCTTAAAGATTGCTGAGTACAAAGCAGGAGTTGTCCCTGTTGTTTACAGAAGAGTCACTTGCTACAAAAAAGGAGGTCTAAAGTTTGAGATCAAGGGTAATCCTAATTGGATTCTGGTTCTTGTTTACAACGTGGGAGGTGCTGGAGACGTTGTCAATGTCAAAATCAAAGGATCTAACACTGGATGGCTACAAATGTCACGAAATTGGGGGCAAAATTGGCAGACTTCTCAGCAGTTGGTGGGACAAAGCTTGTCTTTCCAAGTACAAACAAGCGACAGCAGTTGGGTTCAAGCTGATAATGTTGCTCCCGCTAACTGGCAATTTGGTCAGGCATTTGAAGCAAATAAAAATTTTCAATGATTATGTATTGTGGAAAATGAGTAGTTTTTATTCAAGATTATTTATGATCTTTTCTCTAAGTTTTTTGCTTACAAATAAATTCTCTATATTTGAGTGGACATTGAGCAAGGAAGGAACAAAAAAAGAAGCCAAAGGTGTGGTCTCGCAGTAAATGAAGCGCGAGAACTACGAGGTCTTACATTCAAATTCCAGCAAAACCTAGACACTAAACAATCAGTACTTGAATTGGTGGAGTAGCAAGTGCAAGAGCTGGCTCATGCACGGTTAAAAAAAGAAACGAACCATAAAGGTCACTGAAAACAAATAAGTAAATAGTAACTAGGGACACATATCCAGAACAAAATTCACATCATCTAGGTATCACAGAGAAATAGGAAAACCACTTCTCGGTCTCTAACTACTATATCATTTATGGATCTTCAGACAACCTTAGTCGTCCAATAATACTAAACTCATAACATTCCGCCACTTCCCTCTGTTTGAATCTTTCCTAATATTAGAAATAGCAGCTTTAGACTAGGCTAATTCTTCAGAACTGAGGCAAAAACTAGCAGCAAAACACAACAAGAATCATCGCTGACCCTTTTTAGTCGAAATTAGAGATACACTTCACCTTTTATTGCCAAATGCTTGAGCATGACTTCTGGCAAGAATAACCATCAGAGCGCCAATTCCAGCAGCCATCCCAGCTCCAAAGAAGAAAGAGGGCATGTGAACAATTGATCTTCCTTTGTTTTGCATCACTTCCCAATGCAATTGAACATCATCTGCATGCCATAAGCTCATGTGTACAGCCAGTGTCATTTTCAGATCAGAATCAAGTGGTGCGCTTAGAACTTGCAAACACACTGGACAAGAAGCTTTCAAAGTCATTCCTTCTTCCATTATGGTTACTCTTCCAGCAACTGCTATAGCCTTATCTCGCAATGGCTTTCCAAAGGGCCTGGAAATCTACACAAGAGCTCAGAGGAAGATATATTGCAAGATTTGCTAACAAGCATGACTTAGTCGCAGGTCAAACTTCAATTAGAGTAACTGGCTTACCATTATAAGTCTACAGAGCCGCTGCCATGACATCATCAGCTGCCTCCTCATCTTCTAGGACTGAACTACTGTGAACAATTAAAATGAAAGTTGTTCTCTGCAATGATATTCCAAGAGCAGAAATAAATCAAAGTAATGCATCACAAAAGATCAATTCGTGTTTCCTTGGCCCGATGGTGAGTCTAGTGGTTAATGAAGTAGATTGAGAACTATGGAGTCTCACAATTAAATACCCATGGAGACAAAACCATTAGGTTATTTCTACAATAGCTGAAGCAAGAGATACACTGTGGAATTACTCGAGGTGCACACAAGCTTGGCCTCAACACCAGGGTTATAAAAGAAAACAATATAAACCTGATTCATGGTTCTACTTCCGATAAACGATTTTTTACCTAGTTAAACACAAACCTCAATGAATTCTAGACATAAAAAATAATCTAAACCTACGTTTCACTCTTAGATAAGATTAAGAAGGATTTCAAATAAATTATTCATTATCCTAAGAAATATCAACAACAAAAAAGATTGAAATAACGACAACATACCCCGTGTAATCTCAAAACCACAAGTGAGGTTGGAAAGATAGAATATACACAAAACTTACCAAAACAGGCAGAAAAATAAAATAAAAATTGAAGCATTGAGTAAAATAAACTTAAGGAATATTATAAACTACTTCGTGATTCTTCTGATAGCAACCCAACTCAAACTTAAAAGTCAATTTCTCCATATTCTTCTCTTTTCCTTACAATACTCATACAGGTCCGTTGATGCTTCAAGGAAATACATTATATTACGACAAAAACGAGCGGTTCAACCGTAAAAATCCAAATCAACACAACAATGAGCCACCGATTTAGCAGAAAGAGAGCAATTCCTCCTTGCTTGGTGTAAAAAAAAGCGCAAAATTTTCAAAAAACAGCTGGAGAATTTACAATGCACCTATCGATTTCTTAGCAAGTTCAGAGGAATGCACATATATGTACTAATCGTATGCGTTAGAGCTAAAAAACACCAAAAGAAGGGTACCGCGCTGAATCAACTTCGCCGGGAAAACGCCGACGACGATCTTTGAGTTTACCGGATTTGTATAATGGAAATTAATTTGTGGGAAGAAGAGAATTCTTTCGGAAGTAAAATTGGGAAAGTGAAGGAAAATAATATGGAAAATTCTTTCTTTTGGTCAATTATTTTTGACTTATGTAATATGCCATAAATTAAAATAAATCAAAAGTTATACATTGATCTACTCTAAAATAGTTTTAAACTTATAATTATTTTAGTTTGACGAAGCATTTTAACAGGTATTTGGCCATAGATTTTAATTTTATGGAGTTGAAAATAAAATTATGTTTAATTACTTTTTGCAAAAAATCTTTGAAATAATGTTCGTGATTAAATATATTTAAATATAATTTAAAAAGTAAAATATGAATTAAGAAACATGTCTTAAGCCATTTTTCAAACCTGAAATGCAATTTCAAGTTTGATTTAGAATTTTCACGATCAAATTTAATTATTATATAAAGTGAAAAAATTATTCTGCAAATTAATAAATACTTACTGGGCGAATTAATCCTCATAATGCTTTTTCGAATTATAACTCCTAACTTCCTCCTCATTTTATATATTTTTTCACGTACCAAAATATTTGTCAATTTATCCAAATAAATTAATTTTATTATTCTTAATTTAAATGGGCTCCAGAAAGAACGGGTGTAAGATTCAAGGAACTTGCCACTTAATTAAGGAAGTTTTATGGAATGCATACATAGTTTTTACTTTACAAATTTGTCTTAGTACTTAATAATTGTTAATGTACATTTAATTTAGCGTGAAAGCTAATGGTCCTTGATTTTCAGGTTTCCTCCATGTTACGTCCATTCAAGAAAACTTTCATTTGTTTGAGAGGTAAATTTATTCATGAAAAAAGAGTTGATTGTGTAGAAATTCCTTCAAACAGTCATGTGAAAACATCTTTTTAATTTATACAAAAAGTCATACCCAGTCATATCATAACAGATAAAGAAATTCAACATTACTAGTCTTCCTTGTTCTCTAAAGTGAATGCCCCAATAAAAATGCGCAAAACACAAATTCTAGCTAAAATTCTTCTCGATGAAGCCATTTAACATCTCAAACTTTGAAGCCTTAAATAAAATTAATCATATCGATCTAGATAAGTAGTGACAATAAAAAAACTTTTAAGCCTAATAAAATTATATTTCAACCAAGGTTTGGGCCCTCACATCATGTGTTAGTAGTCACGAGGATTATTATACCAAACATAAAATAATCCATAAATTCTCACTTAATTTGTATGTATTATTTAGTACCATTGTATTTATGCCAATTATTCTCCCCATTCTGTCCAACCAAACGACATTAGTAGAGTTGGGAAACACTTCACATTGGAAAACTTATACTAAAAAAAATTCTTTATTCCGATTTTTATAACAATAACATGATAAAATAGGGGTATCACAATTGGCCAATAAGAAAATGAACTTGAAGCGACCCACTCATTTTAACCAAACCATCTAAATGTGGTAGCCCGAGGGTTGGGTGATATAGACTAAATTGAGCTAAAGAAACCATACAACATATGTGTAATCCGATGGGTGATGGGTGGGTCTAAAGAGAATGGTCTGTAAGCAATCTTATCCCTCTCTAATAAAGATAGATGCTATTCAAGACTCTCAACTCAAACAAAACACAGCAATAAAAAAAAAGGAGGTTTTAACATGTACTTTCAAAATTATAAAAGCACACATAAATAAAGAAATTAAAACTTAATAAAAATTGAACTGATTGCATTACGACTTGCTTGTTAGCCCAAATCCATTACAGACAGTAATTTTTGGGCAGATCCTCCAATTTATTAACTCAACTCACTTGACATCTCTATGGCGAACTCAAGTAGATGAAAGGAAACAATTCCATACAGTTTTAAGTGCCAAGTAGTTATTCCATAACTTGCTTTTTGGGAGTTAACCCATACATTATCAAGCCATGTAACCAAACGCACCAACACAAGCATCTAAGAAAGTACCATCATGCAGCCTGATTTCTAGTAAATAGAACAGTTTATAGAGCTATAAATAGTTCACAGTATTCACGTTGCTCCGGGCAAATACTCGTTCAGTATAAGCAAAATAGAGCTAGAGATTGACCTAATGCTCGATATCTTTAAGTCATTTTATATGCTTTTGGCTTTCTTTAAGCAACCACATGGAACAAAAAGTTAAGCCAAACCTTTCTCCCACCCGTACCAGTTAAATTTCAAAGCTTGAATGCGCAACCATTCCGTGCCTGAAGCAGCAGTGACCAGATAATACCGAAATTGATGCTGAGCTGTTAAGGGATTCTATTGGTGTATGGAAATCCTTTCTTTGCAGGAAACAAAAATAACATTTTATACCCGACCAAATATAATCGGATCAAAAAGTGTCAAAGGAATTAAATCATACTTTATATTAAGCCACTATAAATTTTCGACCAAAAATTATATCTACTAAATCAAATCATAATGATGAGAAGCAAACCACACAATCCAAGTTTTCATTATTCAAGTCACAAAAAGCATTAGGCAATTTATAACAACCATTTTTCATTAGATTGTTAGTCTTCAGAATTAACCCAAGATGATACATTTTTTAACCAATAATATCATCGCTTCAATTCAAAAGAAAATGTACTTCATGGAAGAAAATGTTTCTGCTAGATTTGAAATTGTTAAGGGTAAGGGGTCGTTTGGTAAAATACATAAAAA
Source organism: Solanum sejunctum (assembly GCA_025642045.1). Taxonomy (NCBI): domain Eukaryota; kingdom Viridiplantae; phylum Streptophyta; class Magnoliopsida; order Solanales; family Solanaceae; genus Solanum; species Solanum sejunctum. The sequence goes on along the minus strand of JAOTQJ010000072.1, from coordinate 24,968,033 downwards.
TAACGTCAAATAGAGTATTAATAATACGTATATTAATTCTATATAGAATATTTTTATGCATTATTTGGTTTGATGCATTAAATATATCATATATTACATAAAATAATTTATTACGAATATATCCCTCACAATTATAATTCAAAAAGTGTGAAAAAAGAGGGGTAAATGAGTTTTAACATGCTAATACATGTATTAACAAGATTGTATTGGTAATAACTAAATATATTTTTAGGTCTGAATCTTAATTCAAATTCAGCCCACTAAATCAATATATTTCTCTTTTTAAAGAACCTCTTATGGATCTGATATGAAAAGATCCAAGAAATTTCTATCAAAATTTTATTTTTTCCAATAATTTTATTAAGACTCTTTGATCATAATATGCTTGTATGATCAAACGCACTATAAGATTATATTAGATATAATATTATTGTTCAATTATGTATATATTTAATGTCTCTTATTAAAATTTGTTAATTTTATTGAGCTCTTTGATCATTGAACCTACTTGTGAGATTTCATTAGATATATTATTATTGTTGAACTATGTATACACCTAGGTCTCTTATTAAAATGTTGTTTTAGGACACTAATTTTATTATTGAAAGTCTTTGATCATCAAACCCGCTTGTATGATCAAAGCAGTTATAACATTACATACTAGATTCATATTCACGTTTAGATATTGAAAATAAATAATAATTATTATTTAGTGTTCAGATCTAAAAATCACACCTTATTAATATTCATATATATTATCAGAATTTGAATATTTAAATTTTAATACATATCTTAATATTTAAATTTAAATATCTTAATTTTAATAAAAATAAACGAAGCTTAAGTTAGCTCGTTGGGTTGTTCCTTTGCAGCTTTTTAACTGGATCATATTATGGTTAAATAAATTTGATGAGTTAAATAAGTTTATTATTTTTTAAATAGACTTTTAATGATATGACATGTCGTTAAAGATAAGGTCGACTTTTAAGGTGCTGTGATAGTTTGAATTATTTAGATGACAAGTTTATGTGAGAAAGATGATTTTTAATTGACTTCAATCTGTTAGAGAAAAAGTGAATTTTAAAAAAAAAGTAATTAGAGCTGTCACTTAATCTTTTAAAAAAAATTATAAAAATCTAATTTAAAAAATTTTAACAAATTAAATGTTAAATATTTAAAAATATATATAAAAATTTCAAATTTTTATTTTGAGAAGGGGTTAGTATTTAAAATGGCAGATAATTGTGATCATTTGACGATGTGAAAATTTCAATTGACTAATTTTAGAAAAAATCACTTAAAATATAAAAATATTTAAAACTACTTGAAATAAATTCTAACTTAGGACATTTAAAATAATTTATAAAAAAATTAAAGTTTATCAAAATAGACTAACTAAAGAAAAGAAAATTTAAAATTATTTTGGGAAAGAACTTAAGAGCTTTCGGGGAGGGGAGGGGAATAGAAACTTGACAAAAACGTGATTAGATAAAGAAAAGCATTCCTGACATTTGAAAAGATAACGACTTAAGAATCAAAATTCTTAAACAAGTAAAGAATTTAGATCAAACATTTAAATAAATAATGCCAAAAATAAGAGAAAAACAAATGACCCCACGTAAAAAAATTAGTTCTTCTTTAAGAATTTTAATAAAGTTAATCTACAGTTAGAAATAGAGTTAACATATTAATCACAAGTAAACACGGGAAAATTACACAAAATAGATTCAATTTGAAATAAATTATTTACTCAAATTGAATCTAACCCAAACTATTTTTTTCTTAATAGATTCATGGCTCAAATTATTTATCCTCTTATCCTATCTTTTTCTTTTTTTTATGTTGTCCATGATGTCAACATAACTACTATGAAGTAATCATCTGTGATACTCCGGCGATATATATATATGTCATACAAATATCATATAGGATGAGTTTAATCATTTGTGATACTCTGACGGTATATTGATATGGTACCATACAGGATTATGCTCTTTTTTAGGAATAAATAGGAAACTATTAAATTAAAAAGATTTTTTTGTGATACTCTATCGGTATATTAATATCATATCAATATAATATAGGATTAAAGTTTAATTCTCTGTGATACTTCATCGGTATATTGGTACCCTAATCGGTATCATATAGTTTTGAGCCCTTTTTTTAAGAAAGAGAACAATCAAAAGAAAATTATTAAAGTCACAAATTTATTTATTAAACTCTAAATTAGTAGAAAATATATTTTTGTGATACTCCATCTTTATATTGATACCTTATCAGTATTATATAGGATTGAACATAATTCTCTATGATACTCTATCAGTATATTGATACCCTATCAATATCATATAACTTTGGGCTTTTTGTTAATAAATAAAATTTAAGAGAAAATTATTAAAGTCACAAACTTGTTCATTAAATTCTAATTAATAGAAAATATATTTTTTGTGATACTCTATCGGAATACTGATACCATATCAGTATCATATAATGCCAGCAAAATGAACCCATATTTTGGTAACCACCCATATTTTAGTAGTTTCGATAGTGACTTTTTTACATGCTCATATTCAACTCATAGAAATATGGGTATTCATGGGTAAAATATGAAAAAACTAAATCGGTTAAGCTTCTAACTTCTTCTCGCTCAAAATTCATTATGTTTTCTAAATTATTTATTTTTTGTTGAATTAAATATGTTGAAAATATAAATAAATAAACTTATTTTCTTTAAATTTAAGAAAAATAATTTACCTCAAAGAAGTAGAAAAATAATTTACCAGTGGGTACAAACAATTTGTGAGGGCCATCGGATTGGGTAAAACCTAAATTAACCGTGATGCACTTGCGGGAAACTCATTGCCGAGGGTTTGTGTACCCCCGGGCTTAGTCGGGGCTCTAAGAGACTCAGACACTCGATACAAATAAAAATAGATATTGTCAAAACTCTCCAATTGCAAATCAGTAAATCACAATTATTTTCATACTCCAACCAATACCATAATCCCTCCACAAGCCCTCAAACCCCCACCCTTCCACCCCCAAAGAAAATTAATTTTTTTTTATAAAATCTTTTTTTCTTATAAAAAATTCAAATTTTATCATAAAAATTATAAATTCAGTTGAAAAACTTGCTACGGTTAGAAAACCCAACAGAATGAGCCACTACAAATTAAGGTTATAACTTATAAGTATGAAATCAATATGACAAAAATTAAAAGCTGAATTTTAAACAAATTTAAATTTTAAAAATATTATTTTTTTTATCTCAATCCAACACTTAACCCCTTCTCAGCCTGAGTGTCGAAATTAAATTTTGAGTCGAAAAGTTATATGTCGAATCTTGTTAGAAGTTCGTCGTATGATTAATTTGAAATTGGGATCGAATCCCAATTTAAAAATCAAATCTTGCATTAGGTGTTGAATTTAATTTTATGATACAATACAATACAATAAAATATTTTTATTTTTTTTAAAAAAATAAAGTAAATTATTTTATCTATATTGAATTACAAAGTAGAATACTATTTGCTCATTAAAATATGGATAAACTAGTATTTTATTCAATCCATTTCTTACCCAACTAATTTTTACCCATTTAATATATGGGTGGTTTGAATTATTACCCATTTTATATTGACCCATTTTCAACCCGCCCAAATTTGACCCAACCTTCCCATTTGCCACCACTAATATCATATAAGAGTGAGTTTAATCCTTTGTTATACCCTATTCGTATATTGATACCCGATTGGTATATTATATAGGGTGCGCATTGATGTGATGTTGATATCGACGCACAAATTTTAATAGAGAGAGGGGGATTTATAAATATAAAAAGATATATAAATATAAATAATTTATTTCAAAAGGGTATAAACTTAATTTTCCCCTAAATAATTAGGGAAAAATAAGAGAGGAGAAAATTTAGGCCCAAGTCTAATTTATGATAACCTAGACCTGTTCCTTGGGCCAAACTACTGCACTTGGGCTTTTTTAACCCAATTTCATCTCTGTGTAACTATGTATACAACTACTAAATACTTGTTATATATTAGTAAATATACACTAATTTCCCTGTATATAGGCTGCATATCCGCCTATTCTTAGCCTCCAACACTTGTATATTTGGTTTTCCTTGTTACTTAGTTTCCATTTTCTTTTTCACTCCTTCGTAGTTGGTACATTGACGACACAAACTCAAAAATAGAAAATTACATAGGATATCCATCTAATGTAGTGATCTTGATATTTTGCTCTACATAAGAAAAGTTTTATAAAAATGCTCTTTCTTTTATTTTAAGTTAAATCAAAGTACACCTCTTATGAAGAATACTTTTGTAAGACAATTTTAATAAGGGGCAAAATATCAAAACCATTTCTTATGGGGAGCATTTTTGAGCATAACCCTTTGAGGTGGTAGTCCCAAATAGCTTGGTCCAAGCCAGTTACACATAGAAAGAGAAAAGACAGAAAGTAGTACTATATTACCTGCAATTAAAATAATGAAAACACAATAAGCAGCAAAGTAGAATAACTAATCTCAATAATTTAAAATAAAAGATCCAAGCAGGAAAGACGTGTAATGGACCAAACAAAATAATTAATATAACTTACACAAATCCCATTGTGTAAGTAATAAATTTTAATATATCTCAATTTTTTGCAAATTTACAAATATCTCTTAAAATAAATATTGTGTGGATTCATTACCTAGAAACTAGGTTCATTATATTTAATTTCAATTACAATTTAAATGGAAAATAGCATAGTTTCATATTCCAATCTCTTAAAATTTGCTAAAAGATCCTAATCAAATCTCCAAAAAAATAAAAATACGTTTCAAAAATTCAAAATTTACAGATCTTCAACCTGTAACAAAAGGAATGCTACAGTAAACAAAAAAAAAGAGCCAAAATATGTCAAATGCTATCAATTTGAAAAAAGAAAAACTGTATCTCACATATGCCAATTAATAATTTTAAGATAACAATCCACTATTGGAAAAACACACACTAGATACATAAATTCTTTACAACTCAAAAAAGTTAGCATTGGAAACAAATTAATCAGTCAACCCATACTGCCCAAATGAATCATCACCCCTTACCAGCCAAAATACTGTCTCGATCAATCACCATATTCAACCCATACTGAGTCAATGAATCAACATATATGAGTCAACATTATGTTTCAATGAATCATCATACTTAATGAATCACCATAAAAATTTTGTAAACAACTCATAGTTTTGAAATAAATCACCATAAGAATTTAATAAATCACCATATAAGATACATACTACACATATGAATCACTATATTTTCCTGATGAAATAACTCATAACTGCTCCAATGAATCATCACCCATAACAACCAGAATACTGTCCCAATGAATCACCATATTCAACCCATACAGTCCTAATGAATCAGCAATATATATGACTCAGTTTTATGTCTCAATGAATCACCATATCTAATGTATCACCATAGAAATTTGTCAACAACTCACAAATATAAAAATATACAAGATACATACTATCTACATAAATCACTATATTTTCATAATGAATCAATCAATTTTTAGAATCATTGTTAGCTAATGTGATTGAAAAAATGAACATTAAGCAGAGATGGTCGATTAATTACGGCTTGAGCTTTCTTCTTCGATTTTTTTTTGAGATGTTTGGATCTGGGGGATTTGAACTTGAAGCTTTGTCCTTATTCAATTTTATTTCTTCCTTTTTCTTCATGTAAAATAGCTTGTTCTTGTTGTAATTGAGTGAGCCAATACTAAAGGATGGAGGATCCATATGTATTAGTGTATGAAAGTTGAAAAAATTGAACTTGTCAGTGATTGTCTAAAGAATTTGTATGAAATTGAAATGGGAAAGATAAAATTAACCTACTTTTTAAAAAAATTAAAATTGAATAATAGAGAGAGAAAATGTCGATTAAAATTCGAGAGAAGTTGGAAGTAACTTGAAAATAGGATTTATGGCGGAAGAGATGGGATTGTAAATGAAGTGTATCAAACATGTAGATTGAAAAATAGAAAAAGGGGGATTTGAAAATTTTTAAAATTGATAAGGAAATATTTGAGAATAATGAAAATTAGGTTGTGTACTTTGATAAAATTTTCAAATAATTATGCCCAGATTACTATGTTGACATACTTTGAAGCTAAATAAAGAAAAGGATCATCTAGAGTAATTTTAACAGTGAGAATAAATAAATATATTAAGAACAAAAGGATCACAATGGGCAAAACTAAATTCATATTAAAATCAATGATTATCACTCCAAATAAAGATAAATCAAGCATGGACAACTCTTAGGGCATCCAATTTTTCCTACAATACTAATGTTAGGAAGAAAAATAGAATCTGGACAACAGAACTAATGAAAACACACTTCAAACATCTAGCCTAGGAATACAAAATTGAACCTCAAGGAACTTGAACAGTTGAACTACACGTTGGTCCTATAGCTTGACATTCTAAGGTTAAAAAAAGAGTGAATCAAAGCAACAAAAGGACTTACATGAGAATTTGAAAGAAAACAAAAGGAGACAGAAATATCATGAACTCACAGAAATTGCTAGATCATTCATATTAAGAGATACACAAGTAAATAAGAAGTAATATCCAGTTTATTATGATAATCTATTCACTCTAGCAACAAAAGGAGCCTAACAGTGCAGAAAAATTGGCCTGGAGTTATTGGACAAGGGCAACTTATGGCCCATAGAAGGAGTTACGGCCTGTAGTTAGGCCGTAGATTGAGGGCCTTGACTTGAAGGAAATTGGAGTTTCAAAAAAGTGATCTACGAACCAACAACACAGCCTGTAAAGCATTATACGAACCGTAGAATCCCTTCATGGATAGAGAACAAGAGGATGAGAAAAATGGCTAAGTGTGGAAGAGTAAAATCAAATCTTGAAGCGATAATTAAATGGTCTTAACAAAATAAAGTATTTGAGATCAAAGTATGAAGCGTTGGTTACTTTCAGCAATAGTAGACTCAACCTACAAAAGGATAAATCAAGCAACTAATGAGTAAGAAAATTTTGGAATGAGGGCAAACTGAATTTCAAAAGAATATTCAACAATTTCAGGTGACAATGTGAATATATCCCAAAACAGCTAAGGGCCGTGGGAGTGAACAAGTTGGATAAAATTTGAACCAAAAGAATCAAGAACTAAATCATACCATTTGTAAATAAATCTAATCTAGCTTAAAACAGAAAACTACACTTGAAAGTCGAACATAGATATATGAAAAATCATAAAATAGAACACTACAGTCTACACTTGAAAGTCGAATGTAGATAGATGAAAAATCACCAGTTCAATCTACCTACGTAAATGATGTTTAGCTGTGACTGATAATGATAGAAAGATTGTTAAAATTCTAACTAGACTTGATAAAGATTCAAGTATAATGTAAACCGGATTATATCATTAAAAAAGGCTGGGCATAAATTTATAACATGTCTCAAACCAAGCAGGTAGAAATCAAGTCTAAACTAACACAAGTTTAAATCACTAAAAGATTTAAACTAATAAAATGAGATAAAAGAGGTGAATATACCTTTTGTATAGCAGCGACTAGGACGAAGATCTTGAAAGCCTTTCCACCACAATGGGGAAGAAATGAGTTTTTTCCCCTTGCATCTTGGACTTAGAAAAGAAAGAGGGGAGTGAATTGTTATTTGGAGCATGAGAATGAGGGAGAGGGAAAAGAAAGAGGGTAGAGTAAGGTGTATGATACTAGGCTGGTGTAAATTGGGCCTCATATTGGTATGAAATTGGATCATAATTTGATTTTTTGGGATTAATTACTTAATTAAATACCTTTTAATTAATATTTATCAAAATTATATATATTTTCTTTTATTACCATTTATAACAAATGGTACCAATATTTTTAATAAAATAAAGAAAATATTTTTATCTCCCTTATTCGTACTTACCTGCAACAGTCGTCCCCTTCTTTCACAATCGTCCCGTATTCGAAGTCCTTCCTCTTTACTGTAAGTCTTTTTTCTCCTTTTATTGTATTTTTCTCTATACATTTTACTCATTTTAATTTGTTTCTTCAATTTCTTGAGCTGATTCAACTGATGTTGTACTTCGTCTTCTTCGTAGCTACAATTAGGGTTTCACGTCCTTAATCTATGTTACTCAACAAAGTTTTAATTTGTTTTTTCAATTTCTTGAACTGTTTTACATCATTTTTATTGATTCAACTGATAATCTATTTCATCTTCTTTGTAGCTACATTTTAGGGTTTCATGTCCTTAATCTCTGTCAGCTCTAATAGAAAGTAAATAAAAGACTCCTAGATGAATCCCCAAAATTTGTTTATTCAGCGGACCGCCAGTGAATTAAATATCGGTCCTAATATTAGTCTAGGAATTTTACAATCTTCTGAGGATGAAAATAGATTGCATGTGGTGAAGAAGGACAAAAAATTGGACGAAAATACAAGACATGTGAAGAAGAAGGGGCAAAAAATGAAAAGTAAAAGAAGTGAAATTGCCTCTACTTCTAAGAGAGCTAGGGCTGTTGACTGTGATGATGACTTTGAAGATTTTCCACCTCAATTTTAAAAGAAAGGTAAACCAGATGCAATTGGAACGAAAAGAAATCAATTATCCAAAAATATCATTCTACTAGAAAGTTAATATCAGGTATTTATTCTCTTAGTTTTATTATTGAGTTGGACTTTTATGTGCTGAATGTTGTTGTTTAATGAGTGTTAGTTTAATAAATTAAAAAATTAAGCTTACCTTCTATTCATATGCAGGATCATAAATTTTGAAAACATCTGGATATTGTGTATGTTACAAGTAGATTGTCGTCGTACACTAACGTTATCACGCCCCGAAAGAGTACCCTAGATGTGGACGGCACTCAAAGACTATTGCTAGTCCCCAAGCGAACCACTCGGTCTTAAGACAATCACTCAATCAATTATATAGTGGAAATCATCTGCAATTAAGTAAATAGGATAGTGGGCAACTCAACTCAGTCACTTCTACATCAAAGAGTAAGGGTCATAGGCCAATACGATAATTCTCAACATCTATGATAAATGATAGTTTGAGAAAATATCAATTCAAAGAGAAAAGGACCTCAACATCAAAATCATCATCTCTATGTCTATAAAGACTCTACTTCTACAGTCTATGAAGATACCATGACAGATTATAGCTACCACAAACTCAAAAGAACTAACTCAAATATAGGAAGTAAAGTAAATGACAACCTTCAAATGTGGGGGAGGACTCACCAATATCTGGAATTAGGAATACTGGACCTCAACAATGCGTTTGCTGAAATCCTCTATCTTCTGTATCTACATCATAAAACGATGCAATGCCGAGTGGCATTAGTACATTGGTTTAGTATTTATCAATACACCATCTGCTAGGTAGTTAATATATTTGTTACCACAATTCCATCTTCCATTGAAGTAAAACAATAGAGCCAGAGTAATCATGTTTGATTTTTCCTGCACATTTTTTTACAGGCGTATAAAAATTGAATTAGATAAACTGCAAAATGAATTACAGGCATATAAAAGTTGAATTAGATAAACTGCAAAATGAATTAGATACAGAAGACTACTAAGTTTAGCCAATAACTCACTCCTTCACAGAAAACACAATTTTCATCAGACCTTCACTATCTAGAAACAGCAACTCAATTGAAACTTCAGAAAGTTACTCCTACTAAATCAATAAACTGCAAAATGAATTAGATTTAAACGACACAGAAGATTGCTAATTTTAGCCAATAACAGTTCATAGCAAAACACAATTTTTCAGCAGACCTGCAATATCTAGAAGCATCAACTCAATTGAAACTTCAGAAAATTATACTAAATTAATAAACTGCAAAATGAATTAGATCTGAACGACACATAAGATTGCTAATTTTAGCCAATACTTAGCTCGTTCACATAAAAATAAAATTTCACTAGACCTTCACTATCTAGAAACATAAAAACAATTGAAACTTCAGATAGTTACTCCTACTAATCAATAAACTACAAAACAAATCAATAACTAGATTATTTACTTTCAAACTTTTAAAATTTTGAATCTTGTGTAAGAAATTACATAGGAAGTTCTTCCCTTTCACTCACTAAAACTGATACGCGTTGCTTATGTCGTCGTTAATACAGATCTTTTGAAAAAAATTATACTGAGATGTAATTGTGAGAGGCAAATTGGGAGAGAAATCGAGTAGAAATTGGAGAAAAAATTGGGTGAGAAGCATAAATTTGGGGATGAGAAGCTTGTATATATATATTTATGTGATTTATTAATTTAATTGGATTAATTTGTTAAATATGATTTAAAATAGTATAAATTATTTAAATCCCTTACTTTATTGCCTGAATTTCCTCTAGTGTCGACTTTGTTTAATATCACAAAATTATTTTTTTATGCTCCATCGATACATGAAAATTGAACTGATACAAATCGAAAATCTAGCTGAATATTTAATTAGTTGCGTTAGAAACAGCATTGTTACTATAATTAACAACTAATCCCTAGAATCACACGTGGACATTTGCATATTTTTAGTTAATTAGTTACGTATGTGTTTAGCAGATTACATATTTCAAAAATTCAAAAAAATAAAATTTTAACGAGGAGATCCAGATTTAAAAAGTTTCAAGAAAACGCATTAATTCTTTTTACGAAATCCAGCAGCATGAATGTATTGATCCTGGTACGACATTTAGGAATTTGGGAAAGCGATGCAATGTACGTAAGGTATATGAGTGATGGAATAGTTGTAGGAGAAAATATTTCGTTTGTAAATTTGAAAGCAACCATCGCTGTGAAGTTAGGGGTGGACGAACAAAGAAAGAAGTTGTTGATCAAGTATGTTGTGGAAGGCAATACGTCACCAATCATAATTCGCAATGACATTGGTGCAATATTATATGTGGAAGTGAAGAAAAAGAAACTAGGTTTTGGTATGTACGCATTGTGTATTGATACTGTTGATCTAACAGTTGGGGAGTTAGGGGTTGTTGATACAACGAATGGGTCTATTAATTGTATTGAACTTTGTCAAAATGAGAGTGAAATAATTGGTATGATAGAATTAGATAATCTTGGTTCTTCTTCTGATTTGTATCTATCAAACGTAGACATTTTTTCAGTTGATGTAGAGGTAAAAGAGAAATAATTGTTTACGGATAGAACTGCTTTGGTTGCATTGATGGGGAAATACAAGATAATTAATGGCTTCAATTTTAGGGTCTCGTACTGATGTGCAAAAAATGATAAAATTGTTTTGGAAATGAATATGAATTGTTGATGTATCAGTAGTAGAGTAATAATTTTTAAATTTTTTTATTTATTTTGTATTTTCTGATTTATGTTGAAATTTAAATTGTGTATCCACATTGTAAGTCAAAATTTATTTTGAGTTAGAATTATATTTTGATTTTAGTTGTTGAAACAAACTTGATATAGTGAGAGTAAATATAGATGTGCGTGTATCAGTAGTTGGCTTTATCAATTCTAGTTGTATCAATATTATTTAGGGCTTAATTATTGATACATGAAAATTTTAAACGAAAAATATTTTTTTGTATTAGATAATGTTGGTTGCTAATGTGAACTGCTACAACATATTTTGTTAATATGTTGTATCAAGTTGTTATGTTGTAACAGTGAATTTTTTTTATTTTTTTGCAGCTATGTCTTGAAATGTTTTACTGAGAATTGTACTTGAAAATTGAAAGCATCATGCAGGAAAAATACAGATGTGCTCAAAATAAGATGCTTCAATGATGTACAGACGTCTCATGAGAGAAAGGATATTGAACAATGTCGAGGCGATACTGTCATTTATTAGTGGTGTGACGGTTCCAAAATTTTTTAATCATAAAAAAAGTCACACTGTAAAAGATATTGTGGCTGATATTCGCGCCGCATTTGGGGTGGGCATTTCGTATCAAAATTCTTGACGTGCGAAGAAAAAAGCATTGGAGATGTTGAGAGGTAAACCTAGTGATGGGTATAGACAGATATATATATACATCCACATGCTAAAAATTATATATCCAAATTCTTATATAATAATAAAAAAATCTGATATAAACGAGTTTATATATTTATTTATGGCATTAAGGTCTTTGATGAGGGGGTTTCAATTTTGTACATCCGTAGTAGTTGTTGATGGTGCTCATCTAAGTGGTGCTTACAACGGGACATTTATATCGGCAAGCACGTTGGACGGTGCAGGTATGATATTTTTTTAGTTTAAATTTTTAGTTGTATATTAAATCATGTATCAATATTGTAACATACGTATAACAAGTTATTTTATGTTTTAAATGATTAAATAAGATTGCATATTGCCTCTAGCGTATGCTGTTGTTGACATGGAAAATGATGCATCATAGATTTGGTTCTTTGAGCAGTTCAGAAATGCATTTGGCATTAGGGATAAAATATGTGTTGTATCGGATCGAAATGAAAGCATCATGAAGAGTGTGAGTATTATTTTTTCAGGTATTCTGTATTATGCATGCATTTGGCATGTCTGAAAAATATTTGCTCAAATTTTAGGAAGAGCAAGAACATGTTAACAAACATGTACTACTCAATGGCGAAGTGTTATGCAAAAAAAGATTTTGATAGAATTATGACGAGGGTGAACAAAATTGATTATAGAGTGAAAAATTATCTTGAAAATGTTGGGTATAAAAAATAATCAAGAGTACAAGCGACGGTGAATAGGAATAGGATGATGACTTCAAACATAGCAGAATGTATAAATGGTTGTTTTGTAGAGGCAAGCAGATTATCTATAATTGATTTTTTTAAGGAAGTTAGAATTTTGTTTGGTATATCAAATTGCAAAAATAGAGAGAAGGCATTATACACTAAGGATTCTTTGGGTAGAAAATTTAAAAATATTCTTGTTGAAAATATAATAAAATGTACAAGGATGAAGGTGTGTAAGTTTATTGTTTCTAGCTTTGTTTCAAAAAAATGTCTATTAGATTCTAATTGTTGTATATTCTTGGATTACTTAGTGAATATAGTTGATACATTTTGAAAGGTAGTTAACGAAAATATCAATGTAACAGGTTGTACCTTCTTCGAAATATATATTTTTAATTTACGATTCTGATAAAAAATACGTTGTTTGTCTTGAAAGAAAATTATGTAGTAGTGAAAAATTTCAATTTGGTGAAATTCCTTGTTCGAATGCGATAGCTATATTGAAAGTAAAATATGTAACCAATATGCATCATATTTCTCTGATTACAACCGGAAGCATTAGCTAACATCTACGAAGTTCCCATGGTTCCAATGACAGATAAAGTAAACTGGATTGCACCAAAGAATGTTTTGGAGAAAATAGTACTTCCACCAAAATACAAAAGATTGCCCGACAGGCCAAGGAAAGGAAAAAAGAAGAATGCCAGCGAAAAGACAAGAGTTAACGCAAACACTTATGGAAGGTGTGGGCATGAGGGACACGATAGAAGAACTTGTACTTTCTTCCCTAAAGAGAAATGACAGATAGATTTGTTTATATATATTCTATTATTGTTTTTATTTTATCATTTTTGCAGTTCATCAAAAAAAATAATAGAAGATTTCTTGATGTAAGACAAAACTTATGTTGATGCATCTCGTTATTTTTTTCGTGTATGAAATAGCAAATCCTTTGTGCAAACACCTTTCAATGTTGGAGCCTTTTAATTTTCACTGTTCTTTATATATTCATTGTTCGATATCCTAATAAATTATGTCTCAGTATTCATTTTTATGTATCAGCAATTATTAAATTTAAAAAGTATTGTATCAGTATACTGTATTATCAACAAGTAGCTATTTTGTTCTTGAAATTATATTTGTTGAGACATATATCATATGCTTATTTTTTCAAACACTAAGATATTTGATCTCTTGAATTATTAATATATTTTTATATTATGTATCACAATCCATATAATTATTTCTTGCATTTGTGATGTTTATTTGCATTATGTGTTGTGCTATTTCTGTAATAATACAATAGAAAGTCAAGTATCAGTATGATTGTATGATATACAAGAGTCCCAAATGATATATTTATGTTGAATTTTGTGATAATTTATGTGAATATTGACAGTAACATATAAATATTTGTTGTATCAGAAAATAGTTTATTTATTATAGTACTGATTGATGAGTCTCGGACGAAAGTTAACGAAAGGTTGGAGGCTTGGAGACACGTCTTGGAGTCCAATGGATTCAAATTGAGCAGGATCAAAACTGAATACCTGGAGTGCAAATTCAGCGTTGAGAGAGAGGAAGCAAACTCTGAGGTGAGGTTTGCCACTCAACTTATCCCCAAGAGGGATAAGTTTAAGTATCTGGGGGCCATCATCCAGAGTAGTGGCGATATCGACGAT
>JAOTQJ010000072.1:24924425-24953488 GCA_025642045.1 Solanum sejunctum | reverse complement strand
GGTGGGGGCTGGGGTGAGTGGGTGGGTTCTGACTTCTGAGTATCAAAAAGGTACAAACAAACAACACAGCAATTTTGCAAAGCTGACATTCATATTTACCCACTAAGATAAGGCTAGGCATCATATATTTACCTAGAAGATGTGAAATTCAAGTACACTACATCTGACCTTAAACCATTACCATTACATTCACAACACTGTACTAACTACATATGGACATCTCTCTAGCTCTAACTATGGAGAGAGACACATGGAACGAACCACATCTCATGAAAATTGACATAATTGGCCTACATGCAAAATGGACTGCCAATATTGCATTCGAGGTACAGTGTAGAGATCTTTCTGCAAATGCATCTTCGTGTGGCTCTATTTTTGCTGCGGCTAGTGCCAGTACATAATTAGCAACAAAACTTCCAAGGGATGTGGAGCAAGTGGATTGATGACGAGAATGCGGAAAAAATATCAACTAAATCAATGATCATAGTGAAAGACATTGTACCCTATCAGGGAGATTTTGAGGCATTGGGAGCGCAGTTACGTATCTTTGCAGAAAAGGTTTATGGCTATGTGCAGCAGCATCCGTTGAAGATGACTCAGAGCCATTGGATTGCCCCCGACCATGAAACTTTGCAAATCGATAGAAGACTGAGAACTTCTCCAGATCTTGTCCTTCCACTATCATGTCTAATAGTGATGCTCTCTTGTCCAAACTGCACCATAATGGCAGAAAAATCAGAACATACCCAGTGAAATTCCACAAAATAGGGTCTTTCTCAGTAGCACATCAAAGATAAAATGACCTACTCATATTAAAAGGAATCTTTTATGGAAACAAATACAAGGATGACAGCAGAGTCACTGATTTAAAAAAATTAGCAGAGTTCATTTTCTCAGAACAGACAAGATGGCTTCATGCACAAGCTGTGACCGAGGAAATGTAGGGCAAACAAATATGCACCCTCTGGAAGAATTTGTCTAAATTAGCCCTATTTTCTTCATTGCATGAAGTGGGAAACTGCAGTAATGGCGATAAACAGACCTGTTACCCAAATCTTCCAAATTTTCGAAGATGCACTGAATCGTAGAGAAGATGTCCTTGAAATTTACATCAAGTTGATAATCTATATCCATCTTTATTACACTTGAGGCATGAATCCCTAACTTGAAAAGTTAAATTACTTTAATGCCCCTCTAATCTCAAAAACCTAATAAACTTGCTAAAACAAAAGAAAAAACACTGCAGCTACAAACTTCTCCAACCAAGTTTCATACTTTTGAACAGTGAACCATTTTTTTGTTGTTGTTGAAACTGGTAATTTGTATTCCTCAGCATTAAGGGCTATGCTATCCACCTCCAAAAAATAGTAACACCAAAGGAAGGGAAAGAAAGAGAAAAAAAAAAAACAATACTTACAAAGAACCTATGAAATCCACTAACTGGATTTCCTCTTCTGTATTTTGTTCTTTACACCAAAAACCTAAGTAATTATTTTCCATTTACTCTTCTGTATTGAGCATTCTTTTCCTTTAAAAGTTCGTTGATTCCTTTCCTTTCAAATATTCCACCAGATACCCCCCCCCCCCCTTTCTGATCCAACAATCCAATAAGTCTGATGATGTTTTTTGGCAAACACCAGTTTTGTAGCTAAATTGAAGAGAATAAGCCCATACTTATGTCGTTACTTTGCAATGCAAAAATAAGTGTTTGTTGGTTTTCAGTACCTCTTTACATAGCAAGCATCTGGAGGATATGTTGATGCCCCTTCTCTGTAATGCTTTATGAGTCAAACATGCTCTCCTAGCTACCAACCAGACAACACTCCATGGCCCTTTCCTCCCTCCTCCAGTTATGGATAGACACTTTACTATAAACACTTCACTTTAGAGGGAGCTACACTCTTCCAAACAACACTCCATGGCCCTTTCCTCCTTCCACCAGTTATGGATAGGCACTTCACTTTAGAGGGAGCTACACTCTTCCAAACAACACTCCATGGCCCTTTCCTCCTTCCTCCAGTTATGGAAGACCCCACTTATACAATCTATTGACAGAAAATCTCCCATCTGGCTTTTGCGTCCATAATAGTCTGTCTGTTTCCAAATTAGCGCGTGGAAAGCTTTCTATCATATTCAGTAGTTGAATTATCCTTTCTATCTCCCAATCATTTAACAATCTTCTAAATACCAAACTCCACCTTTGTTGAGACCACAACTCACTGATTTTGCTATCCGGATGCATACTGATAGAATGAAGTCCAAGAAACAAACTTTGGAAAGATCCTTGACCAGTCCAGTATTCTACCCAAAATAAAACCTTATCCCCCCCCCCCCTCCCAACTTTAACTTTTGTATTAATTTGTAGAGCCGGCCAAAATCTTCTGATAGTCCTCCAAACTCCAACTCTATAAGTGGTAGTTACTTCACCTGAACACCATTGCTCTTCTTTGGTCGAATTTGTGTTGTATCACCTCTTTCCATAGCGCATGCTTCCCTTGATTGTACCTCCATAGCCACTTGCTTGGTAGACTTTCGTACTGTAACTTGAGCTTCCTTACTCCCAAACCCCAATAATTCCTCCCTTGTTGAACTTCTGCTCATTTTACCAAATTGAAACATTTCTCAATTTTATTTCCTTGCCAGAGTAAATTCCTTCTCAAAGTATCTAGAATTTTAATCACCTCATCAGGTATCGGGAAAAAGGACATCACATAAGTTGGTAGAGAATCTAGCACAGAGTTTATCAAAGTGACTCTACCTCCCAATAAAAGGTATTGAGACTTCCGAAGTGCCAACTTCCTCTCAGTTTTCTCACTAATTCCATCCCAAACAGCCTCTCTACCACTATGTGGTAGTAGTAAGGTCTGCGTACAATCTACCCTCCCCAGACCCCACTTGTGGGATTTCACTGGATATGTATGTTGTTGTTATATTTTGCCCCCAAAGGCATGCCGAGATAGACTGATCTCTATAACAAATCTACATATCAAAACATATAAAGAAAATATGCTTCAATCTTAAGATGATATCCCTTTTCCAGAGAAGTTTTGTTCAGTTTCTCCATATTTCACAAGGCCAACATCAAATCTTCTGTTTTGACTATGGTTTGGACCTTGAATATTTTCACAAATTATATGAACCAAATTAAGATTTGAGCACGGCAGGGAGAAATCTACAGTATAGAAGTTGCACGACAATTGTTAATTAGGGTCTTGGGTTAAGTCAGTCTACCTTATTTTTTCTTTCACATTCTGCTTTAACTTAACTTTTACATCGTTTCCCCTGTTTTTAATTCTACGTTCTACATATCATTATTCGTAGAAACAATTCTAAAAAGTCATGATTTGTAACATCAAATGACTATTGGTTACAGGTTATTTTCACTTGATAATCAATAGGATGGGGATGATCCCTAAGCAACTCATCAACATGTACAACATGAGCTGCTTTTTTTAACCAATTAAGATGTCAGTTTTTACTTATAATTACGAATGTTTAGAAATGAATGTTTAAAGCTCAAAGATGTATGCTATAGCATTACTCCTCTATATATATGCTAGTAAAAGCAGCCCGGGCAACTAAATCGTATGACTAAATTTAAATTTAAAATATGATATTCATTCGTTTTAATTTCTTTGTCATTTTTATAGTTCATCTAAAAAAGAATGTTTCTCTCCCTTTTTGATAACTTTTAAAATTTAACTTCCCATGTGACATGTTAACACAAGATCAAAAAATATTTTTGACACATATGAGTCAAATAATTTGCCATATATTTAATTTAAGATCATAAAATTTATAAATTATATTAATTTTTTGACAAATTAAATCGGAGCAATTAATTAAAATGAAGACGATATTTAGTTTGGTTAAAAAATTAATCAAGCATGGAGCCATACATGTTATTTTTTGGTTTTGATTCATGCGATACTGATAGATTTTTTTATATATTTTTAAAAAAATTTAAGTTGTTAATTATTGTGACTTATTATAGTATATTTTATGTTAATATTAAATAATATATATTACCTATTTTGTTTCAATTTATGTTCTGCATACGAAATTTTGAGAATCAATCAAAATTTTCCAATTTTTGGTAAATTATTAATTGTTGTAAGTGGGCCCCACTTCTGTTGATATGTAAAAATGAAGAAAAATGAAAGTGATGTTGATGTGGTTCAAACTCGTGTTTGGTTTGAAATTTCAAGGAGATAGAGGAGGCACAAAGCTGAGTAAAAAAATTGTTGTTGCTGAGGTTCAATCCGGGCACCTTTGTATTAAAATGTCAAGTTTGAACCACCAAGCCAAGCAGCTCCTTTATGTGGGAAGCACACATGTTGATGGAAAGTTGTGTGCTTATTCCCACTATATATAACTGCTATATCCTTTTTTTTGGTTTATCAATTCAAGTATCTCAATCATTTCATGAATGACACTAATTTTACTCCGAAGTCCCAATTGTAGTTCTTTAAATCCTATGGTCTTAAACTTCACAGGTGGAATGGTGGAATTGAAAAACTTACTAAATATAGAAAGAGGCATTCTTTTTGGGACATACCCAACCCCACCCAAAAACAAGTAATACTAAAATTGGAACAAGAGGAGTAGGTATTTATTGTTATTGATTATTTTTGTTTTATAGGAAGCAACTATGTTCTTTATAGAAGTGTATTTATGTGATCGGGCTAGAGGTCATTAATTATCTTCATCATTTGATTGTTTGTAAATATTGTTCTTTTAAGTTTGTCCTTAGTTCTATATTTAGTACACTTCAGTATATTTTGTCAAGCGTATTGATTTATCTATTGGATGTCCAAAACTAAATGAACAAAATGGACTAATATAATGTTATAAGTTAGCTTTGAGTTATTGGTCGTTCCTCTTTGACACAAATATCAAATTTATTGAATAGAATGCACTACATGTGTTTTCTGCTTCTCTATTAGTTGAATTGAAAAGCGTTTTCCGATGAACTATTGTCAAGAAATACATTCACTTTATAACTACAACAAAGTGAATTTTTTACATTCGTATATACACTCAATGAGGATTAGTTGTGCGACTTTTAATGTTTTTTGTTTTAAGAAACTTATATAACATGTTGAAAGAGGTTTTGGATTGAGAAATTGAAGAACTCTATGTCTTGTTATTAATCATTAATAATTGCCAGATGTGATTAAAAGATGCTTTTACTTTGGTTGTTATTAAACAAGAAGTTGATCAGGAATATTGTAAGCATAGGTATTTCCTTACAGTTCAGCAATGTAACTTTCATGAAACTTTACTATATTTGTCAAGGTGTAATTATTTACTCAAAAGTTTATTCAATAATATAAATATTATTTTATGATACGGTGTACTTCATGGCTAGGCATACATGTGAATGCACATGGTGATAAACAACTGTATTTAAAAGCACGAAGGTTCTTAGTGAGATGATGTTCACTTTTCTACCCTTTAAAAATTGCTATCACACTAGACAAAGTAGCCATTAACTATTTCTCTAATATTTGGGACTTTAAAATAATTTATTTTTTATTAAATCTTTCTTTATTTGAACTATACAAGCAACTCTAGTATTTAGGACTAACCAAAATATTGCTCACTAAACCTTGCCATATTTAAACTACTATTTACAAAGTTAAAATCAATCAAAATTTGATTGATGGCTGCCAAAGCAAGTCCAATAACAAAAGAAAGAGATCTCGCGAAACGTGCAAATACTAATCTAATGAACACAAAGAATATGATAATAAATAAGACATGTTTATATATAATATCTCAAGACTATCCAACCCAAATTTGACCACCACCACCCAACTCCCCCTTCCCCCCCTAAAAAAAAGACACTATCCTACCTGAGCTATAATATTTGTCATTCACAATTCACTTTACAATATTCTTACTTCTTCTAGGTAAACTATGACTGTCATTTAATTTGAAGCAATTTTTTCCTTCAGTTGAAAATATACAGACTTTTACATTTCTTAGATTTTCTTTATGTATCTCTATTATGGTTATTTCTTTCCAATACTTCATTTCAAGAAACAAAGAATTGCAACTCATAACTATTTATTCTTTTTTCTATGGTACTCCCTCTATTCCATATTAACTTAATCTTTGGACCTTTTTTCACTGTTCAAAATAGTTGAATTGTTCAAATTTCAAGATAAATGTTAAAAATAGTTCCCATGTTTGTCCTTTCCTTTAGTGGAATTTTATATTTTACAAACAAATATTTTTTCACTCATAATTGAGATTTTGGTTATTTATATATGCTATAACATATTTTAAATTTTTGGTATTAATTGGTGCCTTACTTCAAAAAGGGCCTTCCCTCTCGCCGCAAGGCAGACCCTTGTCGTCGTACGTTGTCCAAAACATTGGTTGAGAAAGTTTGATTTTTAAATCAAAGTGGAGTAGTGTAAATAATTTTCACCCAATCATAAATTATTCCTTAGATGAAAAAGTAACACCAACAAAAAGAAAAATCAAAGTAGAAAACATAGGCCTAGAATGGTGTGTGATCCGCTCACCCGAACATCAAGTTATAAAAAAAAATCACATGCTTAGCATTCTTTTTAGGTTTAGGAGTCTCTAGTTTTCACCATAGAAATACATAATATAAAAAAGTGACACCAGAAAAATAGCATAACTCCACTAAGTTTATGAGCCTTCATTCTATATTATAGAATTATAACCTATCCAATTAGTTATAATTTGTTTATTTTAGTGCAAAATGAGAATTAATTGAAAGAGAAATAACATGGGAAACTAGAAATAACAGACTTTCTGTAAGCTTTATTTCTTATTTATAATTTGAACAAATATTTTAAAATTATGCATTATATATTAAAAGATTGTTAGTCTTAAATGTAAATTTTATAATAATTTCTAGGCTACATGGGCTGGCTACACGTTATATCAAAAGCATGAAGTCTCTTGGTGAAATGTCGTTAGCCCTTTTTACCCATTTTAAATAGGGTTCACATTGAATAAATTTATAACTTAATTATTTTTTGAAATTGAATAAAAGATTTCTTATAAATTCTTTCCTCAGTTGATCTGTGTAGGAGGTTCTACTATTTAGGATTTAAAACTAATTAAGATTTACCTTGTGCAAGTTTTATCCTTATTTTAATGTCCTTGCAGTGTTAGTAATCATTAATCACTACAAATGCTATTGAAAGTTTCTATCACACTTGCTTAATTCTTAGAGAACTAGGATTTTCTAAAAGGCAACTACTTTTCAATATCTAATTCATCATTGTTTCACATAACACCTTCATTTTTTTCCTCTTCTTTTAATATTAACTAATTGATTGCTAACTTGCTATTTGCTTTATTTTCAAAATTGAATGTTATTTACTCGTAGAAGAATCACACAAACCCAAAAAAAACATAACCAGTGTAGCCTACAAAGAAGGATCTAGGGAGAATGTAGAGAGGATGTTACGCTAGACCCTCGGCTGTCTAAGAAAAGAAGCAACAGAAATAAAAGCATGACAAAGCATTCTAGATAGTAACTACAGCACAACAATACCACAACTAAAGCATAACAAAGTGAGTACCAAAAGGCTAGTAAAGCTGAAATCATACCAGATTTCAGCATTTTGTGCAGTGGTGCTTCAACTGGGCAGACTATTTCTATTAATATTACAGAGACCTCCAAATATAGAAGTGAAAATAGAAAACAACAGTGTAAAGAATACGACCAAGCACAAAAGTAATCAACTTCTGAAATATCTCGTGAATACTGAACTTATCTTCTATTCAAATGCCACAAGGAAAGACAACCCTGATTTCTTACATGGCTTGATTCCTTCAACTACTTTTCTTTACCTCCCACCAATACTAAAAAATAAATGACGTGCGTGTAGTATGTGTGTAGTATATACAGATAGTTTTTAGTGATGGACACTGCTTTTATTACGATAAAATAAAGACGAGCATAAACAAAACATGAACCATTTACCTCAAAAAGTCAGTTTCTAACTTCCTAGCTCTTCCCATTAACTCCTCCATAGCTCTGTCAAAGTGATGTCTATAATTTCTCTCAGATGCCTTGCACTTGTCAGGAACACTAGTAATACATCAAACAAATTATGAGCACCTCAGCAACAAATTTCTAGATGCAAATTAATCGATCTCAAGTAATAAGCAGAGCACCAACAAAAAAAAAGCAGCTGAAATGTGGACGTCTCAAGGCTGGGAACTTGTAGCAAGGAGAATCTTGAATGATTGGGAGGTAGCCAGGTTGACTGAATTCTGCAAACAGATGGAAGACTTTAAAGGTTCACGGAGGAGGTACATACATTGTGGTGGCAGTGGCATAACAGTGGCAGTTATAAGGTGGCAGCATACAAGATCTTATCACAGCAGATTATTCATTGGCCTTGGAAGCATATTAGGAAAACCAAGATACTCTATAAAGTAGCTTGTTTCACTTGGCTGCTAGCAAAAGAGTCCGTCTTGACCCAAGATAATCCCACAAAAGTAGGAATTTCACTTTGTTGAAGCCTCAAGGTGCTATGTGTGGGCACATAGCTGATACAGTTATACCCTACCCTTACACTGCAGGATAAGAACTGTGATTATTACCATGAAAGCATATTTGGAGAATCAAGACACCCTATAAAGTAACTTGTTTGACTTGGCTGCTAGCAAAAGAGTCTGTCTTGACCCAAGATAATTACATAAAGAGAGTAATTTCACTTTGTTCAAGCTTCAAGGTGCTATCTATGTGGGGAAGAAGCTGAGAAGTTAGCCCTTTATTCTTACACACTGCAGGATAACAGAACAGTGACGAAAGATCTTTATCAATCGCGGAGCTATATCCTGGACAATGCTTAGTAAAATTATTGAAGCTTTTTTATGTTGGGATGAGGCTGGTGCTGGAGCAAGTGATAGAGGTAGATGGAGGATTCTCCCAGAATGTGCGTGGTGGACAATCTGGAAAGAGAGCAATTCGAGACGTTTTGCATCTAGTGGCAGCTCAATGCAGAAGATCAAACCAACTTTTATTTTGCTTTTCTGTTATTTGGTGTAAACAGAAGCCACTGTATCAATCCTAGAAATTCTAGAACCTTGATAGGAACTAAAGAACAGTTTTGCCTTTTAATTCGGCTCATTGTAAATATGGTTTCAGTACCACCTTTGCACTGATTTTTTTGTCGTCAACAAAACAACCTCAAATATGGTTTCGGTACTGTTTTTTTTTTTTTGGTCATCAAAAAAACAATCTCAAGGAAAAAAACGAATAATAAGTAGAACTTACAGTTCTTTGCCAGCATGAGGCATATTTGTATCAGCATTCGAGCAAGAGACCATGCTGCATGCATCCCCTAATGCCAATCTGGAAATGGAGTAAGCCACACTCTCATACTCTGATTTAGCATCAGCAGATAAAATTGCGGCAGGTGGAGGATAAAATAGTTGCTGCGTAAGCTGAGTGGTCAAAATAAGCCTTCTTCTAGCTTTAAGCCTGGGTGGCCCATCATCAATAGAATCAATTTCTTTAACCTGTTACCAGACAAATATAGGATGTCAGAAATGAAATGGCAACCACATAACAAATAGGATGATTATAGTAGACAAATCAAGACACCTTTTCAGTAAGCCTATTAACTGCTTTGGCCCACTCTATATCTGACAGGCTGCCAAAGGAAAATTAACATGCATCAACAAACATGATGTCGGCAATAACATAACAACCAAAGGTGAAAACGACAGATGGAATTACAGAAGCCGACAAATAGCTTCATAGCAAAGGGATCTATCAAAGTTGTTGCACAATAACCTGATTGTCTGATCACTCCACAAATCCAGAGAAATTTCTTTGTACCAAGGAGTGAATTCATATGTAGAACGTTTCCGCTTTTTGGGCTTCATGATTGGATTCTGCTGATCAATGCTCACGGGCAACATTTGTAGAGAAGAAAGATGCTCAGTTCCAGCAGACTTGGAAACTGAACTTTGCCCAAGATTATCAATTTGACTTCTATCAGCATTTGTAGGGATTATATGCTGAATAGAGTTAAAAGCATACAAACCACTTGTGGACTTTGCAGGAGTAAAAGGCTGTTCCGCAGTCTTCATGGCAGCAGCTCTGTGTATATCATACACCTGTAACATCTGCCCGTTCTTGAAGCTGCCATACTGATTGAACCATGATGGTGCCATATGTGGACTAATCTGAGTTTGCTCGGGCTTAACAGAACTAGTATTGCTGTTATAAGAGCCAGCCTGATATTCATCCTGTCGAAATGCAACATCGTGAGGAGTCATCCTTCCTCCATGTTGAAATGATAGACTTCCCTGCAACTCATCCGGCCCAGCGTAGTTTCGCATTCTAGAATCAGTAGATGGAACTTGCTGAGTAGCTGCACTGCTGTCCGGTACCATCATTCTTTTGAAGGCCATATTGCTTGTCTCCGCATTTTTCATGGTCCACATTTGGTTTAGTAAGGAATAACTTTGATTAGGCAAGCTATTTGGTTTCAGTGATCGGCCAAAAGCTTCAATATCTCTCTGCATAGAGGTGGATTCATGGAGATTATTGACAATAGATTCTCTACCCTTTGAATCATCCATCTCCTGCACTAAGTCCACATTTATCTTAGGAACTGGCTCGGAAGTTTTCTCCTTTTCTTGCAGTTCTCCCCCCTCGACAGAATGCAGAGAATTCACTGAACCACTACCAAGCTCAGACATGGAAGTCCCTCCTTTATTGGCATCTTGATTACCTTGCCTCTCTGAGGCAGATAATGATGACTCCATAGTATTCATCTGATTCAGCTGGGGAATATGAGAAGGATCCTTGCTATACTGACTACTGAAAAAGTGCGGTGGTGGTGGAAAGTTGGTCCGCATATTAGTTAACTTCTTGGACGATGAACCCTGCAGAGATATCCCAGGCATTAAAAAAGATGGGGAAGCTGACACTGACTCATTGGACGAAGCTTGATTAATAGAGACGCTTCCATGGGGACTATTGGCATTACTCACCTGATACATTAACATAGAGTGTGCGGGACTATATGGTATATCACCAGACCTATCCGGCAAAGGCCCTCTGCCAGAATCTCCTTTTTCTGTTGAATGGGAAACATGTTCATCAAAAGCTACACCAATAGACTGATCTGTTGAATCTCTCCCACTAGCACTAACCATCTGGGGATTTTGAAGCTGATTTCTCGAGTAAGTATGACCAGAAGGTGATTCAAATGCTGAAGAAAAGTTCCCAGACATGGTGTGTGTATCAGTTTCTTTGATTGTACTTCCTGGAACTCTAGATGAGTTAGGCTGCGACTCTGGCTGTAAGAGATCAGAAGGGGAAGGCAAGGATTGAGCCTGATGGGGACGGAGCATCTGCCCCTTAATTTTCTCTGTAATCTCAGCAACAGAATGACTTGCATGTGAAGAGCTAACTGCTTCAATAGGACCTTGAGATGACAAGAGATGGGTTTGGACTGAGATCTGTTGTGATGGAGGGCCAAGTTGAAGACCAAAACCTTGAGAGGCAGAAGACTGACTTCGCCAGAGGTGTCCACCAGCAGACCCATCAGAATTTTCGGTTTCAGGCACACCAGACGAGGATTTATATTCATAAGTGTCGAAGTGACCCGTAGAACCACGCTCTCTCAATGGATCCACCTTCTGAAGAAGTTGTAGCATGTCTGGACTGCAATGAGAAAACCAGTCAAAGCATCAGATCTGGACAGACTGAATTAAAAGATTACAGCTGAATGTTCCAAAGAACATCTAAAGTTACAACAGATAACGTATTTAAGCTATCACTGTGTACCTAGGAGACAACACAGCATGTGTATGGACAATTTTTGAGCCGAAATTGAAAAAACAGTATTTGAAATTCAAGTTGAGAAAAGGTTTGTGGAAATCAGAGTTCTGTTCAGACATAAATTTCATTTAGAAAAAGAAAATTTCCCAAACTAAAAAAAAAAAATCTGAGGTGAAATGTCACTTGAAACCCAAATTTTCTAGCCAAACACCAACTTAGATATAACTAGTTCAGTATTTGAGCGCTGAAATAATATTTCCTGCCAGACGGGCCTTTGTAAATTATGAGAAACATTGAATTGATAACCTAGATTTTGGAGCCGTATTTGGTGGTAGCCCAATAGATCTATTTATCAGTGCAGACATATTAGATGCACCGCCAGGAAAGCCGGCACCAGAGTGCACCCCATATCCTTTTCCATCAGTCAGCTCATTAGATGCATGCACCTGTAAATTAGGACACTTTCTCCTTTAATTACTGACCAAAGGTTTATAGAACTTAACAAAATTATATTATCATAAATCAGATATAACACCTTTGCCAAATCTGCCTCAATGTTAGGAACCTGAGCCAACAGAGACTGTCCATAGTGAGCGGCATTCTGCTGCAACATAGGCTGAGAATGAGTGGCTTGTCTCATTCCACAAGTAGGATCTGCAACCTTATCCACGTTTCCCATAGGATGATGCTGAAACTTGTTAGCCCAAGAATTTCTCTGACCAACCTCATTAGACAACTTATGCTTCCCAGTAGGCAGAAACCTTGAATCACTAGCATCTGACAATACATTTTCCCGAACATCACCAGCAGAAGAATGACGGGATAAGTTGGAGCGATGACTGTCATTTGAGTTCTCCTGTTTATCACTGTTCTCCATCTCATGCATTTTACCCTCTTTCTCGCGAATATCCAGAGATGAGTGCAAAAGCTGGTTGTCCTCAGAAACATGATGCTGTAAGACGTCCCCTTTGCTGACACTAGATTTCACCAACCGATCAGCATTATTCCAATAAGTAGATTGATGATTATTTTTGAAGAAGAGACTGGTTTCCTTGCCACTCATCATGGTATTTGAGTTTGGTACTGCAGCAGAATTATGCAAGCCGGAGACCTCAGAATTTGCCTGAGGACTGCCCACAGATGATTCTGCGTGAGCCATATTAACAGTAGTATTACGGACAGGATTAGAATTCCATCCCGCACTCCCATGAACTTCACCTTGAATGAACTTGTTCTGATTGTGATCTTGTGAATTAGATGAGTGCTCTCTCGATGCAGTTACTGCATCTCCACAGGGCATTGCTGATTCAAGAACACTCAAACCAGCTGATTTGTTGTACTGTTCCTTAGCTTCATCAATCTTGGGCGCCAAATTACTAGAAATGTTTTTTGAAATCATTTCCCGGTCAAGAGTTGAAGTTTTCTCAACCATCTGGCAACCTCCAGCACCTAACATTTGTGATTGACCTAACTTAGACCACTTATTTCTTTCGTCCGATGACAGCACAAGTCTCTGAGAAGAATTTGATTGCAGACTCTTGCCTGGCTCAAATGGAAACCTCTGCCCCTGAGCATTGTGATAGCTATTTCTCAAATCGGGGCTACCAGAAACAGAATTCATTGATGTGGCTCGGGGCAAGTTGTCTTCGACATAAGTTGTTTTATGTCTCTCGTTGTTGTATGTCAAGTTGGAACTCCCAGAAGGAATTTCACCACTATGAAAATTTAAACCAGTCCACTGCTCCGGTAGACCAACATCACTGCTAGAAGTTTCTGCAACAGCAGACTGCATAAGAGCACTCCAAGTACCACCTTGGATAGGAGGAGTCCCATCAAGCAATTCAGCACCATCAAAAGGATTACCACCTTCACCACTCATAGGGCTCTTGCCAAAGGCGGCCCATATATTATCATCTGAACCAAACAAAATTCGTTCTTCTGTAGGATCTAATCCAACTTCGTTCTGTGAGGGAGAAGCTCCCCCTGCTGCTTCCTCCTCAGCGGTCTCTGGAGGAACGGCTATATCCAGTCTGCCACGGAATTCCTGTAAAGCTGACGCATTTTGCATACTATCAACTTGCTGAAGGTTAGCCACATCTATTTGATTAGAAGGAGTTTGGCTTGGAGCATCTCCAAAGACATTTTCAACTTGGAGTCTCTGTCTAGAGAGGAAAATTCCATCCTGCCCACCAACTTGATCTGCTAATGGAGCGTAGTGATCAGCTGGAAATGAACTATTAAAAGTTGGCATTTGCTGCACAGCTTGCTTATCTGTCACCCCTTGTGGAAATTGGTTTAGAGATGGTCTTGAACTAGAAACAGGAACTCCATACAGAGATTGATCAATCTGTTGGGGAACCAAACCCATTAAGTGTTGTGCTTGGCCATTAACAGTGGGAATGAGTCCATTGGAGGACCCTTGAAGTACTAGAGAACCACGCTGTGACCAGTTTGTGTTGCCAAGCTCATTTGCCCAGGAATGATTTAATGCACCAGAATTTGCAGTCCCATTAACTAATGCCGATGAATGGACATCAGATAATACCTTCGGACAGGAAGAAACTTGATTCAATGTATTTTGTTGCCTTGCTTCCAGTTGATGAAGTTGTTGTCTCTGAAGTTCTTGCATCTTCATAAACATAACCTGCTGTTGAAATTGCTGCATGTCATTAATCCCAGACTGCTGACGCTGCAATGAATGCAGCATGTTTGATTGTTGATGAGAGACTTGCTGACCACCAAAGAGACTGCCACTGACAGGACTATCCGAAGGTTCTGATCTAACAGATACTCCTGTCTGCTGCTCAGGACCCAACCATTGCTGTGACTCAAAAAAAGCTGAGCCTCCTGAGGCTATATTACGTTGATCAGAACTAGTATCCACAGCAGGAAAGTTTGTTTCATCCTGCCTTGGCTGGTAAAACTGATTACCATACATGTAGCCATTCAAATTTGGCTGCTGGCTCTGTGACTGACTTTTAGCAAACTCAGGCCTCGGAATTGGCTGTGTAAAATTTATACCATGCTGCCCATAGAACGGATAACTGCTTATTCCTCTCCCAGCATCTGCATGCAGGAAAAGTAAGAGATCAAACACAGCCATTCAGCAAGCAGTTAATAGTTTAGAGAACACACAACATGTTAAATTACCAGAGTTCTGCAAATTGTAATTTTTCGTGTTGGAACTCAGTACACCTATTTGTCTCTGACTTCCAGCCCACATATTGCCCCTTGAAGTTGGCCAATTGATGTCCGTTACCGGGGAATTATGTTGTACTTGTGACAAGCTGTCTTGTGCAAAAAAATTGTGTACACCATCTCCAAATTCATTGCCAGGCATAGATGATTCTCCAGAACTTTTGACTGTAAATTTTTGCAACTAAATCTTCTAATACTTGGCATTACAATCAATGTACTATTCAGAACATATACATAGCCACTTTGGATAGCCTATTCTCAGCTGTCTGTCTTGAAACTCCTGCAAAAATATCATTCAAGTTTTAATTAAGAGTTGCAAAACCATGTTGTAAGTGTCACATTGTCAGGTTCTTCGAGATATTATTTCAGATGAAAAAGGTGGTCTGACATAAGAATTGAGCATCAACATTGATGAACTACTTCCATGCATAAGCTATATAAACTACAAGAAGATAAATCATAAAGGAATAAGTGCAGGTATTGAAGCTCAACACTATCGTTCCACAGAAAACAAAGAAACGACCAAATGGATAAAAAAGAGGGTATGATATAAACAAAGAAAGAGTTAAATTGAAAATGATCCACTATCGGATCAATATAAACAGTCTAAAGCGCAGTAGACCATCTAAATTTCAAGGCAACATTTCAGAAAAAAAAAAAGAAACACTCTCCCCCAGTGTACCACACAAAGGGTTAGATGGAAATATGTGCAAGAACTATTATTCTTTTTGTGTGTATGAGGGGTGGGGTGCGATAATTTAGCAATCAGATGATGTGCTCAAAAGTCACATCTAACAAAGACACAAGGATTCAATTGGAATTGTGGTAAACAGAAGAGAACACACAGGGCATGGAACGTGGCTCCATTAGCACTTACTTGAGTTATTCGGAGAGCAGCAAATAGGAGTGTCTCGAAGGGATAGAGATGAAATTTTTTAAGATTGAAAATCAGAATTTTATCCCTTATTTCCTTTTGGTGCATTAATGAAGTTCCTCCTTCTATCGAAAATTGAGTGTTGTTCTTGGAGAAAGATACTTCTATGTAGATCTCTACTATTTGGTATACCTCAAGTATACAGGTTTTTATGCCTAAACTTTTTCAAAAAACAAAAAGATCTAAGTTGCAAACATACCGAGGAAAAACAGAAGGTGGCCCGAAATGGTAGACCATATCTAATGTAAACATTCAAATCTGTCTCTTCAAGTTATAATGATGATTGAAGATGTTAAAGGAGGACGATGTAACCCTAAAAATACATGGAGCAATATTGTCCAAAAAAACCTATATCCTCTTGAAATCTATAAATGGATAATAAAGCCCCAAAAAACAGACACAGTGAAGCAAAGTGTCCATACAGCCAATACATACTAGCGGGGTTTAAGGTTGACATTATTGGTCCACAGTCCACTTACATGGTCTGGTGTTTGACAGACGCATATTTAATCAGTTAAGGATTCTATGTTATTTGCATGGTCAAGTGTGACAGTGAGAATCTCTAATTTAAAAGAAGACATGACAAGTTGTCCTAAAATATTTATCCTTGAGAATCAGCATTTAACGAGCTTAAAGGGGTAACTGGTTAAAGTTGATTAGTACAGTCAAACCAACAAGTTTGAGAATAAGGCGTAATAATAATAATTGTTTGTTGTATCTTCAAGATAGATTTTGCCTAAAAGACTAGAAATCCTTCCAGGGACAGTCAAAGACAGGCCATAAGGACTCATAGGATAAATTCTCTCCACATGGCTGTAGTGGGGAATCAAACTTGACCTAACATAAAAATCAATGCTTACTTTCCTTTGGAGTAAGATCTATAATTCCAAATAATGAAAGGCCTCCCATGTTGGTTTTAGGAGTTTTAGCTACTAGCTTAGTAAAGAATGCATTTTTGCACATGATCTCGAAATGTCCCTATGTGGACTAGTGGCATACATCAGGACAGCTATAGAACACAGCACAGGACAAGTTGAAAATTAATCCCCATGATTAATACATTTGTGATGATTGTTCTCATTTACCATGGTCATCTAGTCCAGTAAATTAAATAATTTAGCACTATAAAATTATTGCTCATGTGACCACTTTGTTTTGCATTATAAGAAAGTCAAATCCCTAATCACAATTGTAACATCACACTACACTGATCTTATCATAAGGCGCTACCCTCAGATTGAGACCCTACAACTCATTCATTGGTGCCCTTCCAACTACCTTCACTTCTGCAAAACTCATTTTTACTGCAGAACATTCGGATCACCTTCCTAAGATGTGAAAGGTTTACCGGGAATAAACCCATTTGAATTTGTTATGCTACATGGTAATTGCATCTTATTCCATATTGTTGTGGTTGATAAGCTCATTTTTTTCCATTTGGCTTTGACACTGGGCGCTGCCATATTTGTATAACTTGCTGTATCAAAGAAGTATCAAAAAGAGTCAATCCCAACTACTCACACTAACAATACAGTAAAACAGGATCCACCATATATCATCTTAAGAAGGGGAAGAAAAGGTCTTTATTCCGCTAGATCTGAGATAACACAAAACAACTAGCATCCTAAACTAGCTGACAGATATCTAATTAATGGGATCAAAAATGAATGACTCGAAGCCATCAAAAGATGATATGATGGCAACAATTCAAAGATGACGGCAAATGCAAATCTGATTGCTGATTTTGCAGAGGTGGTGCTTTGTGAGGAACTATCTAATTCATATTTTTGCTTGGGATTCGGAGAAGGAAACACGGAAGTAAGAGTAAAAATGTCCAAGTTAACTAGGGTTGACACCAAAATCAACATAAATCAGTATTTTGTAAGGTGCCTTAACAAATACATATTAAAGTAGGACAAAAGTGAAAGTGTATCCCATAATGAATCATTGATAAGAAATGACAAATCTGAAAGTTCATCCCACCAGCAGCAGTAACAAGATGCTGAATAATTCAATGACAAAAGAAGAAAATGAAGAAACAAGTAATACAGAAGAAGCAGCGAAGCCACAAGTTCATAAGGAAGACCATGCTCTTTCCCCAGTCAATTTAATAGCACATGAGGTTCATGCTCAAACAGCTTCTAAACTAAATCAAGCACTCAACCGGAGAGTAGCTTCCAGTGTACAATTGAGCTGGACTCTAGGGAGGAGATAGGGAGTGCAGGACTTGGCACTTCTGTGGACAATGTCCAATGGCTTTTAGTAGGGTGGACCCAAACTGGGTACATACTAATAACACTTGCTTGTAATCTTTGAAAACTTCTAAAAGCATACTAGCATGAACAGTGGGTTGCACTTCTTTGCACCCAAGGCAAAGGGTTGTTTCCTAGTAGTCAATTAGATGGAGGAAAACCATTGCCGACTGCACAAATCTCATCAGAGATGAAAAACTGCAGGTGATTTTTTTCCATTTCCCTATTCCTCGACGAACAAAGCTACCTAGTACAGTGTTGGTGGTAGCATGTACGCCGTGGAATAATCATGATGTGCGCAATTTGGCCCAAACACTACCATTGTAAAAAAAAATGTTTATAATTCTGAAGAAGACACTATACTTAGTCATATCCCTTTTCCCTTTTACAGCAGTACAATTATTTTATCCAACAAGTGACTTTTGATCCTTAATTCAATGAACATGATAGCAGACCGGTTGTAATCTATTTGAATGCCCTTTGTATTACCTAGTGACAAAAGTGACATCAATCCACATTCTTTTGTCACCCGAAACACTTTACACAGCCAGAATATATACTTCTAGTATCAGTTGTCAAACTTGATAGAAAATTAACTCAGTGAAAGAAATGAATAAAATAGCCAAGTCATTTTGACAACAATGTTCCTAGGAGACAGCTATGATTGTTAGTAACATTAGCAAAAAGTTTAGCACCTTTTGTTCTTTGAAATGATAAGTATTATGGATGTCAAAATATCAAAGAATTTTCTGAAAAGTAACTAACTTTAAACTATCAAAGAAGTTGCAAAGACGGATCTCATACTTAATTTCCACTTAAACCTACAGATTAGTGCTAATCATCCGTTCACATTGCACTCATTTGGAACAACCTCGCTCATCACAGTCTTTACAAAAAACATATAAAAACTCTAAATTGTAGGCTAGAGAATCTAATTATGAGGAAAAAAACATCATTTTTAACAAATCCGTGTGCTATTTGAAAAATACTGAGTTAGCATCATAATTCAGAGATTTACACAATCAAAAACAAAGCTGATAGGACAAGCGGTCTAATTCACTGTACTCAAGCCGGAAAAAAAAAACAAGAACCGTAAAAAATCGAGTCCATCCAATTAAAAACAGTTCATTCCACAGAGAGAGTTGGAAATTAGGGTTTTTCATACGATATGGAAGAAAATTATTAACCAAATTTACCTAATTGCCGAGGCTGATGTCAATGGATCTCGGAATCGGCCGTTCTGTTATCGGAATTCTAGGGTTTTGAATCGGCAATGGAAAATGCTGTGCTGTGAGAGAGAGAACGAGAGAGGAATGCAAGAGCCCGTAGAGAGAGATAAAGTAATCGAAATAAGATTTTAACCGAAATAATCCCTCAATTTTAAGGGATAGTTGAACTGGGTCCTTGAATATTACACTAAGCGTAAAATACGCTTCAAATTTTACCATTTCAGTGCACTTTGATCCTTTATTGACTGCCGAAGCCAAAACGGAAGTTGATATGCTTAATGAAAATTTTAGGCCACATCATGGTAAAAACTTACAATAAGCACTTATGTTTGTGTCAATATCAAAATAATATTATAATTTTAGCTTAATTATAATAAGTTGATAAGATATAATACAGATATATAATGATTTGAAAATAGATAATAATCCTTATGTTAATTATTAAAATCAATTTTAGCTAGCATCAAATTTATGATTACAAATATAATATAAGATTGATTTGTTGTATCATATTTATCGACGCCTCTCAGTAGGATTCGAACCCAGATGAAGTTCTGACCATCTATCAGAACTTGAAATTCTTTATAAAATTAACATATATTAAAACTAACTAATGTCAATTTGATATAAAGAGCACAACATATATGAAGTCAAAGAGATTCATTCAAATCTTCTTCCTCAAAACATTACATTGTTAATATGTAATAATTTTTTACTTGTTTTAGCAAAACATTACATTACATTGTAGTGCCGCTTATTATTTGGTTATACACTTTCGCAGCACGACCTACTCCCAATGTTCTTTTAAAAAAAATGGGTTACTTTTCTTTTTGACATATTTCAAAAAAAATGGTCCATTTCTCATAGACAATTTGCCATTTGTCAAGTCAATCTAGATCATTTTTTTTCAAAAAGAGTTAGTAAAACATGTTTAACACCACAAATTTTATAGACAGTCCTGACATTTAAACACCACAAGTTACAAAGTTCTTCATTACTTTATTAAACCTATTATATAATATGTATATACTAAAAATTAAAGTGGATGGAATACAAGTAGAACTCTTACGCAGGGCTTTCAAGGAAGAGAAGAAAAAGTAGTACAGCAAGTCAATAAACAAGAACACGAGTTAGAAGCTGAGTGCCAAATATAGAACTGTCCAGCTGCGAATGCCCAAAACAGCCAAAGAAAACAAAACAGTAGACTGAGGCTATAGCCAAAGAAAACACACGAGTCAGATGTGTGTATGCATTTCAGGTCCCTTCGTATTGGCGATCATCTACTTCCACAGCTTGCGCAGTGACATGTTCTTCTCAGTCTCTTTCTTCATCACTTTAGCAACAGCCATCTCAAAATCTTCTTGAGTCACATGAACCCTCCGCTCTCTTAGAGCAAACATCCCTGCTTCCGTACATACAGCCTGCAAATAGTAGATAGAAAGAATAGATCAAGAACAAACAAAAATATAACGTAGCAAGAAATGAATTTTGATTCACATCAACAAATGTGGAAGAGAACAGCACAGGTGAGATTACTTCATAACACTAGATCAGAAGTTTTAACTGCTAAAGCTAAATAGGCCAACTCAAAATGCACATGAATTTCAGCTGCTATTGCATAGCAGAAAGTGCATGCTATCACCACACCTTAAGTTCAGCCCCAGAAGCACCACTCATCTTCTCAGCAATCTTCTTTAAGTCAATCCCCCGCATCAAGTTCATCTTCCTCGAATGGATCTTCAAAATGTCCAGACGAGACTGCACAGTGATCAAAAGATAAGTTGATTGAGAAACAAATCATCAATGCATTCTAAAATGATAACTGAAGGATGAAGCAAGAGGTTCAATCGCTCCAACGAGGAAACAGATAAGGATGATGAGCACAGGTTGCTTCTACTCAAACAAAACGGCATCACTACATGTTCCCAGTACACTCAGCATATTAAATCAACAAACACAAGCAATCAAAATGAGCAACCAAAGAGTGTATGAAGCAAAAGAATTGACCATCTCAACCACATTAAAAAATATATGAAGCACACACCTCTTCATTGGGATTTGGAAATTCAATCTTCCTGTCTATCCTTCCTGGTCTAAGGAGTGCTTGATCTAAAATATCTATACGGTTTGTGGCCATCAGAACCTGAAGCATAGTAAATCTTGTCTCAGCTCCAACCCACTCACATTAATAAAGTTATACCCAAACAACATAGAATTGGAATAGAACGCTGAGCTTGCCTTTATTTTGTTTGATGCCTCAAATCCATCGAGCTGATTGAGAAGTTCAAGCATTGTCCTCTGCACTTCACTGTCACCATTGCCACTCCCTGATTCCATCCTAGCAGATCCAATGCTGTCTATCTCATCCATAAAAATGATCGAAGGAGCATGTTCCCTGAAGTTTAAACAATGCCAGGGCATTAGCACAAAAGAAAAAAATTGAAACAAGTTGATCCATAAATATATAACAAATGGGCAAACATTTGCAGGAAGGGAAAAAGATCCCCCCCAAACCTCCCACACACACACACCTTGCGCCCTTAATAGAACCTTTATTTCTAACTAGATATAATCAGTCTAAAATTAGGTGAAGGTTGTCAACGAACAGTCTAAAATAAAAGAATCCCAATAGCATGCATTTGGAGCTCAATATGAACCCTATTTTATCGGAATACCCGTTAAATCAGGCTAATTGATCTCCAACATGGACTGGTAAACCAACACAATAGAATCCCTTTCCTCTTAACCAAAGGTCTCAGGATCATAGCAGGGAGAAAGCTATGGTAGAGAACTTCTCCCTTTACATGAGTCCCACATGACAACAATCTCGACTAGTTGATCAACAGATAGTGCTTCCAGATACTAGATAGTTATACCATGAACAACCGTTCATGGTATAATTCCACAAGTGGGGTCCGGGGAGAATAGGAGGTATGCAGATATGAACCATACCTTTGTTAGGTAGATAGGTTGTTTCCGATTAACCAAAGAGAAACGTGACTGGTAGGCTATAAATATGTGGATAGCTTGGGCTGATGGATATCAATGCACCGACCAAAATTATAGGTGACAAATGTTACAAAAGATTTATCTTCAAGAAATATTAATTCATAGAGGAAAAAAATTACCTAATGATATTATAATTAAGAGAATATTAAGTATTTTCGAACTTATAAGTCAAACTTGTCCAGTAGGCGGCTTACCCACATAAATCATAAGATCTTAATACCCCAATAATATGTAAAGCATCGCCAGAAGTAGGAACTTCATCTAGAATTAATGCAAGCCGAGTTTCATCAAAACCTTGGAATGAAGAGTTTAAGCTCAAGAACATACCAAAATAGAAGTACAAGGCTCCACATGAAAAGACTACTTGGTGTAGGGAGAAAGAGGTTATGGATGCAAAGTGGCTATTCTTAAAATGCAAGCCTCTTGAATAAGAAGACTAAGAAGACCCTTAATTCATTAAGAGTATTTTTGTTAATATCAATCATTAGTTGGGTCTCATTTATTTTCATTAAGATTAATACATCTTGTCTTTAGGTCTAGATACTGAATGATTAAGATTGATTGTTTGTATATCTATTAGATTATGTTGGATGATACGAATATATCCTCGCAAGGATTTATTAAGAAAAAAGGGGCAGGTGCTTTCCAAATAAATATTTTATCGATATAGGATACTCATACCAAAATAGTGATGCTCTTGAGAGAATTAGGGCTTAAATGAATATTCACTTGCACAGTGATTCTCTTGAGAGAATTAGGGCTTTAAGGTCATTATTGCTTGGTGTTAGTTAATAGATTGCTTGCAAGAGGAAATCATTCCTCTTTGAGGGCTCATTTCATAGGTTAAGTGCTAGATTTGGTTTACTAATTGGAAGTTTTAGCTATCTATAGCTATTGTTGCCAATTAATTCTTCTCTTATGTCTTGATTTTCTATCCTTTATCTTTTGCTTATTTGTTGTTTCTTGTTCATTCGTTTTCCACATGTCAATACTGTATCAAGATTCAAGATTGATTATGAACTCTCTCACACTTTATCTCCTTCGAAGATCCGATTCGGGTGTACTTAGCTCAGTGCCTTGCCCAGGAAATGGCTTCAATATTGAGTTTAAGGTGATACATAAGAAATACAATACTATTGGGTTCTCAAAATGAAGAACTAACCTGGCCATAACAAAAAGTTCTCTCACCATTCGAGAACCTTCTCCAATATATTTCTGAACTAGTTCGGAACCAGATACCCTAATGAAGGTACAATCAGTGTGATGTGCAACTGCCCTGGCCAACAATGTTTTCCCAGTTCCGGGAGGTCCATAGAGCAGCACTCCCTGTCATTCATAAAAGAGGAGTCCAATCAAGATCATCATTGATGCTGATAATAAAGTAAAGGAGAACTTCAGAAGCTGAATATACCTTTGGTTGAGCTATTCCAAGAGACTCAAACAACTCAGGATGCTTAATGGGAAGCTCAATAACCTAACGCATCATAGATCCAAAGTTGAACAAATTATACAATTACTATGCAAGAAAATAAGAGTCCGAGTAAACAAGACAGATCAAGAAAACACAGAATAAAATAAAAACAAATAGGTACCTCTTTAATCTCCTTGATCTGCTGGTCAAGACCACCAATCATGTCATAAGTGGAATCTGGCACTTTCTCAACTTTCATGAGGTTGACCAATGGATCAACTTTGCTGGGCAAAATTAGATGGAGGACATAGCTATCATTGCGCAAGGCAACTCTAGTTGATGGAGTGATCTTTGTAATGTCAATTCTTTTGTCAATATCAACAACATATTTGCCTTCAGGATGAACCTAGAGTATAACACAAACATGAGTAATTCAAAAAAAAAAACAAAGATAAGAAGAAAAGCATTTTAAATAAACTAGAAATATAGTAAGGAAATGCCACGGCTCCAATATTTGTACTAGAGAATCTTTGTAAATTAAAAAACAGCATAATCCAAACGAATCCATTGTAGCACTTGTTGCTTAAAAACTTGCTCTAAAAATTTGTTCATTTCTTTCCTTTCAAATAGTCCACCATAATTGAGGCATATTTTATAACCGTATTCTAGATTTATTTGAAATTGAATCCTTGCACCCGTATCAATACCTGAACCCGTACCCTGAATCTTAGGATTTAGATCATGAAAGATCCAACAGCTGAATGCGCACGTCGGATACCCGCATACTCTAATAAAGAATTCAGATGACTAAAAAGACGTGGATACACTTACTTTAACGAGAACCTTTGATTTCCCCATTACTTTAACAACTTCACCAACATAAGATCCAGGCTCTTGAAGCAATTGTAATTCCTCTTTGAGCATTCTTACTGCAAAATAGACGTTAAGGAGAATTTCATGAGGCCATAGAAGGTCCAAATTACAATTAAAACAAAGTAGATAATGCCATTAGTCATCAAGACACAATTTTAGTATGTTCCTCAGCAAGAGTAGAACAACTGTGAGAAAATCACCATGGTAGATTTATAAAGAAAAACTAAAATTTTAATTAAGTAGACAAGATCCCCAAAACCGAAAAAAACCAGGAAAATAAGAATGGATATGTGGTCCATAACACATGATATGCTTGGGAAGCCAAACCATTACAATCTCTACCCAGTAAACAAAAAGTCTCTGTCAGTAAACTACTAGTAAATTAATAAGAAAAAAAGAAAAAAAAAAGAAAGGAGCAATAGCACCCTCTTGATAGAACAAGAAAATGGTAATTGGTCCTTTCTTTTCAAAACCTACAATTTCTCTTCCCTTTGTCTACCTAAGCTTTGATGGTCAGAATTACATGCTGGTCGAAGATCGCATGTTCAAGTGTTGAAGAGTGTGCCATTTGGGGCATTAACGTTGTAAAATGCAAAGAAATGATGGTTCGCTGTGATTCTAACATATTTAAGTAAATAAATTCTTGAAGTAACACCACAGAAAAGGAATGGACCTCCACTCACCTCTCATGTTGGACTATCATAATGGAACAACAATTTTTATGGTGATAATGACACGGGATTAGTTTCAATTCTAAAACCAGAATTCCCTTCACCTTCAATCTATTATCAATTCAATTACTTAAGTTTAATATATTAGCAGCCTTCTCACACTAAGATCTCTGTATCAAAGAAGGGAACCTTACCTCAAAAACTAGACGCTAAACAACATGAAAAAGTTGTACAAATCTAAGAATCTGGTTAAGGCTAGGGTTTCATTACAAACGCGAAAAATGTTTTCTTAGAGAGTTAGGGTTTCTAGATTTAGTTAATCAGACCTTTAGAATTGAGCTCGTTTCTCTGGGCTTCAAGGCGATTAAGATTGTTACTCTTTATGTTGAGTTGGAGCCAGAGATCATGGATGTGCTGCATGTAGTACTGTCTCAGCCCTTCCCCTTGCTTCGTTGGTTTCGCCAAACAGGCTTCCTCTCTCTCCATATCACTCCTGTTCTTCTCAACATCAGCTGACGCCATTTTTGAAGATAGGTTTTGAAGAAATAGCTGCGATTTGAAAAATACTCAGTTAGCATCATAATACAGAGATTTACACAATCAAAAACAAA
Organism: Solanum sejunctum; assembly: GCA_025642045.1. Classification (NCBI taxonomy): domain Eukaryota; kingdom Viridiplantae; phylum Streptophyta; class Magnoliopsida; order Solanales; family Solanaceae; genus Solanum; species Solanum sejunctum. Next base: position 24,927,500 of record JAOTQJ010000072.1, on the reverse strand, counting down.
GCTGATAGGACAAGCGGTCTAATTCACTGTACTCAAGCCGGAAAAAAAAAACAAGAACCGTAAAAAATCGAGTCTATCCAATTAAAAACAGTGCATTCCACAGAGATAGTTGGAAATTAGGGTTTTCCGTAATATATGGAAGAAAATTGTCAAGCAAACTTACCAAAATGTCGAGGCTGATGTCAATGGATCTCGGAATCGGCCGTTCTGTTATCGGTATTCTAGGGTTTTGAATCGGCGATGGAAATTGCGGTGCCGTGAGAGAGAGAACAATAGAGGAATTCAAGAGCCCGTAGAGAGAGATAAAGTAATCGAAATAAGATTTTAACCGAAATAATCCCTAAATTTTAAGGGATAGTTTAACCGGGTCCCTGAATATTACCATTTTAGTGAACTTTGGTCCTTCATTGACTGCCAAGGCCAAAACGGAAGTTGATATGCTTAATGATAATGTTAGGCCACATCATGGTAAAAACTTAGACTAAGCACATATGCTTGTGTCAATATCAAAATAATAATATAATCTTAGCTTATTATAATAAATCGATAAGATATAATATAGATATATAATAATTTAAAAATAGATAATAGTTATTATATTAATTAATGAAATCAATTTTAACTATAAATTGATAAGATATAATTTAAACATATAATGAAAAAGAAAATAGTCCTTATATTAATTAATAAAATCAGTTCTAGCTGAGAGAGATGTCATCCTTCCAGTTCCTGATAAATTGATATGTAAAATAACTTGAGGTCTTTTATAATAAATTTGATCTTTATATATGTATTATCGACATGTAACGGTTGGATCTAAATATTTTCCTTATGACTTTTATATTTTTTATAAAGAAGAATTATTAAAATTCAAATGTAAAGTTAGAATTGATTTGTTGTGTGAAATTCATTATATAATATAATATTGTAGGCATTCAAAATCACCACTAATAGATGTATTGCTTTATAAATTTAACATATATTAAAACATAATTTAGTAAGTTCAATTATATGCAGGAGCACAATATATATGAAGTCTAGCGGATTCATTTAAATCTTCTTCTTCAAAACATTACATTGTTAATATGTAATAATTTTCTATTTTAAGTGTTTTAGTAAATGTTGAACTTTATTAGCACAAACAAAAGCATAGTTTAGCATACATGCAGTTTAAATATTTTAAGAGTTTGCTAAACACTTTTTTTAAGGAAGCGATACTTTGGACGTGAGGATAAAGAAGCAATCAAATTTTTAAGAATAGTATTAAAAAATAGTAGTAGGATCATAAATATTACAGACGGTTATTTTTATAGATTTATGTTTTTAGTTCTAATCGCAAGACTATGATATAAAAATTAATTTGATAAATTATTTATTAGCAATCATAACAATTAAAATAAAATTATTTTTTTCAATAACGCTAATGTACTAATTTTTTTTATTGTAGTTATGAATTTATGAATGTCGAATGACCAAACTGTTTACACAAATTTTACACGCTAAACATGTGTACCAATCAAATATGTTAGGTCTTAATCAATTTGATGTGATGTAATTTGTACTTTAATCAACGCTTATATTCTCGTTATTATGCAAAATAAGTAGTTCATTTTTGAAGATTTTCTATGCGCTTTAAAAAAAATCAAACAAATCAAATTTATTTTGTAAAATTTTATTTTATGTAATTATGATTTAAATTTATAACTCTATGGTGACACAATAATTTTTTATTTATGTTATACCTTTTACATAATTCATGAAAGATGGTTTGAGAAATTGTCAATCAAGAATGCGTGTATATAAGCTTACTCACGTCTAGTCAATTTGTTTATTTGCTAGCATGATAATTATACTTATTTTTCTCAAAATTCGTCTTTGTTATTATTGGATATTTGTAATTTGATTAGATTTATCACACATAAGTTAATCATATTGAAATTCATATTTATTTGATATTATTTATACTTAAAAGTAATGTCTTACCTGAAGTTAATTACTCAATAGTTGAATATTTGTATGCTTCAAGTCTATATTTTTAATTTTTATAAAGTTTATTGTAATATCTCGCAAGTCAGTAAAATTAAAATAATTAAAAAAATGTAAAAATGACCTAAGAGGAAACAACTCACGAGGGAATTTTTGGTCATGGAATTGTTGAAAATAAAATTGAGATAGTAGAGTGTGCATCAAGTTTGCAATCCTTGTAATTTTTTTCTTTTTTAAAAAATTGAAATAGAACAGATTTGCATTGAGAACCTGGACACCTTTTTTTGTCTCATTTGAACTTTTATTTAAGGGCATTATGGACTTTTTCCTACCTCCCTAATACTATTATTTTGAGATATTTTTCTAAGCCTAAAACTATCCAAAAACTCCCAAATTTCTTCCATTCTCTTATAATCATCTACTACAAAAATCAAATTCTCCCTTTATGCTAAATAAATCTTTAAAATATTTATTATATTCTTTCATTATCAACTTTTTTTTTTACTTTTTCAAGAATTATGATATTTTTATTTCTCTTTTCAATTCTTGTAACATGATTTTCATAAAAGCACAAATATTATTTTTGGATGGAAAAAGTGAAGAAATATCAATTAAGTATAATAGTTAATGATGTTCTATAATAAAGTAAATTACCATAATGTGCAAAATAATTTTATTATTATTAATAATAATAACAACTCTAATATTTAGTTGTACAAGTGAAAATAGCAAAGAATAATAACTAGACAAATATATAAAATTACAAAATAATTAATTTAATTAAGGTCATTTTTTTAAAATATTGTATTTAATTAATTTTTAAATTATTTTGAAGTATAATTTATTTACTACTCCATCAATAATTAAAACAAGTTTAAATATATAAACAATAGACAATTCGTAGGGACTTTTACAAGGCTGGGACAGTCTTTACAAAGTTAAATATATTTTATAGCAATACTGCGGATTAACCGTCATAGACCCGACCGGGAACACCCCTAGGCGATAACAGCATAAAACCAGCCATACAGGGCTTACCAACGGAATCACAAGGTCTATACCCGAATTAACCCATCACCAACCATGTCG
>JAOTQJ010000072.1:24907039-24921231 GCA_025642045.1 Solanum sejunctum | reverse complement strand
GGTGATGGTGATGGTGAAGGTGAAGGTGAAGGTGAAGTAGAAGGTCAAGGGGAGGCTGAGATGGAGAGTGAAGGTGAAATGCAAGATATTGATCCTGGGCATGGAGAGAGCGAGGGTGAAAGAGATCAGAGTTCTCAGGAAATAGAGGTTGGTGATCAGAGGGTACAAAGTGAAGGAAGAGATTCAGAGAGTGATGAAAAAGAAGAATATGGTCAAAGAGTAGTGACTAGTAGGAGGCGGGAAGTAATTGACAGTGAATCAGAAAGATCTGAGGAAAACCGCTCTGGTGACAACGAAGACGAGGAAGTAAATCAAACAAGAAGTCCAAGGTAATCAGTTGTCTGTTCCTTCCTGTCTCTACTTCTATTCCCCCTTCCCCCTTTTTCCTCCTGATGTTTTTGCTCAGGGAGAATGTAGAAACATGTTTCAGTCTTCTTAGAACCAGCTCATGAGTCCTAAGCAACTGCTCATTGCCGATTCTGCTCGAGTTTATCCGTTGTAAATCCTTCATATCATATGATAGCATATAGCATATGAGGACCAATAGCAAAAAACACATTATGAGATGATTGGTTACATAAGTTGGTTGGTGTAATTTCGATTTCTCATCTTGGAGAAAGGAATTCTTCTCTGATGTTGTGATGTTGTTTTGTAGCATCCAAATCTTTTTTGATCACAGTGTTATTTTGCAGTAGGTCTCCTGGGGAAGATAAAGATGAGGCTTACTTATCCTCTGCTCCGGAGATTCGTGATGTGTTTGGGGATTCAGAGGATGAAGAAGAGGCTGATTATGTTATTCAGAATAAGATTGACGAGGAGCAAAATGTTTGTACAAGTGCTAAATGAGAAGTACATTTCAACTTCAGTAGTTGTTTGGTTCACTTATGGATTTTAAATATTTTTCATTGTAGATATCCCCAATGGAAGAAGAAAATAGCTATGGAAAATTGAGGCAAGAAGATATTGTACCTGAAGATGATGGCACATATGAGTCTGAAGAAGAGCCTGTGGATTCTAAAACTAAGGAAAAACCAGTTGGGCCCCCACTAGAGCTGGAGATTCCATTGCGTCCACCACCAACTTATTCAGACAAGGTTAGTATTCTTTCTTGTTTCTACTGATGTAATTCAGAAATATTTTTCGTGTTTCTTTCTTCATCTCTCCGCGCTGTTGAATGGGACTCCCCTGTAAAGTCTGTGTTTCAATAACTTAAACTTGGTTGATATTGTGTACTGATTGCAGTTTCTTTCTATGACCCTTTTGACAGTTGACATTTACAGATTGGCTTAGCGAGGCTTGATTATATTTAGTTGATCCACATGATGCTAATGCTCATGTGGAGTTGTCAAATATTTAGAACTTCGTTCATGTTTGTCAATATTGTTTCTGCCGTTTTGATCAACCTAGAACCTTAGTGATTGAAAAATATCATTTGGTGCATAATACTGAATTTTTATTCGTCCACTTTCTTATGATGCAGATGAGCATGATCAAGGTTTCTAACATAATGGGCATTGATCCCAAGCCCTTTGATCCAGAGACATATGTTGAAGAGGATGTTTTTGTGACTGATGAATCTGGATCCAAGAAGCGCCTCAGCTTAGTTAACAACATTGTTCGATGGAGGAAAGTTAAAAAGCCCGACGGCACAACAACTGTAAGTGAACTATATTTCTCAAAAAAAAAATGTAAGTGATTTTGAATAAACTCGTTTATATCTATATGCTCGGGCATGGATCAGAAAATCATCTCCTCTCTGATTTTCCTGATGATTTGGGCAAGTTTATTTTTCTTTATTTGAAAGTTGCATGCGATTCATCAGATATGAACGTAAGCTTTTAAACTTAGTGTGGCAGTGTTGTCTGGCGTCCTTGGATTTTTCCTTCTACTAACGTTTTGATAATTTTAATTATTATGTGGAATAGACAATTCACAACAACAAAAGTTCTTTTCTTTAAAAAGAAAAGAAAGTCTAGAGAATTAGTGTATTAATCATAGAGACTGACATAGAAAGTAGAAACAGGTACTTGCATGTCTATACAACTTTACAAGGTGGACTGCTTGTAAGTTATTTATCATTGGTCATACTTTAGGAACACTTTAATGTTTTGATGTGAGTTCGGATCCACAAATCAAGAAAATTTTCTGATTCATTTAGCATTTCTTGGTACTGACTGAATGGATGTTTTTGTATGTAGGTAGAAAGCAATGCACGTTTTGTGGAATGGTCTGATGGCAGTGTGCAATTAATGATTGGAAATGAAGTTCTGGACATATCTACGCAAGATGCGCAGCATGATCAATCACACCTGTTTCTTAGACATGGAAAGGTGAAATCTCATGTGCAAAACCCTAGTTACTTTGGCTGGGAATTTCTGGTAAAATAGTGGTCCTTTCGTCAAATCAGCAGATATATACACAACTTCACAAAAAAACCCTGCTTTTTTTAATTTTTTTTTTTAAAGTTGTGTGTGCTTGTGTCTGCTGATTTGACGAAAGGACGACCTATGGAGTAGAATCAGTTCTTTTCTTTCTCAAAAGAAATGATTTTACTCCATAGTAGTTAGGGAATTGAACTCAGGGCTTGACTGAAAATAGGGTTAGCAGTTGACTGATATCTGTGTTGTTTAAGTAGATTATGTGGATTAAATTTAAAATGACTATTTATTCCTGTAGCATAAACAAGATTAGGGAAGATAATCTGCCCATCTCTCCTTCCTCCTCTCTACTTAGTATCCAGCAACCTTCGTTCTCTCCCCTGCTCCATTCTCCTGTACTGGTTCTACTCTGGTGACTTTTCTCGACCTCAGTTCTGATTACTTCCCCACTTTCCTCCTCTCTGGTCTCTTCTCTTCTTCCCTACCTGGCTTTCTCTTAATCCATACCTAGATTGCCTCTCTTTCCTCACCACTGGAAGACTCCTTTTCCTTAACTTCTCAGACAGTTTGCCAGTTCCTCCCTCAATCTGTGACCTTTCTCCCTTTTGCAAAAGCTCGGTTGTGTGTCTCCCCCATCCCTCTTATTATTTGACATCAGACTCTGACCATTCTGTCCCAACTTATGTGCTTTTGTATGATTGTTTACGTTGGTTATTAATTGATTGAAGTACTTATGGAACTTTTGAACTAATAGGATGAATGCTCCTCCTGACAGTCTCTGCATAAGAGATCTCTTTGTCAGTCCTCCTGTAATTCTTGCAAACTGTCTCAAACTTAAATACAATTATGTAGGCTGATGTCAAACTTAAATACTACCTCACTTAAAGTGGAATAGCTTTGAGCTTCTGATCCCTTGTCTTTAATAGGCATAAAGAAGATATTAAAGATACAAAAGAATCAATCGATAACTGCATATGAACTCCCTTGCTAGCCAAATGTCCAAACGGCAGTCTTCATTGAACATAAAGTATCATGACAAAGGAATGGAATCAAAATGGGAAACGCCCGATCGAACTACGGACTTGATATTCCCATTTTGATTCCATTCCTTTCTCATGCTACTTTATGTTCAATGAAGACTACAATTTGGACATTTGGCTATCAAGGGAGTTCATATGCGGTTATTGATTGATTCTTTTGTATTTTTGATATCTTCTTTATGCCTACTAAAGATAAGGGGGGATCAGAAGCTGAAAGCTATTCCACTTTAAGTGAGGTAGTATTTAAGTTGGAGATCAGCCTACATTATTGGATTTAATATTAGGTTGGCTCCTATGACTTTCAAATATTAATATTTGCTGCAATTGAACTTTGATGAATCATATTTAGACTGAATACTATTAAATTTTCTATCTCAATACCTATAGTCTATGTACTTTATGACATTTATTGCATTGTGATGCTTAGCATAAACACCTAACTCGCAGGGAATACTACAATCACAAGGGAGAATTCTAAGCAAGATGAGGTTTATGCCTTCATCATTGACATCAAACTCTCACCGTTTATTGACTGCCCTTGTTGATTCACGCCATAAGAAGGCTTACAAAGTGAAGAACTGTTTCACTGATGTTGACCCTGAGAGGGAGAAAGAGCAAAAGGAGAAGGTAAAATTGATGAGTAATGGATTATATTTTGCTTTTGGTACGTTATAGCTGGTAAATGGACTTTGACTTTCTTTTTGTCTGTGAAGGCTGAAAGCCAGACAATCAGAGCAGGTGCACTCCTCAATCGGAAAAAGGAGAAGGTCAGCCGCAAATACATGCCTACGTTACGTAGGGAACGCCAACTCTCTCCTGGTTTCTTGGAGGACGCCCCTGAGGAGGTTAGATATTTTTTTTCATTTGTCATGCATACTGTAGGAAAACATTATTCAGTGGCATGATATACAGAAACCTCCTGTTCCCTGCTTGCTCTGAAGTGAGTGAATTATCTATTCAACACGATTCAATGTTTATATAATTGTTGCCTTGCGGAAGACGTTAATTGAACTACTCGGTATTCCATAAGAAAAAGTTGCCACTCTGACCTATCATATCTGTCTATTGGATTTCTCCCATTATCAGGAAGAGGATACTGATTACTATGACTCTCGCCGGTCTGCTGCTCGCCGTCGCTTTGAAGAAGACTTAGAAATGGAAGCTCAAGCTGAGAAACGAATCATTAATGCAAAAAAGGTGCAGATGTCAAGTGGAATCAAAGATTTTTTTCCCTTTTTTTTTTGCTACTTTTCAGCTAACCTGAATATTCTCTCCTTTGTCAGAAGGATATTCCTAGGCAAGCATCATCATCGCATGCTTCAAAGCATTCTCGCCGCCCTGTTGATTTTGAAGACAGTGAGAAGGAGGAGTCTGAGTATGAAACTGAAGAGGAGGAAGAGGAGGAAGAAAGGTCTCCACCACGTAGAAGGGCTGTCCAGGGGGAGCCAGAATATGAAGAAGAGCAAGAGCATGATCAGGGTGAGGAGGAAGAAGCATATGATGAAGAATCAGAAGAGGAGGCTGAGGTAGGGACCTGTTCTTCATTGTCTAGTAATAGCCCATGAATCTAAATGATCATGTATTGCATTTAATAATAGTCAACTGTGAGAAGGTTAAACTTTTACTGGAAAGTTCCGTACTTTTGTTTGATATTCAATAATCTGCCAGTTTAGGCTGGCTCCTGAACTGTTGTAAACTTTCTAGACACATAGGCCTTCTCATATAAATTAGTGAGATGGTTCAACAAGATCATTTGGTGTTTGACTCCGCATGCCATTTTACTGGGCAGATGTGTCTGATGCTCTCTGCTTATTAATTTGTTTGAGGATAACTTGAACATTTTGATCAGGGTAAAGCTTCCTCAGCTGAAGTTGCTGAGTAAGACCTTAATGATTGCTAGATATGCTAGTGAGACTTTCAAGACCACCTGGGCTACCTGCCATATCCCTGTCCCCTACTTTTTTGCAGCAACGTGGTGGCTACTAGCTATCAACTGCTGTATCTGGTTTTTCTGTGTGGTGGCTGTGTAATGATTTGGAGATGGGATTTTTCTGAATGTGAAACCTGTTATGTAGTAATAAATTAAATATCTAGGAGCGGAACAAAAGCTAAGCTGCTAGCTTGGATTTCGAAAAGGATAATTACCTTATTAGCTTATTCATCTGGTCTTCAAATCTTTGAAATATTAGTATATTTATTAGATCTGATTTATCAATGATAAGCACTTTTAGCATGAAAAGCACTTATTCCAGTATTTAATTTTTTGAAGAGGCAATTGTTGTTGGTAGAGGTTTTGGAAGAAATTGTGAATTCGAGCTTTAGTTCCTAAAACTTGGGCAATATTTCTGATGAACAACTTGCCTCACTAATTTAACTAGTGGAATTTCTTGTTGAAGTTCATTTTTCTAATGAACAATTAGAAGCACGTTATATAATGATTGTACCAAATTCCACCAAGTGGATGTCATAGAGGTAAAGGAGTTTGAGACTTGGAGGAACAACCTTGGAACCAAAGTTTGAATCCCGAAAATACACTCCAGGGGAATCTTTCCATTTGCCCTACACTTGTTGAGTAGAGTAAATACATATGCTGATGAGAGGTAGTTGGTAATCAATGAATTAGTCCTGGCATGCACAAGTTGGCTCGGATGTTACTTTAAATATTAAAAGAGAAGTAACCATATCAAACCTCTAATTAAGTGTTTGTATAGTATATGTCTCCAAGATGTAGTGCTTCCCAAAATGGGGCATTACAATTATATCATTAATGGCTTTGGTATTTATTGTTCGTCGATACTTTTAGGTTAGAAAATAAGATATCTGTGGACCAATTCTGCCAATATGAGCTTTGCAAAGTTTTGTTGGTTTGAAGCTCAGATAAAGATGATTTTGGTATGTGGACAATTACCACCACCACCACTACCACCACCAAGTATAATCTCACAAGCAGAGTGTAGGGAAAGTGAGGTGTAAACAGAGTCATAGACCTTACCTCCATACAAGGGATAGAGAGGTCGTTTTCAAATGACTCTTGGCGGTATGTGGATAACTAGTTTAGAAAATCTTTGACTATGATGAATCTTCTTAATAGGCCTGAATGGATGAGATTGACATAAAAGGATTTATTTTGCCAACTCAAAATTAGTTCAGATCAAGGCTTAAATGATTAGAATTGGCATGTAGATTATGGACTAAGAAGATTTACATCAAAGGTGCACCAATATAAATGGCCGTCGTTCACTACCTCTTTGAACCTAAAACTTTAATGGAAAGGAGACCAATTTTTGAAGAAATTATGCAGCTTCATACTTAATAATTATTTCTTCGCTGCTATAGTAATTTTGGCGGTCGTCATTGCACGGAAAAGAGGGATACATTACCATATGATCTCAAGATGAAGGGTTTGGTTCATTGACCCTGAACTTCGTTAGAAGTAGAAATTACATAACGAGGAACGAGGTTCAATTAAAGCAACTTAACAGGATGCCAAAATCCATATGTCAACATTTCCTATGAAGAAGACTCTTTCCAAACAAGAAAATTTTGAGCAAAGGTCACGACGTTAAATATGCCCTGAAGAAGACAATGCAGGAAAATTGGAACAAAATGCATGATTAGGTATTTGCGTAGGTGCCATTCCGATAGCAGAAGAAAATGGTTCTTTAGAGCTTCGGCCTTGAAACTAATGCGCCTACGTTGCATGAGCAAATCAAAATTTTTAATGCATCTAAGTTGCCTGAGTTATCGACAACAATAAATGACCTTATCATCTAGCCTTGGATAAATGATGTGATCGGGGTTACGATGGAAATAGAAACTGTTTTTCCTTTTTCTAGCAATGTCCATTTATTGGTCAATGTTTGGTTCATAGTTAGCAAGGGAGGAAGAACATTGGATGATGAATGCTATTCGTTTCATCACTTACGAAATATGGATGTTTCATGAGGTGTTTCGTGTTCCTGGTGTTTCATTTTCTTGCGGACGCTTGTCCTCAAGCATCGAGGTTCATAAGGGTTGTTCATAAGTTATGCAGTCTTTCTAAAATGACATGTTTTTGATGCAAGGTCACCACTTCCTCGGAGTATATTTGTTTTTCTCTTATGGTTGAATTTATATTTTTGGAAATTTATTTGGATTTTGTATAACAAAAGATCAGGTTATAATAGCATTGACATGTGCATGGGATTAGATGGTTTTCCACTCCATATTTCTAAATCATTCCACTTCATGAATTACTTAATTTTACTTGTTTAAGTGAGCCCTTGGTGTCACTTCATAATTAATATAAGGACTAATGTCTGGATATAAGGTTTTTGAAATGCTGGATGATAGACCAGTACAATAAAAATGATGACACACCTAATGTAATCTTACAAGTAAGGTTTGGGGAGAGTCGAATATATTGAGACTTTACCTCTATTTCTACATAGAGATATAGAGATTATTTTTGATAGACCCTCAGCAAGAATGACACAATAGCAAACAAGAGTAAATTGTTGCGAGTGTCGATAGGTGCAGAAGTCCATTTTTGGAGAAGCTAGTGAGGTCATTAGGGGTGTCAAATGGATGAGTTGGGTTGAAATTTGGAATGCTAAAAAGGGTTCGAATAGAGAGTGGGTTGGGTTATGACCCGTCCAAATTTACTTTAAGCTCAAACGGGTTGGGCTCAAATGGGCTAAAATTTGGGTTGGGCCATGACCCACCCAATTTGACCCACTCAATCTCAATATTCTTAACATATCATTATTTACTTTTTATTATCACAATTTGAATTTCAACTTAAAAAAATAAAAAAGTTACAAATAGATAGATAAATCATAGAAAACATACATTATATCATTACAAGTAAAGAACCTTAGATTGGGTTGAAATTGGAGATTAAATTGGGCTCAATTCAAATTATCTTGAGCCCAACCCTTAGAATTTTGGGCGGGTTTACCTATATTTGGGCATATGCAATGCGTAGTTATTTGAGGCGTAGATCATCAATAAATTAGCATGGGTTATACATAATGTATGAGTTAGATTATTTTTTTTCCCTATTAAGAAAAAAAATTAGGACTTAACATAAATGGATGAAATGAGATGTGTCACGAGAAGGCTATATTGATTTTCGGAATAGTTGAGCTCATATTTTTTCACATGGTGAACTACTTGAGCCCATTGCTTAATTTTTAATTGATTCCAACTTTGGGGCTGGCTGTTTGGATTTTCAGATGTTTTAGGTATAGGCAGTTTGATGTGTGGTTGTGCAATTTCCGCTCTATTTTCCTTCTTTTAACAACAATAACATACCCAGTGTAGTCATACAAAATGGGGTCCGGAGAGGGTAGAGTATATGCTAACCTTAATAGAACGCAAAATGGATTAAGTTCTACATATAGGGAAGTTCTTGAAGTGAAAGGCATAACACCAAGTTTCTTAAAACCCATCCCTAGGAGCTCCCACTCTTTTTTTAGGCTCCTATGGTGGCTCGAACCAACAACCTTGGAGTTGGAGGGTTCTTACCACCTGAGCATCCCTCTCTTGTCGTAGAACTCCAAATTTGATGTAGTTCTTCAATACTAATGAAGAAGTTGGAGCGATATTTGAATTGCCAAAGTCTAACTTTTGTCCTCACGTACCACATACCATCGCGCTTTCCTTGTAAATTTGTATCATATACTGCTGGCAGCTTGCCACCTTCTTCAACTTACCAAATTAGTGATTGCTTTTACTTTAAGCCAATGATTGGTAGCAACGGCAGTACCCACCATCTCATAAATTTGCCAAATCTCTACTCTTTCGTCTTCCTAAATAATTTCAGTATGATTAGCGAAGTTTTCTTCAACGAATCTAATCTTTATGTGAGAGGCTAGATGAAGATTCGTGTTCTGAGTTTTGTGCTCCTATATTCATTCCAAGACAACATTAGTGGCATCAAATGTGAGAGAAGAGGGATAATTTGGTTCTCAAACATAGTGGAAGATAGAATGGAATCTGACTTCAAAACAAACGAGATCATTTGGAAGTTACTAGTTTCGGGGGCATAAGGTGGTCTATGCCTGAGAGAGTAGGTCAGGATCTATAGTAAGCTGAAGCAATGAGGGTAGTGGCAGTCTAAGTTGCTCAAACTCTTCACTTTGGTGCCGCACCTCTGTCGACACGATATGACGTGGGTGTGGGATCCGTGTCCAATTCGGTCAATCGGTTTCAGGTACTTTGACCGAAATTGATGGCGAAAGCCTAGACAGTTCTAATGATTTTTGTAATCAATAGAAAAACTAAGGTGAAATTGAAGAAAATGAAATACTTTTTATATAGAAATTTCTATATCACTCCTTTTCCTTTAATCTCCTTCCAGGATTCTTCTCAAGCTCTCAATGTAATATCTTATAATTTAGGTTTTATCACTCTTATTTTTAGATATTTTAGTTATATTTAGGCAAATCCTTGCACCTGTATCCATATATGGATTAATATCCCCGAATCTTAAAAACTAGATCATGAAGGATCCGACCTCTAGATCCGCAATCGTATCGGATACCCGAGTCCGAGTAGCATAGGTGGCAGTATAGTAAAAAACAGATGGAGAATTGTCGTAGCATCGATATGGTAGACCATTTGGAAGGAGAGCAGTTTAAGATGTTTTGAAAGTATTAAATAGCCCTTTACCCAGGATTAAAATGAACTGCATTCTCCATTTTTACTAATGGTGTACCTTTGAGCATATAGATGATCCTTTAGCCATTATAGACGTCTTAGGATCCTTGTAAGATGAAATAGGACCTTGAGATAGTTTTTTCTTTTTATTGTTGCTGAGCCTAGCCTGCAGTTGTATGTAGCTGTGATGTAACTTTTTGGGATCCCAACCTTAGGGCTGAAGATTTATATACAAATTTGTTACCTTTGTCCCAAAAAATAAAAAAAGAGGTCTTTTCAGAAACAGTATGAACGAGATCAACGAATCTGTAGATTTTAATGGTAGATGGAAAAATATTTATGGCACTGATCTTGGAAAATTTCCTGCCTTCTATACTCTCCTTCTATGCAATCACTGGCTATGTTGTCATTTGTTGTACTCTCCTTCTGTGCATTCTGTGCAATTGCTGGTTATGTCGTCGTTTGTTGTACTTTCCTTCTGTGCATTCTTTCTTTAAGTTGTCTTCTAAAGTTGGATTCTTCTGAGTATGATGATGGTGGCCATCATATTTGGTGATCAGTCCTGTTTGGAGTCAACAAATGTAGCAATCATGGGATCTCCCAGTAAAATTTGATTATTCGATGATGGTATACATGTTTCACTTTAGTTTTTAATTTTGGTTGACAAGAAGTTTTCCAAGTAGGATTTTACCTTGTCACCCATCTCAGTTTTAAAAAGCCACCTCATCTGGAAGCAGGCTACACACTTTTATGGTGTCTGGTTTCTAGATAGAGGATTGGCAGGGAGCATATTTCACAGGGAAATCAATCTAAAAGTTTCAGTCTTTGGAACCAGAATGTCCCCCGTTAACATGCTACCTCCTACCTGCACTAAAGTTGATGGATCACATAAATATGCTTGCTACCTGTACCTTCTAGTCTTTTTTGGAGTTTCCTATTATGGTTTTAGAAAAATTGTTCTGTGCTCATCAACCTGATTTGCATGCTAAATCATTAATTCAGGATTCCGATTCCATGCAGTTTGATGAGTTTACATATCCGAATTTTGATTGTTGAAGTCATTTACTCCATTTCTCTCGGTCTTCTTCCTCTTTTTGTGGTTCAAAATTCATCAGGAGCCGAAGCAAAATGTTAAAGCATCAGCACCAAGTAATAAGCGGAAAGGGATTGAGTCAGATGAAGAATCTCCTCCAAGGAAGAACCCAACTCATCGCAGAATGGCAATTGTTTATGACAGTGATGAGGACTAAAATTAAGACAGGTGAGTGTTGGATGTGAACTAATTTATCTACCTATATGACATGCTTCTTCTGTGATAAGATGTCAAGGCTTCTTTTGTGATGAACGTATGCCCAGCTGAGCTGTATTTTTCATCTTGCAGATTCATGGCTTTTGTTTTCAACTCTACTAAGTCACAATTTTACTGCATCTGTTGAAATTCTAATTGCCGAACCTGTTTTGCTTGCTAGTAAACTGATTACTGGAGTTTATGCATAGCAATTGAACTAGGTCAAGTGCATGGATTTTTAGTGAGATTTGCAGACTAGTTGCAGTAATTATTTTTCATCCAAAGACATTGAGATTTTAAGCTGGAATTTTATTTGCTATTTACTCCTTTTGTTTCAATTTGTTCGTCTTACTTTCCTTTTTAGTCCCTCTTCTGTTGGTAGCTCTCTAATTCCAACTTTCTACCTGAGATGTTTAAGATGACAATATTAAAGGGCATTTTGGTATGTTATACATATCTTTAGTTTAGGACCACTAGTTTCAAAAGCCTTCTTTACTTTCTAAACTTTTGTCAAGTGAAAACCAAACAAGTGAATTGAAACTGAGAAAATGTTATGTTTGTGGTTGCACAGTGGTCAAGAATCTTTGTGGTAGAGTAGTAGTAGTAAAATTACCATCAGTTAATGAATTTTTATATTGGTTCTAGCATAATCATAATGGTTATTATATCTGTATGTATACTATCGAGAGTTAGAAATGACAGTTCATTCTCAAAAAAGAGTTAGGAATTTGGTGAAGTGGTGGTGCGTTCTTTTCTCATGTATGTACATCTTTTATCAACTTTTACTTGAGATTCTATGAAGCTTGAGTGCTAAATTCTTATCTTTAAAGACCTGTTTTTCTTGTTTTCACAAAACTGCATGCACACTGGTTTTTGTGGATTGAAGTTTGAAATGTTCGCAACCTTTTTTGATTTGGTTTTTGCATTTGCCAGGAAAATTTGCACATGGAATGGGTTGCTTGGAAGTCTGGGATTTGAAAAGAAGCATCAAGAGCTTGAATGTTGTTCAGTTATACATCACCGACTTACCTTAGGTTTATACTTTTAGATATCTTTCTCATGCTGAATTTGGCAATGAGCCGTAGCAGAAGTGATATTTCCTTTTTCTTCCCGTTCGTATGAATTGTCGTTTAATATGGATATAACCTGTCTCTTTTAAATAGCTACCTATTTATAAATAAAAATTTGAAACTAGTACAGCTTGCTGTTGTCTTTTCTTTACATGTTCATCAGTTTTTCCCCTTAGAGAGGGGCAAAAGCAATGCTCGCTTTGCACCATTTGGTTTCGGTTCTTGTAGTTTGCTAAAGGTCCCAATAGAGATCGTGTAGAAGTGATTCACCAAAATCTGGTAAGTCTTCATAATGTTTTGGCTGCAAAGAAGCAGTTTGGGCTTCTGTTTTCTGGGATGATTGAGGTTTCCAAGCTTCGGCAGGATATCCTGTGTAGCGGCGAAGCATGCTTCGTTCTGTTTTACATTTAGTCTTTTTGGTTAAAGATATCTAAAAATTAGCATTTGACAGGCTAATATGCTAATTTTTAGATTTAAGTCTTTTTTTGGTTAAATTTTTTAAATCAGCTTATTTTAAAAAGAACTTTTGCTGATAAATAATTTTGTATTTGGTTAACTAATAGTGAATTTGAGCAAGTATTGTTGGGTCAAACTTTTAAATAAGTGTTTCTAGTTGTATTTTCTCAGAAATCTTGGGAAAAAGAAATCTTTTAGCTTCTGAGAAAGTAGCTTCAGTTCCGCTCTAAACTCACCCATCTTCTCCCAAAAACTTGATCCAGTTTTTTAAAATATCCGGCCTTCTTACTGTTGCTTTAGATTTTGCATGGGTCCATTGTACTTGTAAAATCCTGCGATCAGATTCTATTTGTTTTTCCAGAATATGCTTCATTGCGTGATGAGTGGATGACATAATAACCATTCCAAAGAAGGATTATTGTATACACACCTTTGTGTATTAAATTATATAATAGAATTCAATAATTGTAAGATTGTTATATCGGTCTTCTCTATTTTAAAAAATATCTCAATCCACTAACCATGTATATGAGTTCAAAGTTGGGCTGCATGTTGGTTCGGTCGGTTTGATTTTAAAGTTTAATTTGATTTATTGGTTATCAGTTTGTGGATATGTTAAACTGTTATAAAATCTTTAAATCAATTATTGATTGTTATCGATTTGATTATCATTTTAAATGTTAAAATTTGATAGATTACATTTTGCTCAAAAACAAACACTGTCATATTGTAAAATAATTGAAAGTTTGAAATAATAGTTTGGATGATAAAAAATAAAAGTATGAAAATGTGAAAATTTTATATACTTAAAGGTATAAATATAATTATTTAATTATACTATCGGGTTATTGGTTAAATTGTTAAGGAAAAATTTAAGACCGCCAAGAATTAATAATTCAATAATAATAAAATTAAATAAATAATTCACTATCGATAAATTAATAATTATTTTCGATCCAAGTAATATAAGTTAATTCAATTTGATTTTAAACAATATTGCTTCAAAGTAAAATTTTAAAACAATTTACTTTAATTGAAAAACGATCACACCATTTTTCTTTCTTTAAAGAATACCATGTATTGTAAGCCTTCTTTCCATATAATCTTTTATTATAAAGAAACTTAGTGGTAAATCAAATCTCTTGTTGGTTTCGAACTTTTTGATTGCTATAGAGCCGTACATCTACTTTGAATAATATTTAATTATTAATCGTGTATTAAACTATGTGGTCAACATCTTTAAACCTATTAAGTAAGATTCATAGAATCTAATGTTGCATTTTAAATTCAATTTTAAGGCTAATTACACTTCGTATAA
>JAOTQJ010000072.1:24893034-24906939 GCA_025642045.1 Solanum sejunctum | reverse complement strand
AAACCTATTAAGTAAGATTCATAGAATCTAATGTTGCATTTTAAATTCAATTTTAAGGCTAATTACACTTCGTATAAAGAAAGAAAATCTTTCCTTTTAATAAGTGAACGTATATTGTATTATGAATAATGTATTAAATTGTCAAAATATTTGATCAAGATTTTAAAATAAATTTTTAGTAATACTAGTATTGATTTTATTTTTATAAATATGATGATAGTAATTTATAAGTTATAACCATACAAATAACAAATAATAAGTTTTAACTTTTTTTATTATATTTTAAATTTTTTTTCACTCAAATAAACAAAGTGATCTAAATGTATGACATTATAACTCATATACTTTATTTTGAAATATTGATAAATGAAATTGTTTTCTATCATCACCCCTTTGAAAAAGAAATTGCAAAATAGACTCTATTTTGTTTGTTTCCCAAAAATAAATAAATAAAATTCATTTTATTTTATTTGATTAGAAATGGGACCCAAAGTGAATTATGCAAAATATGGGTGTGAAAAATCTAATTTCCAAGATCAGTCTAGTAGCCACCAGAAGCACAAATCACATATTACCACGATGCAGTTATGGAAATAAAATATTCTAGTAAGTTCCAGACTTTTATTTTACTTTTTTTTTTCTGGTAAGTTCTAGGCTCGTCATCTAACGTTCCAGAATTCTCTGTTTCACTTAACATAAAAACACCTCTCTCCTCCTACACTTCCCAACGAAAAAGAAGGAAAATCACTTAATAATCAAAAACACTCATCGATTCTCTCCGAAGAGCAAATCAAAAAGGAACAAATCATACAATTTGTTGCTTGTTGAAGGTATGCTAGCATGTCCCTTTAGTTTTCATTTTTTTGGTAGGAGAGTTTTGAGTAGTAATCTCTTAATACGCTGGATTGTTGTTGTTGTTATCTAAGTCGTGCGGATTCTTCGCTTTCTATATCGTATTCATGTTGAATTTTTTGAAAATAAATTATTTTTCGCGCACCTGTGGACACTTTGAAGAGTCTGAGTAATATAGGTTATTATTATTTTGATTGGGTCTTGTTTTAATCATTGATTATTTCCTTTAGAATTCATGCATTGTAGTTTGGTTTTTGTTGGTTTGATGGAACCCATGTATTGTTTTCATTATTGGGATGTTGGGGAAGTTTAGCCGGTTTTGTTATTTATTATTATTCTCTATTTTCTGAGTTTGATTTTTGTTGGGTTTAGTTGATATAAGTGAAAAACTTGGTTGCTGATAGTTATTTTCAGTTGGTTTTCTTAGCTCTCTATCTAGATTGATATAATGGTTTCTCACTGTGTGTTTTGTTGTTGCAGTTTACTGAAAGACAGAGTTCATCATGAATCCTGAAAAATTTACCCACAAGACAAATGAGGCTATTGCTGAGGCACATGAACTGGCAGTGTCAGCAGGGCATGCTCAATTGACACCCCTGCATATGGCGTTGGCTTTGATATCTGATCACAGTGGTATTTTCCGGCAAGCAATTGTCAATGCTGCTGGTAGTGAAGAGACAGCTAATGGGGTTGAAAGGGTATTTAATCAAGCGAAGAAGAAAATCCCTACTCAGTCATCAGCACCTGATCAAGTTCCAGCAAGTACTTCGCTTATCAAGGTGCTGCGACGAGCACAATCGTTGCAGAAGTCGCGCGGTGATAGCCATTTGGCTGTTGATCTGTTGATTTTAGGCCTTTTAGAAGATTCCCAAATTGTTGATCTTTTGAAAGAATCTGGTCTTAGTGCGGCAAGAGTGAAATCAGAAGTTGAGAAACTTAGAGGAAAAGATGGAAAGAAAGTGGAAAGTGCTACAGGGGATACAACATTCCAAGCACTTAAGACTTATGGGCGTGACCTTGTGGAACAAGCAGGAAAACTTGATCCCGTGATTGGTAGGGATGAAGAAATCCGAAGGGTAGTTCGGATTCTATCAAGGAGGACAAAGAACAATCCAGTGCTTATTGGAGAGCCTGGTGTTGGTAAAACAGCAGTAGTTGAAGGGCTAGCACAAAGGATTGTTCGAGGTGATGTCCCGAGTAATTTGGCTGATGTTAGACTTATAGCATTGGATATGGGAGCATTAATAGCTGGAGCAAAATATAGAGGTGAATTCGAAGAGAGGTTGAAGGCTGTTCTAAAGGAAGTGGAAGAGGCAGAAGGCAAAGTGATCCTCTTTATTGATGAGATACACTTGGTTTTAGGTGCTGGTAGGACTGAAGGGTCAATGGATGCTGCCAATTTGTTCAAGCCAATGCTTGCTAGGGGCCAACTAAGGTGCATTGGTGCAACAACTCTGGAAGAGTACAGGAAGTATGTCGAGAAAGATGCTGCATTTGAAAGGCGTTTCCAGCAGGTATATGTCGCTGAGCCTAGTGTTGCTGACACTGTAAGTATCCTTCGAGGGTTGAAGGAGAAGTATGAAGGGCATCATGGTGTCAAAATTCAGGATAGGGCTCTTGTGATTGCAGCACAGCTTTCGGCTCGATACATTACAGGTATGAACTTTTGTTGCTTGACCCATTATATCACTAATTATAGCTAGATATATTAGATACGAAGATGACTAATATGTAAATTTTTGCTTCAGGTCGACACTTGCCAGATAAGGCTATTGACTTAGTTGATGAGGCTTGTGCAAATGTGAGGGTTCAACTTGATAGTCAACCAGAAGAAATTGATAATCTTGAAAGGAAGAGAATTCAGCTCGAAGTTGAACATCATGCTCTTGAAAAGGAAAAAGACAAAGCTAGCAAAGCTAGACTTGTTGAAGTAAGTGTTGTATCACGTTATGACTGAACCTATTATTCTGGAACCTGTATAGGGAATGTGTACAAGTAACATTAATTATTTTTCAGGTGAGGAAAGAGCTTGATGATTTGAGGGACAAACTCCAGCCTTTGATGATGAAGTATAATAAAGAGAAGGAACGGATTGATGAGCTTCGAAGGCTTAAACAAAAGCGCGATGAACTCACGTATTCTTTACAAGAAGCTGAAAGGAGATATGATCTTGCTAGAGCCGCAGATCTTAGATATGGTGCTATCCAAGAAGTGGAGTCTGCAATAGCAAATCTTGAGAGTAGCACAGATGAGAGTACAATGTTAACAGAGACTGTTGGACCCGATCAAATTGCTGAAGTAGTTAGTCGCTGGACTGGTATTCCTGTCTCAAGGCTTGGTCAAAATGAGAAGGAGAAATTGATTGGTCTGGCCGATAGATTGCACCAAAGAGTGGTAGGGCAAGACCAAGCAGTCAAAGCTGTTGCCGAGGCTGTGTTGAGGTCCAGAGCTGGATTAGGAAGGCCACAACAACCAACTGGTTCATTCCTTTTCTTGGGGCCAACTGGTGTTGGAAAGACTGAACTTGCTAAAGCCCTCGCTGAGCAGCTCTTTGATGATGACAAATTGATGGTCCGAATTGACATGTCTGAATACATGGAACAGCATTCTGTTGCCCGGTTGATCGGTGCTCCACCAGGGTAAGGACCCTTTAGCCATACTAGAAGCACTACTTTATAATGAATAGATTTGTGTCTTGAGTTATGAGTGCTGAATATGTTTGTGTTTGCAGTTACGTCGGACATGAGGAAGGAGGACAACTTACCGAAGCTGTAAGGAGGCGCCCTTACAGTGTTGTGCTATTCGACGAAGTGGAAAAAGCTCATCCTTCCGTGTTTAATGCTTTGCTTCAAGTCTTGGACGATGGAAGATTAACCGATGGCCAAGGTCGTACTGTTGATTTCACCAACACTGTGATCATTATGACCTCAAATTTGGGTGCTGAGTATCTCTTGTCGGGATTAATGGGCAAGTGCACCATGGAGAAGGCCCGCGAAATGGTCATGCAGGAGGTATGCTTAGAACATCCTATTTGCTGCAAAAATTTGAACATTGTTTGCCGGTGCAGGACTAATTACATCCTTAGTTAGAACAACAGATTCTAACACACGTTCTTTTTTGTGACAGGTGAGGAAGCAGTTTAAGCCTGAGTTGTTGAATCGGCTTGATGAGATTGTAGTGTTCGATCCTCTATCACACGAGCAGTTGAGGCAAGTCTGCCGTCACCAGCTGAAAGATGTAGCAGGCCGTTTAGCTGAGAGGGGTATTGCTTTGGGTGTTACTGAGGCTGCGTTAGATGTCATACTTGCTCAGAGCTATGATCCGGTAAGTACTAATGTCCCATCATTTAAATCGAGTAATCTTTTTTCGTCGATATGACAGTGGAGTGGAGTTGTGCTAACTTTTGGTATCACCTGCGTTCAGGTGTATGGTGCAAGGCCTATTAGAAGGTGGTTGGAGAAAAAAGTTGTCACCGAGTTATCAAAGATGCTTGTGAAGGAGGAAATTGACGAAAATTCGACTGTGTACATCGATGCTGGACCTGGTGGAAAAGATTTAATTTACAGGGTGGAGAAAAATGGAGGGCTTGTGAATGCTGAGACTGGGAAAAAATCAGATGTACTGATTCAGCTACCTAATGGGCCAAGGAGTGATGCTGCTCAAGCAGTGAAGAAGATGAGGATTGAAGAAATAGATGATGACGATGATGATGAAATGATGGATTGAAGGAGATTAAATCACCACTCTCTTTTCAAAGAAAGCTGAAGATCGACTTACTTTTGTTTACCCCTTGTCCAATTTTACATCTACAAGAAGTTAACGTGTATATGTTAACTTCTGTTGTTTATGTTGCGTAGCTTTTATGAAATTTAAAAATGTCTAAATAGAATTTTGTATTTCTCGATTTCCAGAAAAATATATCTTTTCCAGTCAATTTTGCATTCGGATCTTCTTGCCAGTTTTCTGAGTTCAGAAAATTATTTCAACTCTAAAGTGCAAATACAAAACTGTACTTTTTGCCTTTCTGGACAGAAGTGGTCAATCGTATAAATATAATTTTTGAGGGGAAGAATAGGAACTATAGATAACATCAAAACGGGAATAAAAATTACTAAAAATTAATGATTTTGATAAACCCCAAATAGTACTATCTGTTAAATTGAAAAGAGAAAAATAAGCCAAAATATGGTAAGTTACAATTCCTAGTTTTTAGCTTTCGGCTTGGTATTGGACTGAGGGGGCTTTCCTGCAAATTATTCCAGTCCAAAGAATAAATACATGGGCCTCACAGTAATATTTGGGCTTCCTGGTAACTGTTCCAGCCCAAATAATAGATCCATTAGCTTAACAGTAATGCTTGGGCTTTCCTGCCAATGATAAGCCACAACTCATTTCACGAGCCTCGTTGAAATGAAAAAAGCTGAAATTTCATTATATACGTAAAGAAAGGAAATTAGAAGAGAAATAGTCCATTCCTTTTTCTTTAATAGAAAATAGCCTAAGAAGGTCATGTGCTTAAACATCAAAAAATTATATAGAATATGTATCAAATATAGTGGTTTCGATCTTTTGTTTTCTATAAAAAAAATTTATAAAAATATTCTTTTTCTCACTTTAAGTTGAATCAGAATATGAAAGTTATATTTAGGACAAAATATGAAAATCGCCTCTTTTAACATATCTCTAGTAAGCCCATGTCCATTAGGCCCAGTTTGCTCAAATTTTGATCGAAAATTTTGCTTTTTTCCTTTAGGCCTTATATATATGTAAAAATATCATGTATCAATATGATATATATTTGTATAAATATATATCAATATTATATAAATAATAATATAATATATCATCATTATATAAATTTTATATAAGCATGCATTAATATTTTATAAATAAATACTTAATATATCAAAGTCGATATTTTTTTACCATAAAAAAATCTTTAATAGCACAATGACCAGAAAAAATGAAAGATTAGAAACAAAGAAAAAAAGAAGTTGAATGGCCTAAGTAGTCATGTCTGGTCAACATTTTGTCACCAAATATGGCAATTTGTCATTTTCTTTACAGGTTAAATAGCCAAGTGATTATTTTGAGTTATAAATAAGATCGATGAACCACTTTTAAGTTAAACAAAAGAACTATTTTTGGTACAAACAATGTTTTTTAGTGGTCCATGAGTGTGATTATTCTGAATAAAATTGCAAACTAACCAGCAAAATGAGAGTAATGTAGACTTCATAATAAATTTTTCTTCAATATAAATATTATTGGTTCATGGATGACTGCAGTAATAAGTCTTATATCTTGATTATAATTTTTTCTTGTTCTTTTGTCCTCAGGATTAGTGCCTCGTTTAGTTAATGTCAAATAATTGATCCACCGTGCTTAAGTAATATTCCGCCTAATTTATATTAAGTGAATTTTTGGAACATGATAAATTTAAAAAAAAATATTTAATGATAAAATTTAAAAACTATTTTTTATTATTACAAAACTATTATCCTAGACCCTAATAAATGTAAAGTAGTTAACAACTCTATTGAAAAAAAAAAGAAGATAAATATGAAAAAACATCTCAGCAGTTCTCTTGAACTATGAAAACTTTAGTTATTTTGAATGAAAAAAGTCTCAAATGCATTAATTATTCTTTAATATAATTTTTTTTACATATTATACATAATTTCTTCATACTGAGCATGAACTTTCTCTTTTAATTGAAATTTTTAAAATAATGATTGTTTTTTTTCAAAATATAAATTTATGAAATTAAAATCACAATTTAATCTTTGAAAATTTTAAAATTTTAAACTATATGTTTAAATATTAATTTTTAATCACATATCTAAATATTTGCGTAAATTTTATGTTCAGTCCAACACCTTAACGAATTAAAATACAAAAAAAGAGTTAGCATTTGGTTTCTTTTGAGTCGTGACAAAAAAAGGTAAGGGGATAAAAGAATTGTGTTGAAGAAGGTCTTAGGCCTAACTCATACTCCAAAAGCTACCTCAAAGGGAGGAGGATTGCCTAAACCTTATAACGAGACCACTCATCCCATGAACCACTAATGCGGGACTTGGTGTCTCAACCCCCTCCTCACGCCCAGTGCTTAGTATCGAGTGCGTGAATAATTTTTCGGGGGCCCAACATTGGGTGAGATGGGCTCTGCTCTGATATCATGTTGAAGAAGGTTCTAGGCCTAACTCAAATTTCAAAAGCTAGATCAAAGGGAGAAAGATTGTCTAAACCTTATAAAAAGATCACTTATTTTATTAATTATCAATGTGAGATTTTGTGTCTCCACAATTTGAATGAGAGTGCAAGTTGTGCCAAAATATTATTGTGGCAGTTTGGATGTCTCTGTTTGATTCAAAATGTCACAGAAGTCAGTTGTAGGTAGAATTTGTGGTCCATAAAAATTGCACGCTTTTTTTTAATATTTTCAGTTTCCAATATTAAACACGTCCAGTAGCTTCTAATCAAAGAAATTCCTCATTAATTTTCATTGAAAAGGGGTAATTTATATAGATAGTCACATGATAATAGATTATTTTCTTTTGGCGCAAATGGAGTGTCTATATATACAGCATCAAATTTTAGAATCAAGGAAAATAATGAACTAATTACTCTCATTCATTTTATTTGTCATTATTTAATTTGGCACATATATTAAGAAGAAAATAACAATTGATATAGGTATTATCATACTATCTCTATTAATTTATATTTAATACCTTTTTTGTCTTATTTTAGATTATATTCTTTTCTTTTTAGTTTGTTCTAAAAAGAATGTATTTTATTCTAATTGAAAATAATTTATTTTAAATTTTTTTTTATCCTTAATGAAATGATTTTCAGCGATTAAAATATCTAAAAAATAATTTTAGACCACAATTTTTTTTTAAAAAAAATTCTTTTAAACATCATGTCAAGTCAAAAGGCATCATATAAAATAAAATAGAGAGAGACGGAGAATATTAGGTTTTGAAAAATGATACGAATGTGAAGGCTAAAACTCGAAACTAATAATTATCTTGTTTTTGATATATCAAAAGTGATCAAAATAAATTTATTTTAAGACTAAATGACAAGTAAAAGTGAATGAAAATTCTTCTTCTTCTCACATAAATTTAATTTAGTATCACAAAATTAATCTTTTTTATTCTTTTTAACTCCATAATAAATCAAATTAAATTATATTTTTAAAACGGAGAAAGTATCAAAATTAGGTGCATTTAATGGTGAATAACCTAGCTACCGTTCTAATTATGTCGTGTGATAAGTAGCAGACACTAGTGATAGCCCTATCTCTTTTCTTTAAATAATGTTTATATTGTTGACGTAATTTGCCATAGTTGACATTGCTGCGTGTTTCATCAATCACCAAGCAACGCGACCGATTATTTATTATTAATTTATATAATATAAAACATATTCACTTTTGCTTGTATTTATTTTCCGTTTATTTTTATTTATTATTATTTTATTTATTAAGATTATATTATATGGATTTTGATTAATATTTTAAAATATATTTTTTCATCATATTAATATAAGAAGGATTACAATTTAAAATATTTTTCGTATAGTTTTCAACATTTAAATTTTATATTTTAAATATTAAATTTAATTATTAGTCATGTTGACCTCGAAAAGTAAAAAAATAATAAGAGGAAGTAACAGAGAAGAATTAATTAATTTTTGACGTATAACTACACATTTGTTTTGGGCAATATGTTATTAGTAAAAATATCAAATAAAAAAGTGTGAGCTAATTTTTTTTTGTTCTTCTAAACTTAAGGGTACGTTGAGGGAGAGAAAATAAAAAGATGGAAAATTCAAGCATCATCAATAAAATAAAAATTTAAATAATAAATTAAAGGAGCTACTAAATAAAATATTAGCATGGTCCCGCTCTTTTTTTTTTTTTCTTTCATTCTCTCTATATATAGTCCGTGTTAGATAATAAATTTAGTGTCCAACTTTTCATTCATATTACACATTACAAAATGGCAATTTTTCCCTTAATTCTATACACTATTATTTTCTCTTTTCTTCTACATTCCGTTCTTACCTTATTTTTTCGTAAACGTTATCCAGTGCCACTACCACCTGGTCCAAGACCATGGCCAATAATTGGAAACATAGTCCATCTAGGTTCGAAGCCTCACCAGTCCACTGCATCAATGGCCCGAACTTACGGGCCACTCATGCACCTTCGTATGGGGTTCGTGGACGTGGTGGTTGCGACTTCGGCTTCAGTAGCGGCTCAGTTCTTGAAAACTCATGATGCTAACTTCTCGAGCCGTCCACCAAACTCGGGCGCAAAGCACATGGCTTATAATTATCAAGACCTTGTGTTTGCACCTTACGGACCGCGGTGGCGTATGCTTAGGAAAATTTGCTCTGTTCATCTTTTTTCCACTAAAGCTTTAGATGATTTTCGTCATGTTCGACAGGTTCTTTTTATTATTCTATTCAACTTTATTTTTTGAATTTTGAGATTCAAAATTTTTTCCTTTTGGGTTCTCCTATTAAATCAAATGTAGCTCAGCACAAATACACTACAGACTTTTTGGATTATATTAAGTCGATAAATGAATTGTAGCACTTAATCATGATTACATCAACATCAACATATATCAAGTATCTCAAAAGACTCTTGCTCATTGCGGAGTGAGAAAAGTCGGATGTACGCAGCCTAACTCCTATATTTAAATACATAAAACGGTTGTTTTCATCCCATTAATAGTAAATTTATAAGATATAATATAAATAAAAAAATGTGATAAATTCGTCTCGAGTGCGGCTATATCAAATTGGCTTTGGAGATACATTTAGGGTGTGTTTGGTATGGGAAAAAATATTTTTTCAGAAAATAGTTTTTCATTATCTAATAATATTTGTTTATTCGATTAAATTAACAAATAATTTTAAATATAATTATTAATTTATTTTTATTATTAATTATAATTATTTTTTATTATATTTTTAAAATATTATATTTTAAAGGATGATTGGTTAAAATTATTTCTATATGTATTAATTTTTAAATCCTCCATCGGACACGGGACAACTATAAAGATGATTTGGCCTAATTACAACTGCAGGAAGAAGTGAGAACACTTGCGCGCGCTCTAGCAAATGCTGGCCAAACGCCAATCAAGTTAGGGCAGCTGTTGAACGTGTGCACCACGAATGCACTTGCGCGAGTGATGCTGGGGAAGCGGGTATTCGCCGACAGCACCGGCGGTATCGATCCACAGGCGGAGGAGTTCAAGTCAATGGTGGTGGAGATGATGGTTGTCGCCGGCGTTTTCAACATCGGCGATTTCATTCCGGCGCTTGATTGGATGGATATTCAAGGCGTAGCTGGAAAGATGAAGAAACTCCACGCGCGTTTCGACGCATTCTTAACCTCGATCCTCGAAGAACACAAGAGAAAAGGAAATGGAAAAGCGAAAGAACATGGAGATTTGTTGAGTACGTTGATTTCTCTGGAAAATGAAGAAGACGATAATGGAGGAAAGCTCACTGATACAGAAATTAAAGCTTTACTTTTGGTACGCCTCTTACAATTATCTATCAACTTAAACATTTACTCTTTCTTTTCTTTAAAAAAACGAAAAAAAGGGAAAAGGATCAAATTTACACCTCTGAAATGTGATAAATATATCCTCCGTTTACTTTTGGACCAAATATATACCTCACATTATTGAAATGATTCATATTTGTCGTTTGAATAATGGAAACGTAATTAATTTTTTGAGTCATTTCAATAACGTCAGGAATATTTGGCCAAAAAGGTAGATGAGAGTATATTTGACACATTTTATATAATTGAGAGGTAAATTTGATTCTTTTTCAAAAAAAATATTGTTTATTTTTTTAGTAAAATTTTAATTTTAATTTTAATTTTTACAATATTAAAAAATATTTTAATATATTTAATATAATTTTAATTTAAAATTATAAAATTGAAAAATTGTCTTTGTTCTCTTAAATTTTTCATATCAAGTATTTTTTTCAAAACGAAGAGAGTAAAAGATAAGTATTCCATATTTACTTCAAATTCTATTAATTTATTATGATTCAATTATAAATTAAAATGAGGTATGTGTGAACTAACTCTAGTTTAATTATAACGAATATAAGTGAAGACATTATCAAGGTACCGGGTTGATATTTATAAGGTTTCAAATTAAAATCTCAATTAAAATAAAAATATAGCAATTCTTTTGTTAGTGTATCTTGATATAACTTGATCTGTTAGATGTTTTGGTGTAACTGAACATATTCATTAAGAAATAATAAATAAAATGATAATAGTACAATATCATCATACTCTATAAAAGTTGTTAAGTCACATCACTTACTAAAAGATGAATTGGAGATAGTAATTAGTAATAGTACTTAATGATAAGGATAAAATTTATATCAAATCTTTTAATTTTTTAAACTAGCAAAGCTTAAATTTCAAAAAAAATTTAAACTATAGTTATATGAAAACGAATGTATGTGGACATTATCAAGGTATAGGGTTGATAATTATAAAGTTTCTTATTCAAATCTCAATCAAAACAAAAATATTTACTCCTTTATTTTAAAAAAATAATTTACTTTTTTTTATATATTTTAAAAAGAATTAACAATTTTTTTCTGGGTAAAACTTTAATTTTAACTTTTAACATGATATTTTTAACATCATAAGATTAAAGATTATTTTGATACATTTTACATAACTTTAATTTACGATCATAAAATTAAAAAAAAAATTTATTCTCTTAAATTCGAGTTAGATCAAACTAGATCATTCTCTTTTAAACGAGAGAGTGATAATGTTTTGCTCATGTGTCTTGATATGCCTTTGACCTATTATGTGTCTTGGTTTAACATGACATACTCATCCAAAACTAATAAATAAAATGATAATCTTACAATATTATCATACTTTATATAAGTCATTAAGTCACATCCCTCACTAGAATATGAATTAAAGATAGTAATTAGTAATAGTACGTAATACTAAGGATAAAATTGATATCATGTTGTAAATAATCTTTTAGTTTTTTAAACTAGACAAACAAAGTTGAATTTCAGAAATTTTTTTAACTCTAATATAGTGTGTTAGAGGTACACTTATCAAAGCATCAAACTCGAGCACAAGGGTTGTTGAGATGAATGATGGCGAAAGCGACAACTAAATTTTTTGTTGAATTTGTTGACGAAAACACCTAACTTGTTAATATTTGACTCGAGACAACTTGGAAACGAACTTTATTTAATGGTCCAACTGGCCCTCAAAGCCTTTGTTGCTTCCTTTAATATTTGAATTATAGTATTCTAAACCAAATTAATTTAATTTTTAAGTTATTTAAAGTTTAAAAAAATATTTATAATTTTTTTATATTTATTTTTTTTATTTAAATTTTATATTTTATAGAAAATAAATTAAGCTATATATTTATAACTTACGAACAATAATATTAGTGAAAAGTATGATTTAAGTCTATTTAAAATAGCGGTAATATTTATATACACTCTACTCTCTACGAATTCCAGGTGATGGAACTGTACTAAGGAGCTGTTATTAGTTTTTATATATGAAATTTTTCAAAAGAAATTCATTCACAAAACATTTGACTTATTTCACAAGTTAAATTTTTGTTTGTGAATTACTGCAGAACCTGTTTGTTGCTGGCACAGACACGTCCTCTAGCACAGTGGAATGGGGCATTGCAGAGCTTATTCGTAACCCAAGAATACTGGCCCAGGCCCAACAAGAGATCGACAAAGTAGTTGGAAAGAACCGGCTTGTCGCGGAATCTGACTTGGCCCAATTGACTTATTTGGAAGCCATAGTCAAGGAAACCTTCAGGCTTCATCCATCGACTCCTCTTTCCCTCCCTAGAATTGCATCCGAGAGCTGTGAGATCAATGGCTACTTTATCCCAAAAGGCTCGACACTTCTCGTCAACGTTTGGGCCATTGCTCGTGACCCAAATGAATGGGCTGATCCATTAGAGTTTAGGCCCGAGAGATTCTTGCCCGGAGGTGAGAAGCCCAAAGTTGACGTGAAAGGAAATGACTTTGAAGTAATTCCATTTGGAGCTGGTCGAAGAATATGTGCTGGAATGAGTTTGGGCATACGTATGGTCCAGTTGATGACTGCAACTTTGATCCATTCATTTAACTGGGCTTTGCCAACTGGACAAACACCAGAGCAGTTAAATATGGAGGAAGCATTTGGGCTCACTTTACAACGGGCTGCTCCATTAGTGGTCCACCCAATTCCTCGCTTAGAAGCCCAAGTATACGGTGGCTGATCCAGCCCAATTAGCAGAAGACATGTTGGCTGAAGGTAAAATTCAGTCTCGTTATTCTGTCTATTTTGTTTAAGCTTCTAACAGGTGTTGTGTTTTATTTCTTTGTAGGGTCAATAAAGAATTTGTAATTATCTTTAAACCCTATTTTATTTTATTTTTGAAGTGTACTCAACGGTAAA
Source organism: Solanum sejunctum (assembly GCA_025642045.1). NCBI lineage: Eukaryota > Viridiplantae > Streptophyta > Magnoliopsida > Solanales > Solanaceae > Solanum > Solanum sejunctum. Next base: position 24,893,582 of record JAOTQJ010000072.1, on the reverse strand, counting down.
TTTAGTAATTGTCACTTTGTTTGCACGTGCAACTTGAGTGTTGTTTTTATTGGTGGCATAAAAATCAAATCGAAAAGAAAATATTATTGATTTTTTGCTATTAGGTTAGCAGGTTTATGATAATTTTATAAAAATAAAATTGTGGAGATACGTTCGATTTTGATTTTAAGTATTGAGTTATTGGATAAATTGTTACTATAAAAATTATAGCACTTTACTACTTACCCCTTTATATATAATTAAATAATCATATCACTACGTCGATATTCGTAAGTCATACATTTACTTTGTTTCAGATGTGCAAACCTTCTATCAAAGAAGTAAATTGGAATATGAGGTCAAAGATTGCATGTTATTAAGTTTAAGTGCGCAATAAATGTTTTGTTCACATTTGTGAAGTAGCAGTTAATCAATGCAACTTTCGATGCTCCTCATGAGTCATCTGGAAACAACCGCTTTATGTTTTTAAACACAGGGGTTAGGCTGCGTACATCTGACCCCCCCTCACCCCGCAATGAGCGGGAGCCTTTTGAGGCACTGGGGTATGT
>JAOTQJ010000072.1:24844021-24886703 GCA_025642045.1 Solanum sejunctum | reverse complement strand
TAATCATGTTTTTTATTTTTATCCTTTTCAAACTCTACCTACTCATTTAATGCATTATTTATTTCTCATACAAAACTCAACATTATAAACTTAATTAATGAAGTGTAAAATTGAAAAAAAATTTCAACATATCCCTTAAAAAAGTGAGCAATTCACTTATTTTAAAACATCAAAAATTTCTCAACAATTCACTTAATATGAAACGGAGGGATTACTATTATACCAAATTTGATTTTTTGGAGCTTCATCCCAAAATACATAACTCTTCCCATTCATAGCAAAATGCCAACATATGAGCCATTTTATATATATATATATATATATATATATTTTTGGAACCTACTGCGTTATTGCTTAAGTTTATAAAAGTGAAATTATCAAAACTACATGGTAACAAATGAATAAATTATGAGAAGATGGAGGAGGTGAATGAGAAAGAATTTCCCTCAAGTAGTCCAGTACAGTCTGCAAAAAGGTCCAAATATAATTAATTTTTTTCAGTCAAATAAAATTTGGTGCCCCAAAAATTGTGTGCTCCGTGTAGGACCATTTGAAGACTTTTTTGTTCTTTGTTTATCTGTCTGTGTGCCGCCGTGGAGCTCAAATGGCCACTCTTTTAGCGAGGCAAAAGGAACCACACACCATCAATCAGGTCCACATGGTATAACTCTACTCATTTTTTGTTAGTATAAGTTTGTTTTTACCCATACCAAATGTTGTTTATGTATTCTGCAATTGTTTTGGTTTTTCCCATGGCAAAGACTGGCGATCTTTTCGAGACGATGATTGGTATGGGTCTGCGGGATTGAGCGTGTTTTTTTTTTTAAAAAAAAAGATCCTTTTTGGGAAACGTAAAAGGAAAAATTGTAAATGATGAGTATTTAATTTAACTAGTACTGAAGGAATTGTTTCAGTTACCTCTACTTTCAGATGGAACTTATGATTCATAGAAAATGAACAAACAACAAGGACATATCTAGTAAAAAAATAAAAATGAGTAATCGGGAAAGAAAAAAGATTTAGAGGGTTTTTTGTTGTACTGGGTTCATTGATCGGATTGTGGTTGCTGAAAATGCTGAAAAATTGTTTATTGATCGGTTTTCTATGACTTGAATCAGTTGCGAAACTTATCTTTTGTTTTGTGTAGCATTTGTAAAGGTACTGCAGCACTATGAAGAAAAAATTATATTTGTTTATTAAGAATGTATATAATCTAAATACTTGTTTTAGTAATGGAACGGAAGCCTTGGAGCTACGGATCGAGGGGCAGAAATGGGCTTTTACATAAATGTTGGGTAAATGTTGCATATAATGGAATCTTATTATTAGGCCTTCTTCAAACTCTACGTATATGAAAATTTAGTGCATCGAACTGTTTTTTATTGAAGGAATTTCAGTCCTTAGGAAAATTCTCCGTATGCTAACACATTTTGTATGTCTTGCCATAAGCTTCAATGTTCGTCCAATAATAATTGATGATCACATCGTCCTCCTTAAATACCTCATTAATATTTAACTTCCTACATCATGAGGTGAACCCAAATCTAAACGAATAGAAGAGAAAATAAGAGAATATAAGTTGTACTAATACCAACTTATTGCTAAACTATTTCTCTATCAATATAATCACTATTTCTTTGTCAAGTATAAGAGGGAGGTGCTTCTTGGGTCATTGTTTTCACATGTCTTGGCTTAACAAAACCAGTTACTATTAGAGAACCTAACTAACACTAGTTAGTTAACTATTCTGTTAGTTAGTTGATTCAATTAAGTAGTTAGAAGATTAGTTGTACTAATTAGTTAGTACTCCCTCCGCCTCACAATAATTGAATTTTTAAAACTTTTTTCAAGGTTCAAAATAGTTGAATTTTTCAAAGTTTAAGATGAATGTTTGAAACTTTTTCCATATTTGCCCTTGCATTAATTGAACTTTTATATTTTCTAGGAAATCAATTACACATGTATTTATGATTTTATGAAGGATAATAGTGGAAAGTAGGGTGTAAATTTTGTCTTTAAATATTTTTCTTAATATGTGTGTATTACCTTATAAATTCAGTTAATATGAGACAAAGAGAGTATTAGTTGAGATTAGTCTTGGGAACTAATCCCATGAGATGAAGTTACATTGTAAATAATGTGGGGACTAGGTGTATGTATATATACACACATTTGCTGTACACAAAAAAAGATTGAAAAATAATACTTTATTTCTCTCCCCATACTTCATCATCTCTCCCTCTCAAAAGCTCTCAAATTCATATGGTATCAGAGCAATGCATATCCAAAGAGATCTGACTCACAAAATTCAGAGTAGGCAGTAGAAGCCATTGACGATCGACAGAGCTTGAAGAAGATGGAGGTGGCAGACGCGAATTCCACTTCGACTGGAATCTCGCTTGACATACTTGATGCGGTGGAGAAGAACAGGAATCATCCCCTGTATCTTCATCCATCAGATACTCCTGGGAGCATACTGACTTCAATTCAGCTCACAGGAGCTGAGAACTACTCACTTTGGAGTAGATCAATGATGATTACACTCCGTGCCAAGAGCAAATTGGGATTTGTTCTCAGAGCATGTAAGAAATCTCATTACAAACCTAAATTGGAGGAGCAATGGGAAAAGTGCAATGCATTTGTACTTGCATAGATCATGAACACGGTGTCCAAGGAGCTACTGAGTGGAATCGTGTATGCCTCAGATGCAGCAATGGTTTGGGTTGATTTGAGTGAGAGGTTCAACAAAGTCGATGGATTTAGGAGCTATCAACTTTATCAAGAAATTTGCACATTAAGTCAAGGTAACATGACTGTTTCAGGATACTTCACAAAAATGAGACTCCTGTGGGATGAATTTGATGCTTTAGTGCCTCCACCTGCTTGTAATTATGACAAATCCAAAATATATGTTGATCACATTCAATACTTGCGTCTGTTTACATTTTTAATGGGATTAAATGAAGTGTATAATCATGCTCGTAGTCAAATCCTTATGATGAATCCTTTGCCCAATATGAGTAGAGCCTATGTTATGATTATCTCTGATGAAAGTCAGCGTGTGACTGCTGGATCCAAAGTAACTGGAAAAGTAAATGAGTCTATGGCAATGTATGTTGGAAAGGAAAATTGCTATGCAGGAGGAGGATATGATCATCACAAAGGAAAAGGAGTTTATGACTCTGCAGGAAGTAGTGATCAGTTGGCACTCTATGCAGGAAGAGGCAGTAATGCAGGCAACTTCAACATCCACAAGCAGAAGAGGAATCTGTTTTGTGATCATTGTAAGATGCATGGACACACTAGAAACATCTACTACAGGCTTGTTGGCTATCCAACTGATTGAAAATTTAAGAAGAAGCCAGGACCTAATGTGATGCAGAATAACAGAATGCAGGTGAATCATGTAGCCACTTCCAAGAATGAGATGGACCTGAGGGATGAGTTTGCTCTTGTTGTCCCTATGATGAAGGAAAAGAACATGGAGTTTGGCCCAATCATCACACAACCTATCTTTACTCCAGGACAGTACAATAGGATTTTACATATGTTGGAGAAAGAAGCAAGCTCAAGCTCAAGCTCAAGCAAGGAGCTAGATAACATGGCAAACATGACAGGTATGATCACCATATCCAATGCTTTGTCTGTAAATAGTGATAACACAGATAAAGGTTGAGAAAGGATAGGGAAGTTGGATAATTCAGGTGCTACTTGTCACATGACATACAAGCTGAATAAGCTCTGCCATACATCTAATTCTGCTAATAAAGTGGTGCATTTGCCCAATGGTGAAACTGCACAAGTATCACATACTAGTTCTTACTACACAGTTGATGGAGGTGTATTAGAAAATGTGTTGGTAGTCCCTGCATTCAAGCATAATTTACTTTCAGTGTCTAAATTGATAAGGCAATTAAATTGCTCAGTTAATTTTTTTCCCGAGTTCTTTGTGCTTCAAGACCTCTTCAATGGAAAGGTGAAGAGAATTGGTAAAGAGGTTGATGGACTGTACTATCTTCCTGTTGCAATGCAATGTGAGGAGAGCAGAAGGAATCAAATAGTGTGATGACACAGCACTCCAGTACAGAGAAGTTGCTATGGCATAACAGACTGGGGCATCCCTCTATAAAAGTATTACAACATATGTTCATAGATAACACTTTCAGTGATAATAATGAATGTAGTAAGTGTTCTATTTGTCCGCTTACCAAACAGACTAGATTACCCTTTCACTTGATTATGTCTTGAGCACTAGCTGTTTTTGATTTGGTTCATCTTGATGCGTGGGGACCTTACAGGATTGCTACTTATAATGGTTTCAGATTTTTTCTAACCATAGTTGATGATCATTCAAGAATGTGTTGGCTATATCTACTGAAATTGAAAAATGATTTGTTTTTAATATTGAAATCATTTTTGACATTAGTAAGAACTCAGTTTAATAGGAATGTTAAGAAGATAATGACTGACAATGGAACTGAGTTCTTTAACAATGAGTAATTTTCTGAAGTCTCTTGGTATTATTCATGAATGTAGTTGTCCATATACTCCAAAATATAATGGAATGGTTGAGAGAAAACACAGGCATATACTTGAGGTGGCTAGAGCAATCAGGTTTCAAGGTAACATTCCTATTAGATTCTGGGGAGTGTGTGTACTGTCTACTGTATACTTGATCAATAGACTTCCTACTCCAGTTTTGAAGGGTAAGTCTCCATATGAGCAGTTTCATGGTCACAAGGCAAACATTGATGACTTAAGAACTATAGGTTGCTTGTGCTATGCAACTAAGGTGATCAAGCAAGATAAGTGTTCTCCTAGAGCTGAAGCTTGTGCACTAATGGGATATTCACCAACTCAGAATAGGTATCTGTTGTACAATTTATCTCAAAGAAAGCTCATCATCAACAGAGATGTTATATTCAAGGAAAATGTGTTTTCTTTCATACAAGTGCTCAATAGACAAAAGCAACTATTCCCTACTGAGCTTATTGTAGTAACAGATGATTTCCCTATATGTGATGAAGATAGAGAACTGACTGTGCCTATTTCTGCGGCTGATGCAAACCTGGAAAGTGATCCTATAGTCATGAATGATGATCTACCATGACCAAAAGTTGCTTCTAATGAAAAATCTGTTGATCAGTCTGATGATCCATTGTTACAGTTGAATTGGTACTTAGAAGAACTGAGGAAGTTCCAGCCAGGAAGTCTATCAGAAACTCTCATCCTCCTATTTGGATAAAGGATTATGTGACTCAGACAACTTGAACTCATCATCACTCTTAAAGTAACTATGTTTCCTATGACAACATATTATCCAAGTACAAAGCCTACTTGTCTATGTTCTCCACAGAGGTTGAACCAAGAACTTTTGAAGAACCAGTCAAGGACAATAGGTAGATACATGCTATGCAGCAGGAAGTGCAATCTCTAGAAGAAAATGGAACCTGGGAAATAGCTAAACTACCTGAAGGAAAGAACATTGTCAGCTGTAAATGGGTGTACAAGATCAAATACAAAGCTGATGATCAGGTTAGATTTAAGGCCAGACTAGTGGCCAAGGGATACAGCCAAACTGGGGGAATTGACTACCAAGAGACATTCTCTCCAGTTGTAAAGATGGCAACAGTTAGATCCATCATAACATTGGCTGCTACTCAGAACTGGAATATCTTTCAGATGGATGTCTTCAATGCATTTCTACAAGGGGATCTGCTTGAAGAAGTATATATAGAACTACCCAAAGGGTTTTACAGTGCTGATAAGGGAAAGAATCTTGTACGCAAGCTGGTGAAATCTCTATATGGACTTAAGCAGGCTTCAAGACAGTGAAATGCCAAGTTGACTGAAGCACTGTTAAGTTCAGGCTACTCACAAAGCCATCTAGACTATTCTTTATTCACAAAGAAAAGGAACGTTGGAATGGTGATAGTCTTAGTGTATGTTGATGATCTATTGCTCACAGGGAATGATGCAAAGTTGATAGAAGAGATCAAACATGTTTTACATAGTCACTTCAAGATCAAGGACTTGGGTGAGCTTAAATATTTTCTGGGGATTGAGTTCATGAGATCAAGTAAGGGTTTATTGATAAATTAAAGGAAATATGCACTTGAACTAATAGCTGAAGCAGGTCTAGGAAATGCCAAGGCTAGCATGACACCATTGAAATACAATAAAAAATTGACTAGTGTTGAGTTTGATCCAGACACTGTGTATGAGGACATTCCAAGGTATCAAATATTGGTTGGCAAACTACTCTATCTCACCATTACAAGGCCAGACATAGCTTTTGTAGTTCAGCTGCTGAGTCAGTTCATGCAAAGACCCAAGGTGTCACATTGGAAGGCTACATTGAGAGTGTGCAGATGCATCAAGATGGCACTTGGAAAGGGGTTGCTTATGAGTTCCAATCAGAAGCCTCAGCTGAATGGATATTGTGATGCAGATTGGGCTGGATGCCCTAGCACAAGGAGATCAGTCATTGGTTTTGTCCTGAAATTTGGTGATTCCCTCATTTCCTGGAAGTCTAAAAAGCAACATACAGTATCTAGGAGCTCCACAGAGGTAGAGTACAGATGTTTAGCTGCATTACCAACTAAGATTGTATGGGTCACAAGTTGGTTCAAGGAATTAGATGTGGATTTGACAGGGCCAACATTCATTTTTTGTGACAATAAATCTGCACTACAGATTGCTGCCAATCCAGTATTCCATGAACGCACAAAACACATATAGATAGATTGCCATTTCATTAGAGAAAAGATCCAACAAGGGCTCATCAAGACTGTTTACATCAACACCAAGGATCAGCAGGCTGATTTGCTCACTAAAGCATTAGGAAGAACACAACATGACTTCTTATTAAGCAAGCTTGGATTATTGATTCTCTTCAATGTATCCAGCTTGAGGGGGAGTATTAGAGAACCTAACTAACTAGTGGTTAACTATTCTGTTAGTTAGCTGAGTTAGTTAGCTGATTCAACTAATTAGTTAGAAGATTAGTTGTACTAATTAGTTAGTATTAGTTGAGATTAGTCTTGGGAACTAATCCCATGAGATGAAGTTACATTGTAAATAATGTGGGGATTAGGTGTATGTATATATACACACATTTGCTGTACACAAAAGAAGATTGAAAAACAATACTTCATTTCTCTCCCCATACTTCATCATCTCTCCCACTCAAAAGCTCTCAAATTCACAGTTACTTAATACAATCTAGGTTCATATGTCCCCTTTAACCAATACCTGATAGGAATTGTTCTTAAATCATACCTTGTGGTACAAATATTAGGTACCTTTGACCAGCTCATTAAATGATTTACTATGGTTAAAAGTCTTGATGTATAATATATTCATCTTCTGAAAATTATATTCCATTAGATGTAAGGGATGACATGTTGCACGTACTGAGAATAGGCAGTATTAACTTCCAAAGTTTTCAACTTTCAAGTAAGTTTGTCTAGTATGTTTTCCTTTTATAAGAAGCTTGAATGCAGTACAAGTGCTATAATAATATCTTCTATATCATTAAAGGACTAGATTAGGGACAAATCCTAGCAAACTACCCAAAATACTGTTCTTTCCCTTCATCAACAGTGTGGTGCTAAAGGTCCAGATTTGATTGTGAAACAATGTAGTGATCTATGATATATATCACTGTCCCACAACTACTAGCAACTTTAGTTTTATCTCCATTAGGCAATAGTAATCAATACGCTGCTGTTTGTTAGGCGCTTTTTCCTAATTATTTTGAGTGCTGTCCAATTGTCCCTAGTCCTAATTTATTTTCACTCTTACTTGCCCAATTGTGGATATTGTGTTGCTGTTTCATTACTAAGGATGTCTGCTTTACTCCAAATTCAACCCACTGATTTTTAAATTTTTAGGTTGATATATTTAACATCAACGCATACTGAGCTATGGTTTGGTTTTTCTTGTTCTTTTTGCTGCAAAGATAAAGACTATATGATACATATATTGCTTTAATGGAAAATTAGACTGGGAGATTTATTTTATGGATATTGTGTTCCTGTCCAAAAGAAGATGTTTGGGAGGATGTCAATAGCAGCGCAAATTGTGTTAGATGGTAAAAGATTAAAGTTCAAACTGAAAACCCCCATAGAATAAGTATACAGACAAATGATGTTCTGATTAATGTAAAGAGAAGCAAATCGAATTTCTTTATTGACAGTGGCAGGAAGAAAACTGGTATTATACCACTGGCTTTTACTTTCCTTTACCTCCATAAAGTGCTTCTTAAGGAGTACTAGAGGTGTTTCCATCTGGATGAGATATAACCAAACAAAATTCTAGGAAAATAATTTGTTTGGATAATAATTGGAATGCACTGGATATGTGTTTGCTGCAAAAGGGGGATTTAACATGTATAAGCATGTGAGCTAAATGAAGATGAAAACATGATTTTGCTGATTATGATTTACCTTTGTGTAACTGTTGACATTGTGTTTCCTCATTCTTCATTTTGATCATATGGTAATCTTGATTACCTGTGACAAAAGAAGACGAGTGGAGCACTTTGATAGCGTCTAGATCCTTGTTCATTGCCAAAACCAGAAAACAATATGAGCTTCACTTAAGTTGGATCAAGAGTTGGTCAGCTTCTAAATATCTTGTCTTTTCTTATGAATTTGCAGGAAAAAATTTGTGAAATTTGCGGTGATGTAGGCTTTCAAGAAGCAATTGTTACCTGTTATCGATGTAAAACTGTTGACGTGCATCAGTAAGTTCTCTCTCTCTCGTGCGCTCTCTCTCTATATATATATTTTTTTTAGCATGAAATGGCAGTCAGGCAAGCTGAAAGCCATGACACTTTTATCACCTTGTACCATATCTATATGCTCTTTGTAAACTTCAAACATTGTCCCAATCCAATCCCCTTCTTTTTTGGTAGACTTGCCATTTCTAAGGCAGAAGTTGCTATTTTCACACAAGGCGCTGCTCCTCTTGAAGGAAATTGTTAGCCAGATTATCATCTTTGCTTCCCTTATTTGAATCTTAAATAGGGATGAAAAAGTGGAGTAGAAGTAAAAGCCTAAATGGAAATTATATTACCTCGAAGGGAAAATAAGGACCCCTTTGAGTTGTCTAATATTTCTGGCTTTCTTCACTGCTGGATCTAATGATATTGGATGTTGGGTTCCACCTAAAGGATACATTGGTTCTTTCATTAGCATGTCGTGGCATTTAATTGTCTTAAATACTGCCTGAATCTTTTATGCATACATAGTCATCTTCCTGTTTTAATAAATTCTGTTTTCTCTTCCTTTCAGATATTGTGTGGTGGGCTATCGGGAAGATGCACCATTGGATTGGTGTTGCGGAGAATGTGATATTGCCCAGGGGCTAACGTCTTCATCACATGGAGTAGAAAATGAGCATTCTGAGGGATCCAAGTTACCTGGCTCTGCTAAGATTTGTCAGATTACTGTGCAACCGAAGAGACATAGTAAGCTTCCTGGTAGGCATGGTGTTAACTGGGAAAAGGAGGTAAGGACAGGGAAAACGAGGTATCTACCAGTTGAAGAAGCACTTAGTCTGCCATCAGGCATCAGTAAACATGGATCTCTGCTGATAAATACTGTCTCCTCGAGAGTCGTGTCGACCAAATCCACAGAAACCGTGACTCGAGGGAATTTTAGCAAGCTTGGAGCTCAAATTTCAAATTCGTTTTCTGAGAAAAGCACAGTGCAACAATTTTTAGGATCAGCAGGATATACGAAACCTCAGAATCTTCAAAATGCCAAAATCACTGAACAGGGCAAAAAACAAGTACAGTTATCTGAAGGTTCGGTGTCCATCAATATCTCTTGTATTCATTACTTTGTATGATTTGTTTCAGAAATTTCATTTTCCATCATATACTCTAATTACTTTTTTCTAAACAATATTGATACATATGGGGTTGATAATCATCAACAATTGTAAAGGTTTTTTACTTCTGTACTTCCATCCAATTGATGTAACCTATTTTTTAGGTCCAGGTAGTTCTGCTGTTTTGGAGCATAGGAGTCCCGATGCTGGGAATGAGAATCTAATGATGGATATATCTAAGACACACCCTTGCGATCCTGCTCTAGTTCCTTCATGGAAGTAAGTAGCCTTCATCATGCACATACTTACTAAGATAGGTTAACGCAGGGTAAACTGAGCTCCCAAAAAGTTCAAATTCAGCTCATCTCTGTTTTTGCATGCTAGCTTTTTGGATGGCCATCTTTGCTAGTAGTCAGCTAACTCATTAATCTTTTCTTTGTAATTTCCCTATTGATTTGTAAAGAAACTTAAATAATACCTATTAGTTTATAACATAACGTTGGTTCTTGAGGGGATGACCTAGTTGCTAAGGCACAGGAGTAATAAAGTGGAGATTCCAAGTATGAATCCCAGCTGTAATACCTGGTGCACCCATCTGGTCTTGCCTTGGTGGGTAGCATTACCTTGTTAATATGTGCTATGGCCTCCAATACTTGCTCTGTTTCCACACTTGTAGAATGGTGTTGAATATTGTTCCCTGGTTACCTTGTGACTTATTTGATGCCAGCAAGTTGGACTTTTGCACGAGTTTAAGAAATTGCCCGTGTGATGGACATGTTGCCCAGTGAATTAGTATCATTAAATAGATGAATAGGGCACTGTAGAATATATGCCCAACTATGGGATAGAGTTCTGCTCATACATAGTTGCAAGTTGTGACATAATGCTGACCTGAAAAGATACTGCTTAGTGAGATGGTAGTAGACTTGATTCCCATTATGGTTAAATTCCTTGAGGTCTTGAAGCTACTGTCACTCTATGTCATTGTATTATGGACCATCTGATGTTTTCAGGTATGGGAAACAAGAAATTGTAGGTAAGTAGGTTATATGGGAGCCATACATTGTTTATTTTCTAAAGTTTTTCGGTTCTGCACCTTAATGAGATGTAGAGTGCAACTCCACACGGAACTTTCTCTTAATGTTTTGTTGTCTAAGAAATTACTTCGTGGATCTTTTTTGTGTCCTTGAAACTCGAATATGCCTTTCGTTATGCTTCAAAAAGCAGAGAAGGTTTCCTTTGATTATTCTACGAACTACATATATATTGAAGACGTTTTTTTTCCTTGAAGAATTTGCTCCACTAAGACAGGCATACATTTCTCTTCCCTATGATTATTATTTTTTCTCTTCTTTGCATTTTAGGGGATGTCTTGACATCTTTGGTGCTCTGGCACTTGCACCTGGGATATTCAATAATTGTGTCCAGGCTCATCCTCCTTCCAGAGTTAGACGTAAGGTGTATGAGTTCTCAAGGCTATTACCCGATATTCTTAAAGCTGATCTAGTTCCGCGTGGTGATATCTGGGCTAATCTATTCAATAATCATTGTCCTAGTAAAGAAGATGTAGGACTGTACTTCTTTGCAAGGGAGAGAGCAAGGTCAGCTTCTCCCTTGTATATCTATTTGAAAAGGGGTAAGGGTTGCAAAGTAGAAATGCGCCCTTGCCCAGGAATGTTATTACTAGAAATTGATTTACATTTGCCATTATATGTAGGTCTGTGGTATATATTGCTCTGGTGGAGTTCATGCGTCTCAAAGATGTGGTGATGAGAACGCTTATAAATGATGTTGAGCTGCTTATACTTCCATCCACAGCCTTGTCCAGTGATTCTCAAAGTACATTCATAATCTCTGTGTTCTTTTCTCATTTTTTTTATTCCCTTTCAATGAATTTTTAGTTGTATGTATATTCAATTATGCTCTGTAGAAGATCAATTTGCTAATTTGTTTTGTTATGTACTACCTGAGTTCTCTTGATGCATGCTTAAGCTACGGAGGTTCATTAAAATTTTGGAACGCTGGCCTATCCCTCAAGATATGATTCTTTTAAGGAGATTATCTGACAATCACATAAAGAAGGTCATCTGATAATTCTGGAGCTGGATCTAACCTTGTGGATGTTCTTGCAGGATGGAACAGTGAACACTTCCTGTGGGGATTATTTTACCGCAAGGGACAAGATACAGGAGGATGTGAGGAAGGGGGTAGCAACAAAGTGATTGATATGGAGATAGATATGATAGATGGTGTAGATGTTTGTTCATCCAATAAGGTTGACATAGAGGGTTATCAGCATGAGGTTGAGATAGAGATGGAGATGATAGGTGGAGAAGACGTCTGTGCAGCCAATAAGGTTGACATGGAGGGTTATCAGAGTGAGGTTGAAATGGAGATAGATATGATAGCCGGACAAAATATAGGCATACAAGACATCGTTGTCCCGACAACTAACAGAAATGGCCTTGGTAGCTCTTTAAAAGAAACCGCTACTTCTGCTACCTGCATTCAATCTGAATCAGTTATTCCTTTGGTTTCAAGAACCTCCAAGGGTTGCAAGGAACTGCTTCAAGCAATCAAATGTAAGCCTGTTGATAACTTCCCTGTAATCAAATGTGAGCCTGTTGATGACTTCCCAGCAGGTTTTTACCCACCATTTAACTTCTACTAGATGAGCAGTGCCACCTGGAAGTTGATCATAGTTGCTTCCAGCTTCTTGTGATTATCACTGCTTAATTTCAATCAAGTTCATTAGGTATTGGACTAGCTTCAACGGAAAGATTGAAGTCTGTTAGCTTTAGCTAAGATCCAATTAGGTGGAAAATTGTTGTAACTTGTCCATAAGTAGGTCTGGTTTGTGAATTTGTTGGTTGGATATGATAAGCAACTATTCTCATGGCATTTGTTGAATATGTATTGTTTAATCGAATAATTGTGGTTCAAATTCTGTATTTATCTTGAGAATTTTATAATTATTGTTGTAAAGCAACTATTCTCGTGACATCAAATGTGTGTTGTTTAAACAAAAATTATGGTTCAAATTTTATATTTATCTTGAGAATTTGTTAATTCTTGTTGTAATATTTTCTCGTACTGCTATAGGATAATTAACATCTTAAATTTCATCTTTTGATTCCAAGGTGCCATGTAAAACTGAAACAAAAGGAGTAATACTAAAGTAAAACCAAAAGCAAAAGAAGGCCTCGTTTGGTAGTGGAACCATAAAAACTATAGCATTAGACATTACAAAATGAGTTTCTTCAAAATTCAAAATTGAAATAATTTTGTTGTTAATAAGGAAAGAGTTTAATTTTGGTGCACTATTTGTATAAAATTTTTACACTATCAGGTAATATTATTTTTTTAAAAAATTAAACATAATTACTATTTTTCTCTTTCTTTTCTACTTTTCTCCGTTTCACTTTCTCTTCCTCTTTGGCAAATAGTTTAGTTTTTTATTGGTTTCTTCTTCTATAATCTAATTATCTTTTTTTTTTTAAATTATTCTACAAGCATATATATTCATTTCTTTCTCCTTTACTATGTAGTTTTTTGTGCATTCTTTTTTCAATACGTAACAATTGCATTTTTATATCAACAATAAATCTGACCTTTTTAGATATATTTTAATTTTGTATATTGGTTATAGGATTTATTGGTATTTTTTTTCCTCACAAACTTAAGTGTTTTTTAAGTGTTCGTTTCATTTTTTTCTGTTACTATATTTTTTATATAAGACAGAAAATCTCTTGAACAACTCCTTATATCTTTCATATCTTTCAAATGTTCTTTCTGATTACATATTTTACTAAAATTATTATTATTATAAATATGAATATCATAAAACAAGTTTTTTTTGAAATAAAATGAAAGATGAATAGAATAATTTCAGAAAAATTAAAGGAATAAAAATAAAAAGAAAAGACAAGAATCACAACATTGTTATTTTACCATTGTCATACAATACCTATGAGAAAGAGAGAGAGTATAATTTGAATTCAAATTAAGAAAGAAAAAAATCTAAAATTATGAAGGAATTTATATTGCAGTATAATCAAGATTCAAATTATCCTTAATATTCTTCTAGATTATATTATTTTCAAAAAGTATAAATATTACTAGAAAAAATTATAGGAATTATCTTTAAAATTATCTAATATTGTAGAAAATCTTGTACACTAACAATGCATATAATTTAAACTCAGAAAGAAATAATTTTGAAGTTTGAGAATGACTTTAGAGCAAATTTGATCTATTAGGAAGGTTACATTCTTAAGTTTTTCTAATACATTTAATATTTTTTATTCATTAGGCGGAAAAGGGACACAATTTTTATGATGCAATTTTTTTTTAAAGGCTAATTGATGTGAATAAAAGGAAAAAAAGAAGTAAATTTAATCAATCTATTAATAATTTTTTAATTATCGTGTAAATTAAAAAATATTCAAAAGGGATAAAGTAATATTTGTGACTTGCATTATTTACCTAAAAAATAGCACCAACAAGATTCTTTTATCTCTCATAAGTAAGAGACAATCATACCCCCAAAAATTAGAGAAGGGAGATACATAAATAATTTTTTGTAAACAAATGATTAATTCTTAAAATTATATCATAGATACAATTTAAATATTATGAACCAAACTAACAATTAATACTACTCTTAATATAATTTATCTTAATATAATTAATCTCAATATAACTTACCTCCAAATCAAATCGCCCTAAACATTATAAATTAAATCACTCGGAAAAAAAAAATCCTAAAAAGGGCAAAGATGTATTGTTATATTTTAAAGTTTCCCTCCATACGTTTCAATTTTCGAAACCATATTGGGCTTTGTGCCAGAAAGTGGGCTTTTCTCGAAGGAGAGCCCATTGTTGTTTAAACACCTCAAAGCCTCGGTTCTGCAGATCACTCACTTTTAATTTTTTTTCTCTCACTGCTCTTCAATGGCTTCCAATTCCATTAGGTCTTCGGAACAACGACGCGTAGGACTGATATACGATGAAAGGATGGGCAAGCATTTTGATCCAGTAGATGAGTTACATCCAGAGTGCCCTGATCGTATTCGTGATATCTGGAAAAAGCTTCATTCTTCGGGAATTGCTCAGAAGTATATCTCAATTTTCCTTTCGTTTGACATAATCCTTGACAACAACAGATTAATTTTTAATTTTTTGGTTCAGATGTACTGTTATGGATGGAAAGGAAGCAAAGGATGAAAATGTAGCTCTGGTTCACACAAAAAAACATATTAGTTTAATCAGAAATATTAGTTCACAGGACAAGGATTTGAGAAAACAGATTGCTAGGAAGTACAATTCTATATATTTCAATGAAGGCTCTTCAGAAGCGGCTTCTCTTTCGGCTGGTTCTGTGATTGAGGTAATTAATCGTGTTCACTACTCCCTGCATTTCATTTACTTGGCCCTAAAACAATAATAGATATTTTATTTTACTTGTTTATTTTAGCAAAGCAAGAAAATTTATTGTGTTTTGCCCATGCTATCCTTAGTACTAAATGGCTGCAAGTTCTCAAATTTAGAGTTCTAAAGCATCATTAATAAGTTTAATTTAGTAAGATACACTTTTAATTAAAGCTGGCTTAGGGGGTGTACCATATCAATAGTGCCAAGTAATATGAAGCTGATAAGAGTACTCACTGTTTCTTATAGTTTATCAGAAATTGTTGCATTTCTTGACTATTATACATGCTGTCTTCTTTTTTTATTGAGTATTTGGTTGGAGACAATGTAAACTTCATGCACTTAAGGGCATTTCGTAATCTGCTTTTGGATATTGTATTGTGAATCTTGTTTTTGGATGATTTATCTGTGCTTTATGGTGTATTGTCATGATCAATTTTTAGTGTTCTCCCACTATTGCTTCATCCACAATATTCCTTGTAGTTTTGAGCTTGAGTGTACCATATAGGTTGCTGAGAAAGTTGCCGAAGGAGAACTAGACTCTGCGTTTGCCATTGTTCGGCCTCCTGGACATCATGCAGAAGCAAACGAACCAATGGGATTTTGTTTGTATAACAATGTCGCTATAGCTACACAGTACCTCTTGAATGAAAGAGTAAGAGTTAGTTTCAGTTAGTGAAATGCAATATGGATTCAAATCTGTGATTAGTTTTGTGAATCAAATCCAAGGTTTCACATATTATCTGTTTATTTTCCTTGCAGCCTGATTTGGGAATTAAGAAATTTTTGATTGTTGATTGGGATGTACACCATGGAAATGGCACTCAAAAGATGTTTTGGAAGGACCCTCGAGTACTTTTCTTTTCTGTGCATAGGTACATGTGAAAGTACTATTCATTCTTATCTATCAAATATAACACTTCAGATGGAAATTATGTTGAGCTTCGAGGAAAGAACTTTGGCTCAAACTTCACCCATCTCTATTCTGTTCTTTCTACACTGCTTGTATAGTTTTTATGGTATTTCTCTCCCGCTTGTGGGCTTCAGGATGTTAAAAAGCTGACAAAGATGATTATTTGTTTAAAAAGTTGTCAAATTCAGCCTCTTATATCACTGTTGGTCTTTAACTAGGCATGATTTTGGAACATTTTACCCTTGTGATGAAGCTGGGTCACATAAAATGACTGGTGAAGGACCAGGAAAAGGATACAATATAAATGTTCCTTGGGAGCATGGTGGTTGTGGTGATCCAGACTATCTTGCTGTGTGGGATCATATCTTGATTCCTGTTGCCAAAGAATTTGGTCCTGACATTATTTTGATCTCAGCAGGATTTGATGCAGGTTAGCTATAGCTTGGTTTTGTCCTCTGTGGGTCTTCTCATCATTTTCTGTAATGTTTATCCTATTTCATCTTTTCTCTCTGATGATGCAGCTTCAATTTTCGTTTTTAAGGCTTTTGCAGTATTTTAGATGTTGCTATTCTTGGTTACCAATGTGGTATTGTTATTTATGTCTGCTTCATGCTGTGTTTGAATTAATTCTCTATTTTACTTTTAAAAATAATTTTCCTTGTACATGATATTTGTAGTTTTATTTTTGATTTTAAACATGACTTGGACTTCCCTTAAGAGAAGGTAAACATTGTTATCCTTAACCTATGAGACTAATCTGAAACACTTAGGGCCCTCTTGGACATGATATGAAATCATGATTAGAAATCAAATCAATTTAAAGTTGAAGTTTTGTTTGGACATGCAGTTTGGATTTCTTAAGTTGCAATTCTTTTCATGAACATGAAAATCGCACAAGTTGTGAAACCTATCAAAATATTTTTCAGTTCTTACACAATCTTACCAAATGAGTGCTATTGAAATATTTACACCATATAGATAAATCACATATCTCCATATTCCTTTATGAAAATGGATAATTTAAGAGACATCTCCTGTGAGTTTGACCAATAACACATACTTTCCTTGTGGCTTTAAATATTACATAAACGTCCCTCCTTTTGTATATGCTGTAGCAAAACTATAATATGACCTAAAATAGACAAATTTGGCCCTCATAAGTTTTTTTACTTTTTTCATCTATTTTTAGTATTATAATAAAACAATGTATCCTTAATTTAGTTTGGAAATAAACATATTAATTTATCCATTATACTTCACATTATTTGTAAAAATAGCAAAACTATTTTCTCACGTTCGGTGGGATTACGAATTTGATAATTTCATCTATTCATCCAATTTCTTCAAATAACTCTTAAAAAATAAACAAAATAGAAAATGAAAAAAGATTATAACTAAAATATAGAAAGGGCAAGTTTAAGTTCCAGTCATTTGAGTTTGACTTCAAAGAAAGTAGCCAGATTAAACTTCAGCAGCATCGGTTTTAGCCTTAGTTATTTGTCCTTTGATGCTTTTTGTGCTATCATTGCTTTGGTTTAAAATGGTTTATAACCTTAAAGTAAGTTAGAAATACCTTTTGATAATTGTTATATTTTAATTATGTTTTCTTCTTCATTTGTTTAAGTATGATTGTATTAATATGATTTAAACAAATTGAGGGTCTTATACGACTAAAATATTCTAATTCAATGATAAAACATAAAATAAAGAAGTGAATGCGGGTACAAAACTTAAAAGTAAAAGTAAAATTAACATATGAAGGGCAAACTTGTCCATTTTAAATTACTTTATAGTTTTGTTACACGAAATAAAAAAGAAGGGAGGTCAACGTTATATTTAGAACCACATGTAAGGTAGGTGTTGTGTGTCATCAACTGAAACCTCAGGGAATGTTTATGGAGTTATCCTTATAGTATGTAAATGTTTACAAACTTTCAAATATATATAATTTTATAAAGATTCATCGGTCAACAAAAATTATAATTAGTTATTCTTTAATGTAATCGTTTCACTTGGTACATACAACCTCTTCATGCATAGCATGGTCTTTTTCTGTAAAATTTAAAATCTTGGTTTGTTTTTTACCAAATATAAACTTATGGGTCAAGTTTTATGTTTTAGAAAAAAATTGTAATCTTGCTTTTTGGAGAGTTTGAGATATGAAATCATGATCTCAAATTGCAGCCGAATAGAGTTGTGGAAAAGAATTTAGATAGCTGTGGAAAAGAATTTACCTCTAGAAAACTCATTTTTTAGGTGTTTATGTGACCTTAAGGATTCTTTTAAAGTGGATTAAAATTTCATTTGTTATAATATAAACAACATTGTAAATCTAAAAGGATTGATGCATAGATACTGCTACTTATAAAAAAAGATTTGGTCTTTCAGTTAAATTAATCATTCCTGCTATTTTGATGCCGAAACCTTTCTCATACACCCCTTAATATATTGTTTTGGGATTGATTTCTATACGTGTGTTTGTTCTTGAATCTTCAGTAGCTTTCTTGTCAAGACCTTTTCTCATTGGATATTTAACTAAAATGGCATAAGTTTGGTAATGTAGGATGACCAGACATAGTAAAATCCCTGAGCTAACATAATAAATTACTTTTTTTTATCTCGTTGCTCTCATGTATCTGCCAAACTGCTGTTCAAATAGACCATTGTAATTTTCTTGCTGACTAAACTGATACAACAGTCTAACAGTTTTGATGTTTAATGTGATAGCTACTGGTGATCCTCTTGGTGGATGTTGTGTTAGTCCACATGGATATGCTGTAATGTTGAATAAGGTGAGCTCTAAAAGACCGTTGCAAGTAGTTGTCGATTTTTTTTCACAATAATAGTCTTTGCTTTTCTTCTGTTCATGTCATTCTTCCGGATTTATCCTTCTTTTATGACTTGTTTCTATAAAGTACTTTTCTGGAAACTTTACTTACAATGTGAACTATAGGAGAAAAATATTATTGAATTGTGTATCTACATTATTATATTGAGACCCTATTTATAGTCACTACATTAGACTCTTTTTCCAACTAGGACACGATATTACAATCCTTTTCCAGATAGGATTCTATATGCTATTCCTATCCTGATCTTATTCTAATGAGATTGTATATACTATTCTTGTTCCTATTATTATTCTAACACCTACCTTTTTAATTTGCATATTTTAGTTGCTGGAGTTCGCCGGAGGCAAGATTGTAATGGCACTCGAAGGTGGATATAATCTGGACTCTATAGCAAATTCTGTACAAGCTTGTATTGAGGTGTTATTACAGCAAAAAACAATTATTGGATCTTCTGAGGCTTATCCATTTAAATCCACATGGCGAGTGATACAGGCTGTAAGGATGTTTACTGCTCCTTGTTCTTTCTTTTTATCTAATTCGTAGCCATAGTTCATATCTTTGGCTGAATTTTGTGACTGAGCCATATTTCCTGCATGTTAAGAGTAATTTTTCGGTCTTAACAGTTTAAGGAGTGTGTACTTAGTCTTTCATTGTACACCATAAATGTGTTCAGGTACGTGAGAAGTTGAGTCCATTTTGGCAATCACTTGCGGAGAGATTACCAGAGAAAGTAACTAGCATGAGAACTTCTTACATTCAGGTCAGATTTCTTTTACTTGCTATTTAAGCATCACCAGTAACCTTCTCGAGGTGAATCTCTCCAACTCAAGTTGTTGGGGATGTATTGTAAGGCATATGTTTTGAGGCCTGAAATATGTGCCTTTTAGTTTTTATTTTTAACTATTAGAAAAATAAGAAAAAGCATCCTTTCTGTTTTAGAAAAATAAAAGACATAGTTAAAATGAAGAACAAGAGATGGAGAAGAGGTTGAGATGCAATGGGTGATATGCTTTGAGTTTTGAAAATTCTTGGCATTAGGAATCGCCTGCCACTCAGAAACCTCTCTACCCTTGAAGTAAGGGTTTCGATCCCACTTTGTGGAACTACAGTGGGTATGTTGTTATTGTTGTAAAAATTATCTGCCAGAGATGTAGACTTTGCTTAAACCTCCACATACTGTTGCCTCAGGGCTTGTAAGAGGCATCTGGTCCCATAAACATTCTATACTGTAGCCTCAAGGCTTGTAAGGACTTATAAGGATTATTAAAGCTTTACTATGCTTCCCAAAATTAATGAACCTTTCATTCATAATGTATCACCACGGAATCCTTTGGAAAAGTTATCTAGGCCAAATACTTGTTGCTCCTTTTACTTTAATTTCATTCAATTCTTCAGACACATGCAATATAATTGTTGCTATATTAACTCTTATAGATTTTGTCACTTCTACTTCAGGTTGTTAGCTCTGATTCTGAAGATGAGTACAACACCTTTACTAACAGGGTATCACAAGATTTGGATAAGGATATTGAGAATGTAGTACAACCATTTTCAGACCTGAAAGTTAACGATGGCACAGGCATAACAAGTACAATATAATCTTTACTTGCAAATATTTGCTGTTTTATTTCTGGAGATGACTTTTAATGATCTTACAGGTCCGGCTAGCACTAATTCTCATGCTTGGAGGGCAGAGCTTTCAAGGATGGATATATGGTATGCAACATTTGGGTCAAATATGAAGCTATCAAGGTTCCTTTGCTATATTGCAGGAGGACAGGTATAGCTATCATTCATTCTTTGAAATGTATATCATCATTGTAAACCTCCTGCACCATGGAGTGGTGAGTTGTTTAGCGACTCCCTCACTTAAGTGTGTGGCTTTATTCTTCTTATACTCTACAACCTCATCTTCCGTAAATATCAAAATGATCTTAAAACTTACCTCATGCAAAAACCAAATACTTTGTGTTCTACAGTAGTATGAAAAAGTTCTTCTAATAGTTGATAATTTCTGAATAATATAAAAAGAACTGAATAAATTACCACAAATGTTTCTTCCAAGAAAAAAGACTGAATACATAATCAACCCTATAAACTTGTCCTGATTTTTCATTCAAACACGTCAATTGAGGGCATGGCCTATCAGGTTAATGTTCCTATTGAATCCTTTATGGATAGGCAGTGAAAAAAATAAAGAGCGGGTAGCTCACACGCGGGTGATGTGACAAAGAAGCCAAATAAAGAAAGACATGTGACTCTCTCTAAGTAATTCTTAATTATACAATTTTTTGGAAAAATAATCTATTTTTACACACATGGACAGACACACAGGGTCCACTGCCCTTCTCTTGTTCGTTTTTCTTCTTCACAGAGAAATCCCCTAATCATCTTTCCCCCTCTTCCTTATTCACCCCGTGATAAGAATTGAGTTACTTGAAAGAAACATGAAAATAATGTGAAAGCGCAAATAGAAAGATTGAAGACATAAATTTTAAGATATGCCAAATTCAAGGATAGAATTCTCAAATTTCAAGTTAAATGCTAAGAACCTAAGTTACTCAGACTCTTCATTTGGGGTGCCTCACCCATGTCATCACAATGTGAGTAGGGAGTCATATCGGGTATGGTTTGGGTGCTTTGACCAAAATTGATAAAGAAATCCGAGACAAATATAATGATTTCTGATGCAAACTTAATAATAAATAATAAAGTGATGCATTTGCACTTAATAGTTATAGGATCGAACTTGCTCTGAAAAATTTGTGCTTTACTTTCTTTCCAAATAAAATTTACTATAATTTCGACATTTTTTATTGGTCTACTTTTATATATTTGAATTATTATTAGCCTAATCCTCATCCCCATATCTGTATCTAGATGACTAGATCCATATCCCAAATTATAAAATTTAAATCATAAATTCGCACATGTACTGAACACTCAAGTCCAAGCAACTTAGCTAAAAACTCTAATTGCTCTCAGTATTCAAAAATTACTGAATTAAAGCAAAGTTATTCATAACTTAATACTTTTGGTTATTAAAGTAAATTAATGGATTAAAAGCTAAGTTATTCATAACAATTCCCATATGGATGCACTGTTTGGAGAGCAATTCAAAATTTGTGGCCTTCAATGCAAACCAGAATCAGCTTCATGGTTGGCAATAGAGAGTATAAGTGCTTTTGACAGTACAGTGGTTGTTTTTAACAACCTAACGGAGGAAAGGGATAGGTGTTGCAGGAGGACAACACATGAACTAAACTCAACACATGATAGGGTAAGGAATATTCACAGTCAGTGCAGTATTACAGTATATAAGGAACTAAACTCATCAGAGGTGCAGGAGGAGGATTGGCCATGGAAGATGATTTGGAAATCAAAGATGTCCCTGCAGCATTTGGTAGACAGTGTAGAAAGAAAGGAATAGGAGTTGTTCTGAAGATAAGCAGAGCAACTGGTAGGAATTTAAACGCTTAGCTCTGTCTTATTTTTGGTGTAAACAAATAGATGTTCAAGCTGTAAGTTGTAATAATTTTGAAGGCGACTACATATTTTGATGTAATATGATGTAGTACACCTGCGGATATATAGATTAATTGTTACCGTTCTTAAAAAGGAAGAATGTTTCTGGTAAGGTTGCAATATAACTTAATAGTCACCATACACTAATGTATAAAAAGAAGAGAAACCTCTCAAATAATATTTTAATAGTTATGTTCTTTCCATAAATAACAAAATCTGCTCCTATATATTTAAGGAAAATATCCTAAATTACAAGGGATTTGAATCTTACTTTTATGGAAATAATGGATACTAATACCTAATTAGGAAACTTTTCAACTAGGAATCCTTGTTAAATAATGCTGAACTTCTTCCCTAACAAAATAAGGGCTAAGTGGCATAATATGCACCAAAACACACGACTATTCTTGACTCAAATTGGGTGTGAATCAGCCCCCTTTTGGTAAAGATTTCAGACCATCTTTGGGATGAATTTTCAGCTCCTTTCTTGGGCTCCATGTGGAATCCAATCTTCCTCCTCTTGGACTTGGACTTGGACTTGAACCATGAAATACGTGTAACACTTAACCCATTCTTCACCATAATTTTTGGATTTTTTTTCCACAATAAACATCTTCTTTGGCTCATCCTTGGATGCTTCTTCCACGATAAGCGTCTTCTTGATTTCCCATTCAAACCTGACAAACCTTCTTCATCAGGGAAAAAAAAGGGCAGACTACTACCAAGTTCTCATCTTTCCCTGCAGTTCCTCAACCACTTTTGGTGTTCAATTGTCTCTTAGGAACTTCTCTTTCGAACAATTTTAATGAACGATTTGGCTTAGATTCCTTTGTCCCTAACAAGCAGAAGGGCAAAAAAAAAAGTTTAAATTAGAAACATGAGAAAATTAATGATCAACAATCTGGTCCTAGAAATGCCAACATTAAGAGTTCTAAACTGAACTTCAGTAGGAATTAGGTCACACATGTATGGTTTTTTGTGACTGTAGGTGTTAAGTGGTGAATACAGCGTCACTTGTGAAAGGAGAGGTAACATGGAGAGAGGTGTAAAAGGAGTCTACAAGTTCAAATCTGTGGGATTGAAATAGTGGTACAGGTGTATGGTTTTGTGGGCCTTATGGCATTTGAAAAGTGAGAAGATTTATGGGGTTTGAATAGACTCAAGAAGAGGAGCACTGAGTTGAAAAAAAGTTGCTGGAAAAGAAGTAGTTACTTGAAATAGTAGAAAATTCATTTTACTGTAAAATCTTCGTGTCTTTATCAAGTTTAAGGTGTTGTCTCTGTATTCAGCTAAAAGAAAATGAATCAGCGTCCTAGGACAATTAGAACTGAATTATGTGACAATATTTCTTGCTCGATAATATTGTAGAACATTTGCCATGTTTATTACCACCTTTAAATGGTTTTACATAGTTGGGTCATAATGATTCCGCCAAACTTTAATGACTTTCAGTTAGTCAGGCATTCTATTATGACAAGAAACTAATCTAATGTTAAGATGAGCTTGGTGCTGATGAAAGGGTAAAGAGTATTGACCTTTCAGTGTGTTTCTACATTCTTTTTATGCTTTCCAGGTGGAAGGCATGCGAAAGCCATGTATTGGTTCGTTGGATAAAAGCAAGCCAAAGGAGATCAAATGGAAAACTTTTCCCCATCGTCTATTCTTTGCTCGTGAGCATACGGCTACATGGGGTCCAGGTGGGGTTGCTTTTCTTCATCCTGAAAGCAACTGTGACGAAAGAGCGTACTTGTGCCTATATAGGATAACGTATGCCATTCTTTCCTTTATCTTAAATGTTTCTCCTTTCATGATAACTAGGAGTTTGTCATTTTGTTTGCATTTTTAAATAAAGACCTACTCTTTTGATGATTCAGAATTATAACTTAATATTCTTTTTTACAGGCTTGAGCAATTTAATGATGTTCTACTTCAAGAGAATAGTTCAAGCTTTGACTTGAATTACCCTTTGTTTGACATAACTAACTTACAATCTATTGAAGAAAGAAAATGTGTTCCAGTGGAGGCTGTCAAGGTGTGATTTTAAGCTCTCTGTATTGTTCTCATGAGTATTATTCTCTATACTCCCATATTAATGGCTAAAGCAGTTAGGGCATAATGGTTCAAATGGGCATAAAACAATGGTAGCATAATATAACCATATATTTTCGGCTAATTAGTTCATCAACAAACATTCCAGGCTATGATGGCTGGAAAATGTTATCCTGACAGTGAAGAATAAGTATATTAGGAGGAAGATTGTGATTGCTTGACAGCTAGCTAAATATAGTTGAAGTATTGATGAATACTCTTGGCATTTAATTCATGAGGGTTCTCTCCTGGGCATGTGTTACACTTGTATTAATGAGTTAACCATGTAGGCGAGATTTAGTACCATAATAACACACCGAGTGTGATCCCACAAGTGTGGTCTTGGGAGAATAGAGTTTACACAGATCTTACCCTTATCTTGTAAAGATACAGGTCTCCAATAGAGCCCTTCCAAAAGGAACTGGAAGGACTAAAATGGAAGGGATGGGGGAGATAAGACCTTGTTCGTTGATGGAGTATTAACCAAACAACACAGAATCATCAGTTGTTAGGGATGATCATCAGAAGACTAGTAAATCTTAGGAAGGAAACCATGAATGTGCCACCAGATTTTGAATTGTGTTAGCATCTCAACTATTATGTTGTCAACAAGAATGCCATATCTTGGGTCAAGTGAAGTGATGAAGCAAAAAAAAAAAATTAAGATAATTTATGCTCTCAAAATGTCAGTTATTTTGCTAAAAACAGCAATCATAAATTTCTCTTGCATCTTGAGTTTGTTATCTCTGCAAAGAAATTTAGAGCCTTTCATAATTTGCAACATTTTCCTTTTCCATTTATGTTCCATTTTCTTAGCAAGCAAAATCGTTTACCTGAGCTAAACCTGAGCTGGGGTGAACTGTAACTGTCTGCGGATGTTTAACAGTTTGATAAGATCCATACTTTTTTAGTTTTACAGAATGAGATTTAGTGAACCCCAAATTTGCTGAACAACTTATTTACTATTGAAATGAAATGAAGCCAATGGAGCAGAATGGATATAAATGGCGCATATTGATTCCAGCTGATTTTGGATTGAGATCTAGTTGATTCATTGATTGTAAAAGATGACGAGTATTACCTTGAAAAGAAACTTGAGTATCTTGGAATTACAGTATGGTTGTGCGTTTGCACATCAAACCCATAAAGCTTGATAACAGGAAAGATTAGGTTTTATCCTTAGTAATGCTCATTCTTACCCGCTGCCCCAGACATCTCTTTTCTTGACATAACTCTGAGCTAGATGATTTTTCTCATTGTATGATTTTGCTTGGCTTTCATGTAGAATGGCTGGTACCATAATGTGCTTTACCTGGGAAAGGAGAATGGCATACCCATTTTGACAATGACGTAAGCATGCTGCCTTTTAATTTGTATGCTTTTTGTTTATGCATTTTCTTGTTCAACTGAATCTCATCCATTGCTTTTATGCTTTTTTATCAGATGCCAACTCTCAGATGTTGATAACTTCAAATCTGGTAAAGCAAGTATGTGCAGACCATCTAAAGCATACGCCAACACTCTGATTAGAGGTTTGGTAGAAGGAAAGCAGCTCTCGGAAGAGGAAGCCACCACTTACATAGAAGAAGCAGCTAGCAGAGCGTTGTGATTGATGATGGACTCTAATATTTGCGAGTTCAGAGTACAGTATGGGTGTAGCTGCTAGATAATTATGTGAATACTATGCCATATTTTTCGAGGAAGCAACTTCTTCCCACTTGGTCAGGGTGTATATGACTTATTCGACCAATGTAGATTTTTGCGTGGGCAAGTTACTGGATCCTGCTTTCATTATTGGCTTAGAAGCGATGTATTTTTCCCACAAAACTTATAAACGATAACTGTTACCATGTCCGTTGAAGTTGCCAGTTAGTAGCTGATGCTGTATTTGTGAACGAATGTATGTGATAGTGTGGTTTAGAAATTTGCAAATAGGACAGTTTTTGGTATTTAGTGTCATCGGAGTTAATACTTTCTAATCACAGAGAAATTACTAATGATTTAAATTTAACCATAGCATAATGATCCAGTGAAATATTAATCCTAGTCTATTGCATCAATTCAAGAATTTGCACAGTTGAATTGAAGGAAAATGGAAAGATTTTGAGCCCAAGTAATTAGACCCATCGGTAAAGTATCGTCTGTTGTAAAGGTGTAAAATTCTTTGCATTTTTTCAACTCATTTGAATATAGCATCAAATAATGATACTAATTGTACACAATAATCTATAAACCATAAAGAATTAGGAACAAATAATCCGCCCAACCATCCACAGCAATCTCCTTGAATTGCAGTTAATGAGGATTCTGTAACATCACAGCGATTTTAGTTTAGCATGCACTGTTGATCCTAGATGCTTGTGTAATTGATTCCTGTGGTATGGTGGGAGAAGCAGATTAGATATGGAAAAGAAGAGGAAATAAGCTCATTAATCAACATAAAGATTCATGACAGAGCCTGCATCACAGACCTTGAATTGAATTCCTCCCCACATGTCTCGCAAGAGTTGCTAGAAGATTTCGATTTTGCCTGAATTCAAATGAAATAGTGTTACAACACAATTCCAAAGCTTGGTTTCATTCAGAAAGAATCACAAGACAACTAATATAAGGTTCTTTGTCCTCCCCAAGAGTAGATAGCTGCAGAGATGTAGTAAATTCTCAAAAATCATAGAAGAGTCAGGAGAGGAAAAAGAGAAAATCACCAAGAGATTGATATCAAACTAGACAGGATTATGTCCAACAGAGGAATATTGGAGTACCTTTTGTTTCCTTCCTTTGGAAACATCTTTGGTTGTATCTTTTGATTTGTTATTTTTGTCCTTTTTTGTGGTAGTTTTCTTGTTTGTACCTTGACTTGGCACTTTTTCACTATTTCCTGCAACATCATCACCTCCTTTGTGATCATTTGCAGTTTCTACTGGAGACTGGGATGACAGCCTCTGGCAAGCTGAGCTATCATTATTTGCATTCTTTATGTCAACGCCAGTACTAGCTTCAGTCACATGAGATCCTACATCTCCTCCTCCGGCTGCTGCTATTTCTTCTTCTTCTTCTTCTTCCTGTGGTTTCCTGTTTCTTTGTCTCCTGCCACCCCCATTTCTCCTAGTACTTCTAAGATTATTATATTCCATGAAGTCCATTTCATCATTACCAGTTTCATTCTTTGCTGAAGTTTGACGCCTGCCACCTGGACCTGCATTCTTCCTACCTTTGCGGCCAGATATCATAGCTTCAAGTACACTAGCTTCATCGTCATCTAATCCAAGTTCATCAGCCACTCCCTTTAAATCACTGGCACTTTGATAATTACTAGTCTCATCTTCCTCGCGGCTCTGAACCTCATCATCATCAGGCTCGTCTTCTTCTCGAATTAGTGTACTACCTTCTAAATGCTCTGCTAACTCATCTACCCCATCAGCAGCAGATAAATCAGTTGTTCTATCAGCATCAGCTACCTTTTGCTCCTCACTTATCCCATCCACCATCGCCCCAGCATATTCATCATCTTCCTCATCAAAAGCTTCTCTCAAAGCTGCCACCTTCTCCTTATGCTTCTTGGATTGCTCGTGATTTTTCCATTGTTTCTCGCTCTTGAACTTCTTCGAACACACTACACAGTACAATTCCTTCTCATCTGCCTTCTTTTTCTCCTCCTCATCCGATTCCTCCTCAATTCCATCATCTTCTAACTCCTCTCCTTTCGCCCACTCAGGCTCTACGTAATTTCTTGCTCTCTCGGCCTTCTCTCTCTCGAGCTCCTTCCTTCTCTTACGTTCCTCCTCCTTTTTCTTCTCCATTTCCTCATTCCTTTTCATCTGCATGTCAATCACTCTCTTATCTCTCTTTTTCACAAATTCTGCCAATCCTCTAACAGTCTCATTGTATTCTCTTCGTGCCTTTTTCCTTAGCTTCTTGTTCTCTTCCTCCATCACCCGCCTGGACTTTCTATTAGGACCCGCCATCACGTCATACTGATCTACCCAACAAAAGTCCATCACAGTAGCGAATCCTAACCAATAGTTATAGAATGCTGTCACCTGAGCATAAGGACTCTCCAAATTTCCCATGAGAGGAGCTTCTTTCGGAAAATCTGTACCTAACTTCCTCGCGAAATTCAAATCGTTTTGGTAGATTTTCTCGAAGAGATCACCATACACCTTGTAAAAACCCTTCCCTTTATCGGAATATCCAGAATACACTGAATTTGAAAAGAAGGAGAACAGGTCAGGGACAGAACCAGAATTAGACGAATTCGTTGGACCGGAATTGGAGAAGAGTATCTGAGAGCGGTGCGAGTCGTACCAAGCGCGCTCCCGCGCGTCCGATAGAACCTCGTAGGCGTTCACAAGCTCCTGAAATGAAGCTGTAGCTTCGGATTCAGGCACGCCGGATCGGACCAGCTTGTCAGGGTGACGTTGCAGCGCGAGCTTCCTGTAAGCGGACCTGATCTCATCGGCGGTGCAGTCACGGCTCACGCCGAGAACCTCGTACAGGCATCTTTTCTCCGACGACGACGCCATTATTGCCGGGAAAGAAAGAATAGTCGGTTTCTTTCCTCCTGTTTGGTTGGCGCAAAGGGAGCTTATTAGGGTTTTTCAATGGGAAAAAAAAAGGAGGTTGGTCGCTTAGGGGCTGTTTGGCGACTGTATAGAAGGTTGAGGGGAAAAAAAAGAAGGTTGGTCTCTTATTCAATTTTTATCGAATAAGAGACAAGTTTTTACTTAATAATTCTTAAATCTAAAACATGTGATAAAAGCACTTATATCTAATTTCCCTCGTTACTGGGTTGTCGCTACATGACTATGTTATATACTTCTAACTTACGTTAAGGATTATGAATGTGTATGATATCATCAAAACTTGCGCAATTAAGAATATTATATATTAATTTTTAATTTATTTTTATTTATTTTGACAATAGATAACTTGATATGATAATTCAAGAGGAGATGTTGTAATATATGTTATTTAAAGATAATATAGTATTATTTGATGAGACTCGAAATGAGGTTCATTGAAACATACTGATATCTAAATATTTTAAGTTAAACAAAACTAACAGAATACTTAAAAAGCAAAATTAATAATGCAATTTATACTAATAAAAGCAGAAGCAAAGATCAACACATAAATTATACCTAAAAAGAGAAAATTTCAATTATATTGATTCTATAATTCAAGATAAAAATATTTAAATTGATCCAAGAATCAATTAGCACTTCATATGCTCCTTTCATAAGACTTAAACAGAATGATATCTCTTAAATTTCAATCTTAACAATATATTTTGATAGTCTCAAAGATGTCATGACATGTTTCAAAATGTAAGATAATCAATTCCTTTTTATTTTTTCTGTGAGGGTAAGCATGGCATAGAAAACCTATCATCCTTTTTTTAGATTAGAAGAATTCCTATCTGTAGAGATTTTTTTTTCGTTCAAATCTAGAACTAAAAATATTTATTCTCGTTTTTTCTTAGGAATAGGATTTTGAATTTTAATTAAATAAAGGTATTGTAGACGACAGAATTAATTACTAAGGTTTCCTATTATGAAAATAATTTAAATTATCTTATCATAATAAATTATAAATTATTTAACTAAAAAATCGTAATTGTACTCCTCTATTTATATTTCAAAATTCTCCATCAAATGCTTATATAATTTCCCATGTTAAGATTTCAGATATTAATCAAATAAATTAAATTATTGATGAAATATTAACTTATTTCATGTGTCGAATTCATGAATTCACTTGCAAAACTTATAAGTTTCTCAAAAAGCATATCATCAAGATTTCATCAAATAATCTATTATTTCACAAATATATATTTTTATCATCCAATCTACTATGCATATTGACCTTTGTGAAAATCTTACCTTTTAATAAATCAAAATGATAATTAATATGTACATATCATAATAATTATACCAGAGTTAAGAATATAAGTATATTTAACAGTTTATAAAATATATTTTTATTAGTTAGTCTAAAATAACTATAACTATCTCTACTTGGTCCCCTTAAATACATACAATATGTACTAATACAAGAAGTCGAAACTATATAGTTCTCATAATCAAGATAAATTATATATAATCTTGTACTACAATCATATCGATGACAGACTTGTCCAATTTCATCTTAGATTGTAAAAAAAAAACTTTATATTTATAAGAACTGAAGATTTAATCCTTTATATGTAAGTTAAAACTCTATACATTAAATCATTTATATGTAAGTAAATGAACACATAAACGATTATATGATCTATTAAAATTGAACAAATAATTATTTTATAATAAATATTATATTTAAACTCATAGTTAACAATATATATTCCATAGTTAATAGTATACGTCTCAATTAAATCCAACATATTAATCAATAAGTAAATAAATATTGAAAGGCAAAGCTAGAAATTTAATTTTATTATCCTGAATTTTGCAATGACATCTTTTAAATAATAAATACTTAAGTTCTAAATTTAATATGTATATATATTTGATGAATTGGTTATCAAAATTAAATCTACTAGGTCCTGCCGAAGACCAATCATCATCTTTGTCTCTAAGCTAGGGTTGCTTATCAGACAAATAATTTTATTTAATGATTTAACTTATTGAATATCAATTTTTAAATTTAATAATGCTAGTCAATTTATAAAATATTAATTGATTGCATAACAGATTAGTAATTATTGGATGGTTATTGAATGATATATCAACTAACTTTTAATTTTTATGATACCTTCTTTTTTTAATAAATACATAGTCAAGTCTTACATTATTTAGTCACATCTTTACATTATTTTAAATATAGTGAATCTGTGAATAATAATAATAATAATCATAATAATAATAATATAAAAAATACTTTCACACTTATCTTGCACAAAAAAATATGTATAAAAAATAAATAAGTTTATAAAGAAAAATATATAAATATTTTTTATTTGTTATCGATAAAATATCACATAAGATTAATATAGCTATAGACTAATATATCAATAAAATAATAAGTTAATTTTGTAATTAACTTATTCATTAAGGTTAGATTTAGAACACCTCTGCCCCGAGCGGCCACCTTGTCCATATGCTTCTTGGACTGCTCATGATTTTCCCACTGTCGTTCTTGAACTTCTTCTAACACGTCGCGCAGTACAATTCCTTCTCATCTCCCTCCTTCTTCTCCTCCTCCTCCTCCTCAATTCCTTCCTCTTCTACTTCCTCTGTTTTCGCCTATTCAGGCTCTACGTAATTTTTCGCTCTCTCCTCCTTCTCTCGCTTCACCTCCTCCATTCTCTTGCGTCCCTCTTCCTTTTTCTTCTCCATTTCCTCTTCCTTCTTCTTCAGCATCTCAATTACTCTCTTATCTCTCCTTTTCACAAACTTCGCCAATCCTCTAACAATCTCATTGTATTCTCTTCTCACCTTTTTCCTCATCTTCTTATTCTCTTCTTCCATCAATCTCCTCAACTTTCTAGTGGATGCCGACTTCACGTCATACTGATCTTCCTCACGTAAATCCATCACAGAAGCGAATCCGAACCAATAGTTATAGAATTCTGTTACCTGAGCATAAGGACTCGACAAATTTCCCACGGCAGGAGCTTCTTTTGGAAGCTCTGTGCGTGATTTCCGCTCGAAACTCAATTCGTATTGGTAGATTTTCTCGAAGGGATCACCGTACACCTTGTAAAATCCTTTCCCTTCATCCGAGTAGCCGGAATAAACTGACTCTGAAAAGAAGGCGAACAGATTGGGAAGAGAACCATATTTAAACGAATCCGTTGGATTGGAACTGTTGACAAATATCTTAGAGCGTTGAGAATCTCTCCCGCGCATCGGAGAGAACCTCGTAAGCGTTCACAAGCTCCTGAAATATAGCTGTTGCTATGTTTTCCGGCACGCCGGATCGGACAAGCTTGTCAGGGTGGCGTTGCAGCGCGAGCTTCCTGTAGGCGGACCTGAAATATAGCTGTTACTATGTTTTCCGGCACGCCGGATCGGACAAGCTTGTTAGGGTGGCGTTGCAGCGCGAGCTTCCTGTAGGCGGACCTGATCTCGTCGGCGGTGCAGTCACAGTTCACGCCGAGGACCTCGTATAGGCATCTCTTCTCCGACGGCGCGGTTATCACCGGGAAAGAGAGAATATTAGGTTGTGGTTGTTCGGCTGGAAAGTGTAATGCTACTTGTTCAGAATGGAGTCCAACCGTCGAGACGACATGGCTATATAAACAATCTTTTATCAAAGAGACAGGAGGTTTTTTCTCAGTACAAGAAAATATGTGATAGCACATGCATATATTTTTATTTATAATATACTTGAAAACAAAATTAGATTAGGATTAGGAAAAGTTATTCCAATATAAATTTGGCTCGTGAATTATAATCAAATAAAAAGCAAATATCGACTCCTAATTTGGGTTAAACTCTCGAATTCTTTCCTACTTTAGATAAATTAATGAAATTATTTATTTCAAAAGAGAATTTTTCAAAAAGAGTAAATATTTGAAAAATAATAAGACAAAAATAATTATAATTTGCTAAATTATGATTTGTAGTTACATATTATAGGAGAGAGATGAGAGACATCGAGAGAAAGGGGAGCGAGAAAGGACAGAAAGTGAAGAGAGGTGAATTGTATATGTATATTTGTCAAATTGTATGTATTTATCTGTCAAATAATTATATATGTGTAACTAATATAAATATGTATTTATATATCTAGCAAGCGAGGTTGGGAGAAGCGAGTGAGATCGAGAAAGAGAGGAGAGATGTGAGCGAGAAAGGATAGAGTGGAGAGAGACGGATTGTATATCTATATCTATC
Organism: Solanum sejunctum; assembly: GCA_025642045.1. Taxonomy (NCBI): domain Eukaryota; kingdom Viridiplantae; phylum Streptophyta; class Magnoliopsida; order Solanales; family Solanaceae; genus Solanum; species Solanum sejunctum. The sequence continues at coordinate 24,853,218 of JAOTQJ010000072.1, read as the reverse complement.
AAATTAAATATGTATATACATCAAATAATTATATACATATAGCTGGTAATATATGTCTGCAATAAATTATAAAAGAGAGAGAGGGGGAAAGATATGAGAAAGAAAATAACAATGAAATTTTAATTATAATTATAAATTATAAATTTTTAAAAGTATAATGATATAATATAAATATATATTATATAGTTGCATGCATAGGATATCGTGAACTCATTATTGAATCCCAAATACCAAACAAACATTATTTTAATCCTATACCGCGTAATTATTAGCATATACCTGTAAAATAACAAAACTCCTCAGTTATTCCATTTCATTTACTTTATTTTTATAACAATTATTTGCTAATGTTCTACAGAAAGAATTAATATATATAAATTATTGAGAACGTTTCTTAATTTTGCTTCAAATCAAATATTCCAAGAAAATAAAATGTAATGTCAGTGTGGAATTCATAATACAAATAGTGAAGGGTGCATGAAGAGTTATTTTTTGGTCAGTATACTCATATGACAATTTTTTTTTAAAAAATTTTCATTCGATGTCCAGTATTTATATAGGAGTTTGGTTAAATTTGAATTAGCATCGAAAAGTTTCATATTGGGTGGTAAAATGCTCCTAACAAAGGCAATTTCATACCCAAAGAGACTTGAACACAAAATTTTGATTAAAAATGAAAGAGTACTTATTATTTCACCTCAACCTTTACCTGTATATTGTGAATAAGTAATTATACATAAAGTCTATATAAATCATGCAAAAGATAAAACTCGTCAAGGCAAGAACTCATGACTTAAATAAAGTGAAAGAACAAGAATAGAGAGATATTAATAGAAGAGACACACATTAGATCAAGATGATGAACATATTTTCATAAGCTATGAGGAAAGAAACATGGATATTATGATGGAAGTATAAATTTTAAATATGATTGATGCCTAATGTCTAGAAAGTTGAGGAGCCAATTTAGAGGAGGAGGAAATAGCGATTGTTTTAAATGAGATTCTGATAAAATTTAAAGAATGTAAGTGAAGTGGATTTAAAATGATTAATTGAGTTATTTATTGACAATTTTACGATAATTAGAATGCTAGAGAAGTGAATATAAAGTACAATAATTTTATTGTACAAAAATAAGGATAATATATAAAATTGCAATAATTTTAAAGAAATTAAGCTACAGAGACACATTGTGAAAAATTTAAAGAGAATATTTGAGACGAGATTATGAGAATGAGGAGGGGTGCACTATCTTTGTGAACCAATTGGATTTCTGCAAGGGACAATCAACTAAACAAGTCCATCCAGAGGTAAAAAATTTATTTTTGAAAGACTTTTATCTGATTGACTATTTTTTGGCTTTAGAGTATGATGGAATAAAGTAAAATGACTGTTTAAACTGTCTACGCTTCTTTCATTTGTGAAGTAGCAGTTAGTCAATGTAACTTTCGATGCTCTTCATGGGTCATCTGGAAACAGCGGCTTTATGTTTTTAAACATAGGGTTTAGGCTGCGTACATCCGACTTCACCTCACCTCGCAATGAGCGGGAGCCTTTCGAGGCACTGAGGTATGTTGATGATGATGACTTTTATCTGAAAAAATCATCTCAAAAAATAGAAAATATTAGGCATGAAATGACTAAAATGGAGAACAAATGAAAATATATAAAGAGAATAAAGTAACAAAATAAATGACTGATAATAGCAACACAATATATTACAATAAGACTACTAATCTACTATAACCCAAACCTCAACATCATCCTACCGCTACAAACTTTCTAACCTTCTACCCTTATATGCAACCTTCACTCCTTCCTATCTAAGATTATGTCCGCAGTGATATGAAGTTGCATCATATCTTGTCTAATCACTTTCTCTTAATATTTTTTTAGTCTATCTCTACCTTCCGCATAGCCCCTAAATCTATCCTCTTGCACCTCCTGTTAGGAGCATCAACACTTTTTCTTTGTACATGTTCAAACTCAAATTTCATTTAAAAGTCTTAAATATTACAATTTAAATACAAATTATATTTTTACAATGTGTAATAGTAACATTAATAGCATGCAATATTGTCCTATTGTTATTTCTTTTAATATTTTTAAATTATAATATGATTTAAAATTTTATAAAAAAAAGTACTAGTAAAAATGTGCGCTGACCTGCCAAGGCCCACAATCCACGTACTAATGGACTGATTAGCTATTTTTTGGCTCCAAAAAAAAGGACCAATCCCGCTTGACTCGTCAAATTTCAAAATTTATATAGGTTTAACCCGAATGAGATGAGTCGAACCATATTGATAACTCTCTACATTATATTATATTATATTATATTATATTATAATCAAACACTTTTTGCACCTTTTCATACTATCTTTTATTGCCTATATAAATAGAGGGTTTTATCACATTTTTAAATTACGTATTTTTTAATTTTATACTCTTCTCCATCTTCTTAAAATATCCAATTTATTATATTATACTAAATTATATTAAAAGTAAATACCTTTTTCACATTAGCTTTTGGAAAGATTTGTAACTTTAAAATGTTATAACTTTTTCGGTTAGTTGGGACATTTTGATTTGTTGGAAATATAATCACCAAAGATCTACGTACATTAATTGGAGTTGAAATAACTTTCAAAAATATATATATTTGTGTGTTATTTTTATTTTAATTTAAAATTCTTATTTGAAATTTTTTGGTTGTATCAATTACTTATTATTTCTATTATTTTGTAAATTAATTAGCCAAGTTGCAAAAACTCTTAACAGCATACATAAAACTAAAACTTTTCATGGCGATAATATTGAACAGGATGGGAAAGATGATAAAGTCAAAACATATTTATGGTTGAACATTTTTTATTTAGATTTATTCCATTGTGAATTAGTAGTTAGTCAATGCAACTTTCAACGCTCATCATGGGTCATTCAGAAATAGTCGCGCTATATTTTTCAATATAGGGATTAGTCTGCGTACATCCAACCTTCTCTTACTATATAATGGTCGGGAGCCTTTGAGACATTGGAGTAATGTTATTATTGTTGTTTTTGTTTCTTTTGAAACATCTTCTAAAAATCAGAACTTTTTTTTTTATTATACTAAAAGACAAGCTTAGTTGAAAAATGTTTTGAAACTTCGATAACTCTTAAAAAATACGATTGATATGTATCTTCCAAAATATGGCCTGCAACAAACGATGAATGAGTTGGATTATTTCCTAACGTTTTTAATTATAATGCAATCAGATTCTAAGGTGTGTATTTTATTTTTAGATTTTTTATTTTTTAATTGATTTGATTATATCTTTTATTTTTTTACAGTGAATTCATAGTATTTTCAAAAAGTAGATTTATAATGTTGTTTTATTTTGAAAGTTACGAAAATACTTATTTTTTCATGATGCACTCAATGAGTGTATTAATGAAAATACTTGTCTTCCAATAGTTTGCTAATTGGAGGAATGTATTTTATCGAACCAATAAATCAAGTTTTGCCGCTTGCTTTAATGTTAATGGTGGAGCTCCAATGTATGAATATGATTTTTGAATTATTCGATTCATTAAGAACTACAAAATTCATTATAGAAAATATTACTATCTGGTAATTACAACTAAGGCTGGTGCAGTTGAGTTCGTCACAAGATGTTTTTTGTATGCGAAGATATATAATCAAGTTTTTTTATATTAGGATCTACTATTAAAATTTAGAAGTCAAAATCAACTTAAGACGTAAATTTTCTATTATACTTTGATAATTCGATTCTTTCACTTTGAGATTAAATTGGTACTTATTTTCTTCTTTTTCTGTAACCTAACAACTTAGGTTTCATCTTTATTTCACATTTGATAATATTTTAGGAAGTAATCACTCATTTCTTGACATTGTAAATTTTCTTATTTTTCAATTTATTATATCTAGTAGTACTAGTTTATAGAAGATCAATTAAATCGCACCCTATATTTTTGTAGGATGGCTATTGCAAATGACTTATATTAAACATATATATTTTTTATAGCATTCATATTAGATTAATTATTTGTCTTCAAATAATTTTTTTCAACCTAAGGTAAAAATCTTCTTTGTGATGAATATTAATTTGTTCAGGTCTTATAATTGATTGATGTTTATATGACACCTTTTTTATTTGTGTTGAGACATAGAGTGTCACATTGGTGGTTAATAGGATGAGTAGTCTCCTTATAAGGTTTAGGCAATCCTCCTTCCTTTGATCTAATTTTTGAGGTGTGAGTTAGGCCTAAAACCTTCTTTAACATGGTATCAAAACAGGGCCCATCTCACCCAATGTTGGGCCCCCGAAAAAATTGTCAATGCCCAGTGGTTAGTTAATGAGATGGGTGGTCTCCTCGTAAGGTTTAGACAATCTTCCTTCCTTTGAGCTAGCTTTTGGGGTGTGAGTTAGGCCTAAGACCTTCTTTAACCGACAATTCTCCTTCCTTTGAGCTAACTTTTGGGGTGTAAGTTAGGCCTAAGATCTTCTTTAACAATTTGCATGGATCGAATTTATGACGCTACAAAAAGATATGCACACAAAAGTACAAAATTAACTCTACTTAGAGTTGATTATAATTTAAGCTAGCCTTTTTTTTTTTGAAATGATGAACATTTTGCTTTTCTTGTGTATTTGATTCTACAGATGTATAGATTTTTATCATGTTGTGTTATGAAACTTTGGAATAATAGGATGTAATAAACAAGAATATAATGCAACAATTATAAAGGTTGTATTGTGCAAAATAACAGTAATTAATTGCAGTTGTTTTAATCTAACAAATGAAAATCATGATCTAAATTTGTGAAAACGCATAAAATTCGTCTTTTGTTATTGCATAATTTGCTCATCCAGACAAGAAGTATAGATACACAAAAAGGGAAAATCTTTTAACTTTACTTAAAATAAGCATTTTTATCTTTATCACAGTTTGAAAATTTTTAAAGCTGAAAAAATAAAAATATTTACACAAATTATGATATTATTTAGAATTTCAAATGGTTATTAATTTTGCGATAAATATTGAAAAAGTGTTTACATATTGCTTGATTACTCTCAATCGTTAGTAAGTTAATTACCGCAATGACTTACGACTTTCAGCCAAATTTCAATTAGAAATAATCTGTTGTGCTGTGTCAAAGTTTCAAATATATGGGCTAAAGGTTAAAAAAAAAAAGGTGTACATCTTAATATCTTATACTACAAATTGGCAATTAATGACCCCTTTTATTTTTTTAACAAAATGTTTCTTATTATTTTTATTTAGCATTTATTAATCTTACTTTTTCTCCTTATTGGGAAGTGGCAGTTCTCAGTTTTTGATGATTTTCAATCCATCAAAAAAATGGCCTCGTAATATAGATATGTATAGTCATCTATATTTTTATATAACAATATATACTTTCTATAATTTTTAACAAATTATTTCTGTTAATTATTATCATTTTATTAGTTTCATCTTTGAAAAAAACACACTTAAGAATATAGAACTCTCCAAGAATCTAGAATGTGTGAAACTAGTCATAAGGCTCGCTAATTTTTGTTTCAAATGTATGTACTGTTCTATTCTTAACGGTAAAGTTATCATTTTTGACGTCTTATTCTTAAATAAGATGATCACTTATTTTCTTTCTTTTTTTGATTGATTTAATAATATAAATTATATGTAACTCAACTCAAAATATGAATATATTTATTCGACTATAGGGTATACTTTTGCCTAAAAATAGTCTTCTCCACCTAATTTCACTAGATAGAATATAATTATTAGTCATGTTATATTTTCTCTCTTACTCTGATTTTGTTCTAAATAATAGTAGTGAATACTTTAATCCTAAATGATGGTATAGACAATTGAGGTGATGCATATGTCCGAAATAACACTAAAGTAGTAAATTTAAAAAATAATAAATTTATAAATTGAAAAGTAACCTAATTAAAAGTTTTCATTTTACTTATAATGACTAGGTTTTATGGCATAAATAATTTTTTTAGTCCATGATCCCAAATATTGGGTAATTAATTTTTTTTTCTTAAATTTCGCATTGAGCAATTGGTCAGGTAATTCGATAATTTGACCCACTCCTTCAGCGGAAACCGTAACGACATCGTTCACATCAGCTTTAAAACATTGTCGGGGGTAAAACTGTGCACTCACCCAGCGACTCGGACCTTTATTGTGTGTCTCAGCTGACATTTCAAGCGACTGTAAACCCTAGCTCTGTAAATTGGTGGATCTGCGAAGAGGAAGAAGATACCGATCAGATCGAATCGGATCAAAAATGGCGATGGCTGCATTGAGGCGTGAGGGAAGGCGTTTCGCTACACCTCTGATTGCTCCCAATCCTGCCAATGTTATTCGTTCTTCTCTTGTTCCTTCCGAGTTAGTTTTCCTCCAACTCCACACTTTTTATCATGTTTATTTTTATTGTGTGCATCGAAATCCGTAATGGCTCCCATTACTTTTGGTTGTTATCTCGTTATGTCAGTTTGGCCGTGCTGTTTTTCTTCTGAATTTATTTCGATTAGAGGTAGGATGGATACTAATGATCCTACAGATGATACTATGACTAGTTTGTGCGCACTTAGACCAATTAAGGCTAAGGCAGATGGGAAGGATTCGTTAAGTTTCACATCTGGCAGAATTCGAACCTTGGTTCCCCATGTTGCCATTCTATCTCTTCAACTGAAAGGCCACCTTAGATGGAAATTGCTATGGTTTGTCCAAGAGCACATTTATCAATGATGAAGCCTCAGCTAGCAATTTAGGGCTGAAATCACCTCTTGAGTTTTGGATAACAATGTTTAAATTTTGTGTTCGATGTTTATGAGGTTTATTATTCAATTGGTGAAGTAATTTGGTTTGAGTAATTGGCACAGTTCGTCTTCGTTACCTTGACAAGGGTGAATTTCCCTTTTCCTCTTTAGTCAAAGGAGGTAGCTTGCTTGCTTTTTATTCAATCTATAAGCAGGAAAATCATGGATTTGCTTCTTCTTCTCTTTCCAAAGTGGCCTGCACCTCAAAATACTAAAAAATGATGGTTTACGTCTTAAAAGCTCTATGAAGTTCACTGGATCAAGATTTGTTGGTGAAACAATTTTAAATTTGTTACAATTGGATACATTTTTTTTCCAGATTTAAGAACATATTAGTTGTTTGAGCAAAAAGAAAGAGGTTACCTAAATTTTAACCTTATATAGACTTGTAATTGACATGATCTGAGATTGGGTAGTGATTTTGAAACTTGGAAGAAGTGCAAAATATAAAGAGTTTTTGGGAACAGAAGTTGTATTGAGAATAATTGTAGAAATGGATGAAGTTCAAATAATATCTATTAATTGTGACTTCTTTTGGATGGATTACGGGTGTTTATGCACTGACATGAAGTTTGTTCTATGGGCCTTTTTGTATCAACAGGAGATTGATGATCTCCCTATCTGCATTTATACAAGACTCATGCACAGCAGCTTGGCTTATAATATTATATTATTATCCATTAGCCTGTCCTATTTTTCAAAAAAGTCATGTTCTGTTTTGTAACGTTTCTGCCTTTTTTTATGACTTACACTTATATGCAGGGAACCAGTCTTGTTAGGAGTTCGATGTATTTCAACTCAAGTTGGTAAGAGTTAACTGTAATAATTTGATGCACCCCACTTTCCTTTGTCTCTCCTATGTTCTCGTGAACTTCTCTATCAATTTTGTTGTTGTTACATTAAGTGTTCACATTGAGCGTTCCGTTGGGCAGTCAGAAACCGGATGAAGAGTGTTAAAAATATCCAGAAGATTACAAAGGCTATGAAGATGGTTGCTGCTTCAAAGCTTAGAGCTATTCAAACTAGAGCTGAAAATTCACGTGGCCTATGGCAGCCATTTACTGCACTTCTTGGTGACACTCCTAGTAAGTTCATGACAAGATTGTCTGGTCTAACCAAATTCTTGAATCAGTTTGTGCGATAAAGTGGTGGAGGGTTAGGGATGAATCACCTTATGAGAATGTCTATTCCCTTAATATTTTGAGTTCCGATACTTCATAAATGTTGGAAAACGGATAAAATGAAATTATCTGCCTCTCTCTGCCTGTTGATTTGCAGTCCAATGCCACTGTTCTATGTATTTGATGCACAACTAAATAATCATCTTGTGGAAATGTGTATCGTTGATGAGACTTTCTGAAATACCTTTAGTGACATCAGAATTTATAATTGGATGCCGTCAACATTAAACAGTCAACAAGATTTCAATCTTTGGCTGGTAACACGTCTAATGTTTGCTTCAGGTGTTGATGTCAAGAAGAATGTTATTGTTACCATTTCTGCAGACAAAGGTCTTTGTGGTGGAATCAATTCTACATCTGTCAAGATAAGCAGGGCTATGCATAAGTTGAATTCTGGTAAAATGCAAGATTGTGTAATATTGAGTTTATCCATTCTTGAGGGACTGGTTTATTATTGCTTTTATTTCTAATTGCTAGGTCCTGAAAAGGAAAATAAGTATGTTATCTTGGGGGAAAAGGCAAAGGCTCAGCTGGTGCGAGATTCGAAAAAGGACATTGAACTGATCATGACTGAGTTGCAGAAAAATCCTCTCAACTACACTCAAGTATGACGCTTCACATTTCCCTTATTACAACTCTGTGTGAAGCAAAACCACTATTTGTTTTCTTTATTGTTGCCAACTATTTGCTGAAGACAGTGCAGCTGGAAGCTCCCTCTCTGGTACATGTATTTTTTGTTTGCCTTAGCATACCCTTGTAGCTGGTACTTTGTGCATGATATTAAAAACATGAACGATACTTCCTGTATTTGAAATGCTTCATACAGTGCCCAATACTGGCAAATTAGCAAGAGACTGGACGTACTCGTATTATAATTAAGAAGGATTGAATCTACATTTACAGGATGCTTGCACACAAACATTGCATGTACCTGTATCAGATACTTGCACGCACCTTTGTTTAAGGGTATTTGGACGCACCTTAATTTAACCAGATCATTGGCTGAGTCCATGTGATATACTCACACGTGTTTTCTTTGTTTTTTTCTGTACATGAATAACAACAACAATAACATACCCAGTATAGTCCCACAAGTGGGATCTGGGGAGGGTGTAATGTACGCAGACCTTACCGCTACCTCAGAGAAGTAGAGAGGCTGTTTCCTGTGAACCCTCAT
>JAOTQJ010000072.1:24813359-24825972 GCA_025642045.1 Solanum sejunctum | reverse complement strand
CATAATCGAACTTGGACAAATTCGACGTCGAACTTTATTTCCGTTTAACTAGCGATTTAAGCTAAGCAAGTAGCTGACTCTGTTAGCTAAATAACTTAGCTGCTAAACAACTACAAACGACCCCATAAATGTATCAATCACCATTATATTAGCCCCTACGACCACCGTTCACTTTACGAAGTCGAGACTTAAACACGAACAAAAGGTTTTACTTTGAATACTACAGTTACAGGTACAAGAGAGAAGACTTGGAATGACTTGACTTTAGTTTTGAAGCATTAATAATAGAAAGCAATAGAGGAAAAGAAAAATACACCGAGTACATTAAAATACCTTGAAGGAAAGCACAGTGTGCGGCCTAGAGGTCAATATAGACAACCAAGGTTTCATCCCAATTGAAACAAACAACGTTAGATAATACTTCTGTCGTTGTGATTTAACTTAAGCTCTCATGTTTTCAAACTCATTTCATTGACCATTTGTCTATATCCTAAGGTCTTTGGAGGCCCAAGTTATTGGTGCTTTTATTTGTGCAGGTGGGAAGGTAGTCCAAATAAATAAAATCCTTTTGAGTGCTAATCTTTGCTCTAGAGATACTTACTTAAGGGATGATACATGCATTATTTTTGCTGATACATTCTACCAAACAACCTTCAAAATCAAGATGAATGTCGACTCGGTAAATCACCTAATTTTGTATAGCTGAAAGTTTCCAAATCAGTTGAAAGAATTAAAAGGAATGTTGGAAAATGAGCTTCAAAGCTTGAACTTCCAATTTCAATTGTCAGAAGAAGCGCGGATAACACCAATCCTGATTGATTATTTTGAAATGAAGAGCTTTTTCCTACTAATGAGTAGAGTCCTTTCAAAGTTGAAGCTGCCTACGCTTAATAGCGCCAAGTCAATTGAACTGATCAAGTATTAATTGGTAGCTCTGTTTACTTGTTGGGCCCATCTTTCAAACTTCAATACCTGAAGTTATATTGTGTCTTCCAACCTTTATGGCTCAATGTTTGGGACCACTTTTGGCCTGCATTGTTAGGATTTTCCAGAAATATTGTCAGGTGGGGGTGTCGGACCCTCCAAAAGTTGTGCATAGCTATGTCGATTCCAGAGAGGATGACATCTAACAACTCATTCCGGTAGTTAATGCCGGATAATTGAATTTGGGAGGCCAGTAATTCTGTGAGCTTTACACGGTGATTTGGGCCAGTCTATTAGCAAATGATCAGCAACAGAGTGTTAGCAAGTATGATCGGCAGTGGAACACAGATGAAAAGGAATGCATATGCCATAAAGTTACAATACTAGACTGAACTCGAAAACTATGGACAGCTACACAGTTTTTGTGTGTACTGGGGCTTGGGGTGGGGGATTACAAAGACGCGATGTTGATAAATTACAAAATATAAGGCAATTGAAGGCTCAATGCAAGTAAAAAAGAACATATGCTACAACTACTGTTATTCGACTTTCACCTCCTATGATGATTAAGAGACTTTGCTGAACCTTGAAAAAAGTCCAGGAGATACTTCTCCAAGTCCTCTTCTGTGTATTTGATGTACTTGTCACTGAGGGATTTTTTCACCTTTCCAACAAATGTCCGGTAGGCATGAACAACCCTTAACGCAATTGAAATATTCAAATCATCTCGAAGCTTAATGTCTGGAATAAACCATCCTGTCTGGTTCTTGTACACATCCTCAAAAGCAATACTGAAATTTCTGCACCTGTCCTTCAGAACTGCCTTCCCTGACTTCTCATCACCCGTTATCAAAGATAGGATTGAATTCCATGTTTTTCTCTCGTAGCTTCTTTCGTGCTGCACATATTTTACAATATGTTCTTTTATCCACTCATCACCAAAACAGGTTCTGAGTTTGGAGTTCTTGATTTTCTTGACCATGTAATGGATGTTGTTCATCAAAAAGATGTGCTTTAAAGAATCATCTTTATAAAAATTGGACCTATATTCAAGATTGGATTCAACCATGGATGCTATTGACTGCAAGTGAAGAGCCAATGGACATGGGAATTCGGGAGAAATGTCGAGCCTGACCAGTGCATTGACAACTGCATCTGAATTCTCGACCACTCTGTCCTCTAGAAGGAACCTCAGGGTAACATAATATTCTGACAGAAGCATGAAATAATTGATAACATACTTGGTCAGAGGATGAACTCCTCCTCCTTGGAAAGGAGTTGTTGAAGTGTTTGAAGCAATCCGATTCCCCAACCCCAGAAAGATTGCTCTTGCAGAATCTCCAAGATTTTTCAGGAGTTCATGGTACTCCACTTGAATGAAATTACAATGGTTTTCATAAAACAAAGCATCCACATCTTGACAAAGGCCTCTTAGAAGCTCATACATATCGAGTAAACAAAACAGACGTTCTGGTTGAAGGGGGCCAATAGCTACAGCTTGGCCAAAATTCAAAAGACACAACATGGCATCCTTTGAAGCCTCAGTGAAACATGTTGAACTAACAGATCCAAACTCTCCTAGAATCTGATCAAAGAGGTTTTTCTCACTAGGGAGATAGAATGCAATGACACTTTTTGTTGCTTCGCGCCACTTCTTAATTCTGCAATTCAAGCAAGTCCAGTCCATTCTCAGCACATCTTCAATGCTGATTTGTTGCATACAGAAAAGCCTCAAGTATTCATGCAATGCATCTTTCCAGAATCTGATATAAACTTGGCAAAATTCCTGAACATAATGTGAAGCAAACATCAAATCTGCAATAGACTTGATATGAGGAATAGCACCTGGATGGACCAATTCCATTATTATACATTCTTCTGATTCAGCTCTGTTACTATCCAGGCAAGATGTTCCCTCAACTGAGTCGTCCTCAATTGAGACCAACGTTTCCTCATCAGCATTGATCTCTTCACAAGACTGGAATGACACATATGCATGCCCAAAACACTGCTTACTCTGCTCAAGAATGTTGATAACTTCTTCCTGCAGCCTTACCATTGCAATTTGCAACACACTGTGAGCCTGGTTAGTAAGTCTGTTTTGTTTCCTGTTCTTGCTTGGCACCATACTTTCCAAGCTCACTATTATAGTCCGAATTTCTTCTACATTTTGCAGATACTCAAGAAATTGATCAGAAGGACCAGTATCCCATATCTTCAAACAATTTGACTGCAAGGTCATGATCTTTGCCTCAGCTGACTTAATCCGACCTTCAATCTCTCTGAGACTTGTGGTCTCATCCTCATTTGCTTCGGTCATTGCAGCCAAATGAATGTCAAGATCGGCTAGAGTTCTTCTAACTTGATCACTCAAGCTTGTCCTGTCTTTTAACGCCTTCACAAGGTGATGAGCTGCAGCAATTACATGTTGTTCCTCCGATTTATCTTCCTCCATTTTCAGGCAAAAGGCCTAAACTTTTGGATGATCCTTCCTGAATCCTGAAACCAACCTCAACCTCTATCTTTTAGGTAATGAAGTAGGACAAAAGGCTGCTCTCCACCCCCTAGATAAACCTCAAAGTCCTCAACAGAATTCAGAACACAGACTAGTGACCAGGAAATACCCCCATAGGAAAACCTCAAGTACTGGGCAAAGACTCGAATGAAATATGATTAGTTTCAACAAAGGACACCAAATTCAATGATCACAGAAAATTGGGATGTAATTCTCTTAAACCTTTCACAATCACTAACCTTAAAAGGATGGACATGACAACTTGTCAAATTTCAAACAAGCTAAAGGCAAATACAGTTAAAGAGAATGTTAAAACCATAACATAACATAAGAAGGGATTAAAGAACTGTGTAGCTCTAGCCAAGATTGTGCTTGTTTCTTGGAGCTCTCTCCTCAAAGATTAGTTCTTTGAGTCAGGAAAAGAACAAAAGACTTCTAAATAACATAGACAAAGGGATGATGACATGTGAAGTTATTCAAACAATAGTTTCTGAATAGAAAGATTATACCTTTACGCGTTTTGTTGGAAGATAATGATCCAAACAGAATAAGGGCAAAAGGGGGATTGAGATTTGTTGCTGATTGTCCAACAAGTACTTTCCACTAAACTGCAGGAACTTAGTGGTCAACAATGAAGAAGTAAGAAGTTTCCTTGTAAACTAAGCATAAAAAAATTCAACCAACCTAAACTAAGACTAAAATTTCAAGCTGTCTTTTTTTTTCCTCAGAATTTTCTAATCAATAGAGTAAGTATTTGTAATTTTGGCAGTGGTCTATAATTCACTCAAGGTGTCTTTTTGACTATTAAGAATTAGTAAATAATGGATTAAATTTTTTTTTAAATATAATAAATATGATGTCATAAAAAATATAATAAAAAAATAATTATAATTAATGATAAAAATAAATTAAGAATTAAATATAATTTTTTTTAATTTTATAAAGTAGACAAACATTTTTAATATCTCAAAATAGTAAAGGAATCAATTAAAGTTGAACGGAGGAAGCACTTTTATGGAAGAAAACCGGCCGGGTTGGATGATCGACCCAACAGGGTCTAGACCGTCAGTAATTAACGTTGACGTGTTAATGATATACCTAGTCAAACTAACGTAAGTGCCGAGCTAATACATTTTGCTGTTGCTGATGTCACCTCCTTATTTCCTTGTCAAATGACGAGCAGTAGAAGTCAACGAAATAATAACATATCCGATAGAATTCTATAGGTGGAGACTAGAGAGAAAAATATAGGTAGATTTTATCACTATTTTACAGAGATAGATAAATGGTTTACAAAAAACACTCGTCTCAAAATCAAGTCGCATAAGAGGAAGAGAAAAAATATAAATATTTTTTAACTTAATTCGTTCAAATATATTAACGGCGTTAAGTGAAATTGAAGCGAAAGTTTTGTAATCAATCCATTTTAATCTTTCTAGAGACATAGTATTCTAAATTTGTCAAACTTCTAATAATTCTTTCCTCTTACATGAAAAGTTTACATTTTTTACAAATAACACGTAATAGGACTTTTTTTAAAAAAAAAAAACTATAACCTTTTTATTGCTTGAGACCCTTCAAATTAGGAGGCATAAGGCACTTGTCTATTTTTTAGACTTGTAGAATCGCCCCTGCATTTATGTTCTTCGATTATAGATATGCACAAACTAATATTTAAACTACAAGGTATCAAATGAACGGATTGAGTCAAAATTGACTTATCTATAAGACTCTTTACTTGCATTGATTGGGTTAAGATTAAACCCAATTCATATAATTTTGGGTGAGTAAGACTTGAATGGGTTTATTATTTTTTTTGAAATTTTTTTTTTGACTTATCTATTTAACTATATAATATTATAGTTTTTTTTTGTTATAAAGGAAATCTCATACTTCAACAAAATACTTTTCAAATGTGTGATGGATCATCTAATTCGTGAAAAAAGATGAGATATTTCATAGTTAAATTTATGATCACATTTATATTTTATTCCTATTTGAATAACAATTTTAGAAATAAATTTATATTTGAAATTTAGTACATTATTTGATTTTAATTAAAAGGTGAAATAAAACTATTCTCAAGATTATAATTTCAAAATAATATTCTATGTGAATCAAAAGGTCATTGTTTAAGTGTTTTTATAACCCAAAAAGATCACGTGCCCTTTTATTACTTCCTCATTTTAATTTATGATCTTAAAATAAAAATAATGTAAAATATATTAAAGCATTCTTTAATGTTATTTGTAGTATAAATTAGCGGGATGTTTGAATTAACTTATTTGTAGTGTTAATTTGATTTTTAAACACGTTTTTATAAGCTTGTAAACTAATTGTGATGCGGCCAAACACGGTGTTAATTCTCGTAACCGTACTCCGAACTGTGGGAAAAAAAAGAAAGTTTGGCACCATGGAATCCAGCGACAATGTCGGAGGATTTTTGTGTGAAAATTTTCATTCATTTCACCCAAGAAGAGACTACATGAATAGCGAGGGTCAAAGGGGCTTTTGCTTTCCAGATCATCTCTCAGGGAAGTCGTCGTCGCCGGCCGGCTGTTACCGGTTCGACGACGACCCGTTCCATTTTCAGATCTTTAACTAACCATTTTTCGGACTCCATAGTTGGACGGTTCGTAATTTATCGGTTTTCTCATTTTTATTCCATTATTTTAATTTGGTTAACTCTTATATTATTGTTATATATTTTTTTGGGGTGACATTGGTAATGTTAGTTAACTCTCATATTAGTGTTATGGGAGAATGATATATTAGGCCCTTTTTCACTCTGTTTATTTGTTCTTCTTTTGAGATAGTAACTTGATGGTGCAGTGTAGGAGGTTTTGAACTATGATGCTAGGACACTTTAAAAAATGCACTACTTTCGAAGAATCCGACTTATGCCAAATAGTGGCGGAGCCAG
The DNA here is from genome assembly GCA_025642045.1 of Solanum sejunctum. NCBI lineage: Eukaryota > Viridiplantae > Streptophyta > Magnoliopsida > Solanales > Solanaceae > Solanum > Solanum sejunctum. The sequence continues at coordinate 24,819,610 of JAOTQJ010000072.1, read as the reverse complement.
GATTGTTACTAAGGGAGTTCAAAATTCGAAAAAGTAGCCAGATGAACCAGTCAAAAGGGTTTGATATCTACTGTATACATTTAAAATTTATTTCAATCATGTATAAATGGTATAATTTTTCATCGAAGGGGGTTCAAGGTAGCTCCGGCTTTGACGCCAAATGACATTTTCGAATAGTCCGAGCAACATAGGTTTTGAAAGCAAGAACCAAGTAGTTTCTTGAAGTGATGCTATGATAAACATATATGAGAATGTACTGCAAATTCTTGATCAGGAACTTATGAGCCAACTTGAAGCATTAAGATACATTTCATCACATATCAGGAAAGCGTATCCACTTTTAGATGAATAACACCATTAAGCAACTTTTGGACCTTGGTTTAGTTAAAAAAATAAAGGTTGAAGACTAATGTGGACTTTCTTGTGGAAAAAAAAAAGAAGACACAGTAGTCTCGACTATTACCCTTCAATGTGACAATAAGTATGCAAGAGTGCATTTCAAGTTCAGTCATCCGAAAACCTTGTGTCCTCTGGCCGTTTCCTTTAGTTTCATCTTGTAGTTTTTCTTGATCTCTAATTTGTACTGTTTTCTGAGGGATGACTCATGATTGGAGAGAGGAACTCTGTAAACTTTAGAACTTGAAACACATATATCTTTCTTGTTTATATCCTTCTATTCGTATTTGCCCCTTTGAATACACAGGCAGTCCTTGGGCTCAGGAATTTTGTTATAGTTGCATATTTTCAAGATAAGGTGACTCATTTTTGTTTATGCTAATGAAGATCACGGTGGCTCGTTATAGTGTTTATTTTTATGTTTGATGTAATGGAATTGTTTGGTCTACAATAGCTTGAAGTGAAAATGTCAAAAAATACTGCTTTTGTATCATGCAAACTGTATTCCCTCTGAGCACATTTTTGGGTGCCATTGAATTGTTAAGACATCTTTGTTTATTGTATCCTCTTATGTTAAACATTGGTGTCTATTATATTGGAAGAATATGGATTTTAAAGGAACTCTTGGCCTGGTTGCTATAATTTCTGCCAAAATTTAACAGTTCACAAAATTTTAAGCAAGGATAGAGGGGTTGAACTCTTAAATGCCACAGACAACAAATTAGATAGATCAATTGTTTTCCATGGCACTAGCATACATACAAGAACAAAGTAGTACATGCTTTCTGGTTTTCGCTGTATGGCTTTTCAAATCTCTTGTTTAGCACGGGCAGTAAAATGCAGGATTGCCTTGGCTGTAACCTCAAAATTGGTACGACCTTGTCCTAAAACAGTAGCACAAAAAAAGTAAAGTTTTCAGATGGAAATCATTGTTGCAAGCATATGACCAAAATCAGAAAGCTCACTGTAGATAGTTCATACCTGAAACTTCAACTTGAAATTTAAATCATTGGTTGACTTGAACATTGAAAGACTCTGATTTCAGTTCTTCCATGGCAGAAGAGGTTGAACTCTTTGGCTTGATATGGCAACTTTGCATGATGAATTTGGTCAGATGTCTTCAGCTATGGAGCCTAAGCATGTTAGTGCAACTGAAGGAAATTCAGGGACACCTCCTACCCTTGCTGTTACAGGAATTAAAGTCTGCCCTCGTGGTAAAACTTTAAGTTCCTCAGACTCTTCCTGCAATGGATCACCTGACTCAACACTGAGTGACCCCTTTGGCAAGGCTACTTATGAATCTGATGATTACACTGCTAATGCTAATAACCTACCCAAACTTGATAAGGATAACAGATCACTGTTTTCAGACAACAAAACTCCTTTATCTGCGAGCTCTACCATTGGTAGTGGACCCTTGATCCATGAAGTGTCACCTTCCATGTCACAGTCAGAAGCGACTCAGAATTTTTTCAGGTCAAGCTCTGGCAATACAGCTACCACAGAATCACCTCCCATGCAAGTAATGGAGCACTCCGCAAACAAATCTTATAGGATTCCTTCTTCAGTGTTTGCTAGAGATGAGTCTGCAAACCATGCAGAGTGGAGTATAACTTCTCATGAATCATTATTTAGCATTCACTTGGGAACTACGAGTTTCACCAAAGATTCTAGTTTTTGGCAGTCAGATGAGCTGGGTGAACTAGGAACCCCTTGCGACTTCCCCGCATCCCCTGCTATGTGTGACTTCTCTCCTTACCTGTCAAATCATGAGATGGAAATGGCTGAAGTGGACATCTCAAGGGGAAATGAAGATTTAAATGATGAAAGATCTCTTGCTGAAGGACGTATTTCTCCTAACTCAATGGAAAGTGGAACCAATACAATGTCTTTTGCATTTCCAGTGTAGGCAGTCTACACTCAAACTCTCATATGATGCATTGTAAAATTTTGTTCTTACTTGTTCATTTAGAATGTTGACGATCATTTCTAGTAGGAATATTACTTTTTTCTCTCTCTCTTTCTGTGCATGCAAGTATGGTAGGACACCTACATTTGACACTAAAGAAGCATGACCAATGGTCCATAAATTATTATCTGCACAACCTGATCATTTTCAAAAAAAAAAAAAAATTATCTGCACGATCTGTTTGCTACTTCCTATGAACATATCTTATGGTTTCATCATTTAAATAATTGACTTTATATCTGGACCCTGATCTTCCACTCGGTAATGTAGACATGTATCTTTTGATAGATTTCTTTTTCCGATCCTCATTTGTTTGGTAGGATCAGGGTTGGCACTTGAATAGAATGTTCAGTAAAAAAAGAGATTAAATGAACTGTCTCTGCATAGATATGATTTTCAAAAGGTATCAATGTGAACATTATGCTTCTTTGCGATTCCCATATGTATGTCAGTATTCGGCATGTTTTCATATAGTATTAATGAGAGATTGAGCGACCCATCTGTTTAAAAATGAAGGCTGACAGGGAATCTGGATAAAAATTATTCAGTGCACATGGCTGCTCCAATTAAATCTAGCCCAGAGCAGAAGCAACCTCAGTTAGAATCAGCAGAGCTGCATACAGAATCACTGCCTCAATCAGAGCCAAAGACCCCGACTGCAACTGAAAATGCAGGGAAAACGAAATGGTTTCCTTGCTTCTCATGCTGCTCATAAGGTTCCTAGGATTGCTTTCTTTATAGTCCCTCTGTTTTTGGCAATGACATGTTTTTAAGTGATGAATTGTAAAAAGTGGTGCAGGGAATAATATAATTAGTCCAGAATTGCTGATTGGTGTTAAAGCAAGGAAACATATCGTAAACCTCCTTCCCAAGTCAGGACGTGGTGCATGCCTGGAGAGTTTGGTAGTACAGGAGCATCATCATTCATACAATGTTGGTTGGAGAATAGCAATGAACAAAGCAATGACCATTTGACTCTTGGATATAAATTTTGTTTGACAGCGCTACATTGATGCATTTAATCAAGTATGATGACTTAATCATTTAGTTTACAGGTATGTCTTTTTGAGAGCTGTGCGTTTCGTCCAAGAGTTCTAATTAGAAGATTATGAAGGCCTTCATCAAGAACCCTGCTTCCATTTATGATGCTAAGCAGGAGCCTTTTTTTCCAGATTTTGTTTGATGCTGATTAGTCAGAAATTAGAGACCTACATGTTTGTGAGTTTTTCCCATCTATTCTTTTGACATATTGAGTGTAGATGAAGTTCCTAATTGATTATCAGTTAGTTACAAGTCAAAATGTTCACTGTAATAGAGAAGGAGAAATCTTGTTTCAAAGTTTTATACGTTTATATATAAAATCTTGTCCCTAATACTTGAAAATTTTGTTATGCCTCCCACTTCCCTCCTTGATAATGTGATATGATTGATTATAGTGCTCTACAAATTTGTTTTTAGCTTTGTACTTCTTTGTTCGAAAGATTTTTATTCTTACATAGTAGATTTAAAAAAAAGTAATTTCTGTTCGGTTTGAGAGTGGGATGAGTAATCATTTCCACTCGATGTTTTCGAGTTAGATTGTAAATGATTATATCATATCATTAATGAACTAATGGGAATCGTATTTCAGTGAAATAACTATTTCCTCCATTTATTATTATTTATGTTTCGCTTTTTGAGGTCAACTTGTTTAAATTTCAAGGCTAAGTTGAAGTAGCTAAATTTAATATTTGTAATCTAAAACTTAGATGGTTGAAAATTATACGACAATGTTATAAGTTATAATCCTTCTCATATTAATATGATGAAAAAATATATCTTAAAATATTAATCAAAGTTCATATGTTTAATTTCGATAAGCTTTATGAGGATCGTTGTAGTGATTAATGAAGTTAATTGAGGTCCAGGGAGTTGTAGAAATAAGGGGCCACAATAAAATGTAGGACTTTCAGGAGAAAAAGTTGAAATCAAACTAAGAAAAACAATTACTCGCCTTATTATTTTGATTTTAAACTTAATAAATGACTTCTTTTGAAGAAAATAATCTTCCAATTATTATTATTATTTTCACTTTGAAAATATTTTTTTTTGAAATTTCACAATGCAACATAGTCAAATCCCCACTAATTTACCTGTCTACTTTCGATAATAATTTGCAAATTTTTGATTTCTTCATCACCTAGACAATCTAAGAATGAATCATTGATAATTTGTCAAGCGATAACATTTCAAATGATGCAAATCATTTTTATCACCACCAACTCCAAACCAACGAATATTACATCTTATTTTGATTTTGATAGACAAAGTTCATATATTTTCTTATTGTGCTATAACATTGAAAAAAATTTACAAAACTTGAGAGTACTTCTATAATTTGACTGGAAGTAAATGACACAAGTAATACAATCTTTGGTTATGGGGTTAGACTATATATTCTAGATGTTTCATTTTAGTTGTTATGTTGCATTTTTTGAAAGTCAATTTTGACTAATTTTAAAAGTTAAATTAGATTAAATTAATTTAATATTTTAAAACAAGAATTTAGATATGTAAAAACTCTAAGAAAAATATTATTGATTGCAATTTTTCATATTAATATAATAAAAAAAATACATCTTAAAATGTTAATCAAAATCTATATAGTTTAACTCTAAAAGCCAAAACTATAACAACTAAAACAAAACACTTGTTATATATTTATAAAACCTAAAATAATGGAATAGTATCTAAATTCTTTTCAACCAAACACAATTAGAGCGAAAAAAAATTAGAATAAAAAGAAAAATTTCTCCGCTTCCCTCAAAATATATGGCGGCAAATTTAACTGTGTCAGTTTTTTCCCTCGAAAACTTAGAAGTTAAACAGTTTCCCGCCAGTAAAGTCAAATGAATAATTTCCCAAAATCCAAAATTAAAACCCCGCCAAAAATTATCCAGTACAAAACCCCTCGTCTCCTTCCTTCTTCTTCTTCATTTTTCAACTATTTTCTCTCTTCTCCACTTCTTGATTTCTCGGTTTGTTTAGTATAAAGGATTCTTGGAAGGAGAGTAACAATGGCGAAAACGGTCAGCCCAGATGCAATTTCAACTATTTTAGCGAACTCATCGCCAGATTCTTCTACAGATCTTCCTGAAATTATCGTTCAAGTGGTTGATCTTAAGCCCACCGGCAACAGATACATGTGAGTCTTTTTCTTCTTCTTTTTTTTATGTTTCTATTTGTGCTCATTTGGTATCTGTTTAATCGTTCAGAAACTTGCATTTCATTCAAATCTATTTGTTTATTCCAAAGCATTACATGTTACTGACTTGATTTGTCTATGTAGAAACGATGATGTAATTTTCTGTTGTACTCTCAATATTGGTAGCTTCTTTGTTTGATCTTGCTTCCCATTTCACTATTTAGGTGAGGAGGAACTTGATTTGATGGATTGTTCATTTTATAGATTTAGGGTTTCTCATATGACTTATGAATCTTATGTGTTGTTTCTTATGTTTTATTGTCTTTAATCGTCAAATGATGTCTAATAGCAACAACAAATAAATATTTGATTTTCAGGTTTTCAGCAAATGATGGGAAAACGAAGATTAAGGGCGTTCTTCAGTCTAGTTTGTCATCTGAAGTTGTTTCTGGGTCCATACAGAACCTGGGTCTTATTTGGATTATTGATTACACCCTCAATGATATCCCAACAAGGAATGAAAAGTGAGGATTTTTATGGTGATTAATGTTATGTTTAATTTGTTTTGAAGGTTTACGTTGGTAACTAAATGAGTTGATTATTTTGCTTTAGGTACTTGATTGTAACTAAATGTGAGGCAGTATCTCCTGCTCTTGAAGCTGAGTACAAGGCTGAAGTGAAAAGTGAAGAGACTGGCATTGT
>JAOTQJ010000072.1:24766416-24787415 GCA_025642045.1 Solanum sejunctum | reverse complement strand
GTCATTTTGCTTTATTCCATCATACCCCAAAGCCAAAAAATAGTGAATCTTTGGCTCCATCCGAGATTGATGGAAAACAAAAAGATTATACTATCCAAAAAATTTATTAAAATAAGATAATAAATTTATTTCAAAAAATTAATTGTGAGAATCTTTTATTATTGAGTTGTGATCATAGATATGCAGTAGAAGAACCTAAAAATGTTTCCAAATTCCATACCATCTATTCAATCTTTTTGTAATTATATTATTTCTTAATTAAATATAAATTAAATCTTTGACATAAAATGAGTATAAGAGAATGTATTTCTAAAATTTTAATTATGAAAACTAATAAAAGTTATAGGTTTTACTTAAATTTATGAAAATAGAAAAGAAATTATTTTTCAAATACAACAAAAAAGATGGACTGAAATAATGTAAAAAAAGGAATTGTTATGTTGTAACTCGGATTCGAACCAAGAAGATGGACAGAAATGATATAAAAAAGAGTTGTTATGTTGTTAACCGATTGAACCAGCGAAGTTTTTAATCCTTTGTACCACTGGACCAAGCACTTGACCTATATTGAGGGGATTCATCACAAAGTATATATCAATAATTAATAAAAGTCGATATCATATATACAGTGTAATTTTTTGACGCAGGGGATGAACCCCCTGGAGTCCATATAGTTCCGCCCTTGGCTCTCTCTAACCGTTTAAGCTTTTAGATGAAATAGTCACACATTTCAACATTCTTAATGAACAAAGTTGAATTTCTTTGACATGCCCGCAAAATTAAAGAAGTAATTCATTGTTAGTTTGTCACTCCCTCTGTCCCATATTAATTAAATTTGTGAGATAATGCATACAAATTAAGAAAAATATTCAAAGATAAAATTTACATCATACTTTTCACTATTGCCCTTTGTGAAATCATAAATATGTAATATAATTTATCTCCTAGAAAATATAAATCTTTAATAAATACAAGGATAACTATGAAAAAAAATTTAAATATTTTTTTTAACTTTGAGACGAAAGAAGTACTAAACAGTATACTAATTATTACTAGGTCCTATATGCCGACCTAATTAATCTCTTGAATCTATACTAAATTAAGAAGCTTGATATAGTAGAAGAGCAGTAGCCATATATATATATATGCATGTTAAAGTCCACCTCCTATATACACTCACTTAATTAATGGTGTCAAAATTAGTTTATTAATTCTTAATTATTATTATTGTTGTTGCAAAACCAGAAACTTAATCAGGAAAATCAATTTTGCATATGCTAGTATCCCTGGAAGTACTATAATTGCTTGTCTTAGTTTTCTTTGATATGATAGTTTTAAAAAGCAAAGAAATTTTTAAAATTTTGTGATTTTAGATTAACTATATGGATATTATACCATAAAATGGCTCTTAACTTTGTGTTCTTATTAAACATGTGATAATGTGAGATTTTGAAATTAAAGCATTATTAAATTAGGAAAGAGATATTCTTTTTTAAAATATCATGAAGATAAATAAGTTGTTCGATCAATTTTGAATAATATAAACAGAAATTTGATTATCATTTTCCTATTTATGATTAAGAACTAATTGTGGTCAATATTAAAGTGTCAAAATGAGCTCAAGTATAGATAATCCATCTAAAATTTTATGGGTTAAGCTTAAAATAATTTGAATTAGGTTCAATCTCCATTCATTCAAGTCGTAATGCATTTCGAAAGAATCTTCAATTGAGCTCAATTTAATTCTCAATTTCAACCTGTCCTAAGTCGTTTAACTTGCATTAATATAATGTATATTTTATATTTATTTTATATTTTCTATGATTTATCTATCTATTTGTAACTTTTTTATTTTTATTTTTTTGAATTGAAATTCAAATTGTAGTTATCAAAAGTAAATAATAATATATCAAAATTATTAAAATTAAGCAGGTCATGACACAACTCAAATTTTAGCTCAATTTGTTTGAGCTCAAAGTAAATTTGGGCAGTTCTAACCCAATTCAATTTCTATTTGAATTCATTTTAACATTCTTCATTTCAATTCAACTCACTTATTTGATACCTCTAGTCAACATGATGAATTATAATTGTAATAGAGACAAATTAAAAAGAAACCCTAGAGAAAAAAAAGAATATATGTCCTAAGAGGAAAAGGAAGGGGTTATATGAAATGAGTACAAGCATGGAAGGAAGAAAAAGAAAGGGTGTATTGGAATCTATAGTTCTTCTATGTGTGAAAAGGAAAGGAGATAAACAAATGGAGAGAGATTGGATTATACTTTTTAATTATTATCCTTTTATACAGAGATTGGACTGTATCAGTACTATATTATATTATTATTTACTTTATATATTACAATAATTATAACATTATCCTAATGTATCAAAGACTTTCGCCCGTTGTGGGGTAAGGGGGGTCGAATATACGCATCCTAACTCCTATGTTTAAAAAGATAGCGCAATTATTTTCGGATGACTCATAATGAGCGTCAAAAATTGTATTGACTAATTGCTACTTCATAATTGAAAGAAGCGCAGACAGTTTAAAGAGTCATTTTGTTTTATTCCATCATACCTCAAAATAAAAAAATAATGAATTTTTAACTTTATCCGAGATTAATATAAAATTTACTTTATATATTATCAACATTATATTCATGACACTAGATCCAAGAATTCCTTGAAGAAAAAAAAAAGAATGATCACAGCACGAAGAAACTCCAACTTGGGGTAAGGTGCTCTTTTTCTAAAGTGGAAAAAAGGTTTATGTGGTCCTCTTTAGAAAATAAAATAATACCATAGTTGTACTCTATTGCTTTTATTATAAGTTTGGACAATTGACAAGGAGACAATTTATTTTTGAGTACTAGATCGATCGTGACAAATTAAATCTTCGTTTCTCCACCAAGTTAATTAGTAAATTAATTCACATCATTGGATGTGATACGGCAATTTTTTTAAAATTTTTTTATATTTAGTTAATTAAAATACTTTTTTATGAAAATAAGTTTTTTAAAATTGAGTAAAACAATTTTTTTTTAAAAAAAGATAATTTTAGAAAAAAAATGAAAAGAGTTTTAATAAAACAAAAATGAAAAAGTTAAAAATATTTGTTAATTTTGTCTGTACCAACACACCCTTAATGGCTCATTTTCCTCTGGCTAGAGGAAATGCAATTTCCACGTGAGAAGGCTAAGGTAGTATTAATGTTACCAGATGTTGTGGTCCAATATTGATTTATTTTATAGATTTAGGAATTATTATTTTTAGTATTACATTTGATTGCATAAATATCATAAAATAAAATTAATTTAGTATTTTTTACTTAGATGAATAAGTTGTTGGAGTTTGATATCGCTTGATTTAAAGGTTCCTTGGTCTCCTTGTATGATTTTGGACAATCTTCTCCTCATGGGTTAGCTTTTAGATTGAATTAGATCTACTCTCTATTTCTTTGTTATGGTATTAGAGTTACGTCCATCCAATTCATTATTTTGAATATTGATCCTCATGTTATATTATTTAAATATTCAGTCGCTGGCATGGAGTTGGAGTCCCACATAGTAGGTTCAAAAGTCCCTTGATCTCCTTGATATATATAAAGCCTTGGACTATTCTTCATTGATGAACTAGCTAACTTTTAGAACTAATTAGCAATAATTACTCACGCTAAATACACAAACACTGTGAATTGTATAATAAATTATACAAATATATATAAATGTTATAATAATTATAAAAAAGTGAATATCCAAACTATACCTATGAAGCATAATTAGACTTTATATATTTGTCATTTATGAAATTTACTCACAATTTTATTAACTCTTGAGTTCAAAGGCCAAGTCTGAATTAACTAAGATCAGGTTTGGTACCACACATTCCAAAACTCCTTGGTTCAACAATTCCTTCTTTTTTTTTACTTGTCACTTTTTGCCTAATAAAAATCTATTTGACTAATTTATGAAGTAAATTAAATTAAAATAATTTGATATATTTTAAATTATAAATTTAGATGTTTAAAAATGAGATGAAAAATACTAGAAACTATAATCATCTCACATTAATATGATTTTAAAAATGCATCTTAAAATTGGTTAAAATTTATGCAGGTTGACTCATTGGAAAAAAAATATGACGAGTAAAAACGAATGAAAGAAAAGTATATAAATTTGCAAAATTGTAGCCGAAAAATAATAGGCCAAGATTCGACAACCAACTCCAAATAATGTCTAAACAATTTTTAAGCTATAAATCAGCTCAAGCAACAATTTTATGCTATTTAAATTATATCTATTATAATAAGTAATTTAGCCTAATTTTTAAGCTCACAATTTTCACTTCTTGTGGAGGGTGGTTAACAATAAATATTTCTGGACGACTTTAATAACTAATTGTGAATTGAATGTTAGCTTTAACCATTTAATTATAGATGAGAGGGCGACACATTGTATCTGCTGAATCTTTATTTGCTGATATTATTATCAGTATTTGATCATGGGTTGTTCTAATTATTCTTTGGGATGGAACGGGGAAAATGGAGTATTTGTGAACATTCAGAGATCATTTGATAAGGCACATAAAAATAATAATTAATACTAACATTATTTTTTATTCACAATTTGATTTGACGCACAACTTTATCTTTAACCATAATTATTTATATATTAATACCATATATTGTTACTTATTAGTTAGATGTCCTCTAATACTGAATATGATATATCAAATATATTCTATCAAATAATCCTTCAAAAATTTCAGTAAATTCAAAAGAATTGCACGATGGGTATGTATCTTAGTTCGAGATATAACACTAGGCATAAGAAAACGGCAAATATATAAGTTAAACTCAACCTCAAGGGAGTTACATATAAAACTCTGATTATAAGAGTAGTTGAAAGATTAAAATTCATTACATAAACAAAACTTGATTTTTTTTCAAGGATAAAAAAATACCGAACAAATGTGTTGAGACACAAAGTCACACATTAGTGGTCAATGGAATAGGTGGTCTCCTTATAAGGTTTAGGTAATCCTCCTCCCTTTGAGCTAGTTTTTGGGGTGTGAGTTAGGCCAAAGAAATTCTTCAACATGGTATCAAAGTGGGGCCCGTATCACCCAATGTTGAGCCCCCGAAAAATTATTCACGCAACAGATGCTAAGCACTGGGCGTGACTTCGACACAAAGTCCCACATTAGTAATTAATGGAATGGGTGGTCTCCTTATAAATAGATTGCAAGACTATATAAAACACCCCACTATGATGTAAATGGTGCAATAAATAAATTATCCATGCACCAGATGCTAAGCACTGGGTGTGACTTTGACACAAAGTCCTACATTAATGGTTAATGAGATGGAAGGTCTCCTTATAAATAGATTGCAAGACTATATATAACACCCCACTATAATGTAAATGATGCGATAAATTATTTCAAATTTAATGACAAAATAAGATACCAAAATTTTATCCCGACTATAATAGTCTTGACAAAAGATTATTAAGAGCTATGACAATATTATCATAACACTCCCATACACGTGGCACATCCTTATCCCTAGCTGCAAAATCCATTCTTGTAACATTATTGAACAAAAGTGAATACATTTTCCTCAATTCAGGTCTCTGTTTACCTGGTTTAGCTTGAATTATAGTATACATATCTTGTTTCAATAAAGCTGAGCTTTTCCTCAATGCTCTTTGAGCTTCTTTCCAAGATTCTGCCTCTAATAATTCTTTAACTTGTAATAAGTCATGGGCATGGTTTTGAATTCCATCCTCTGCTTCTTCAAGTGTCTGGTCTGGGGTTGTGATTCGGAAATCGAATGCATTGGCGTTTTGTCGTTCAGTTTGAAGGATGAATGTAATTGTTGGACAAAGAATTAGACTTGTTCTTCTTGTGTGGGAATTGAGGGACATTTGGGTTCTGTTTTTTGGTTTGTTTAAGGTGGGGTGGTTGGGATTATTGGATGAAGGAAAAGGGGTTAATGGTTGGTTTGGTTTTTGAAATGAATGTAGTAGTGCCATTTTTAAGATGTGGAGATTTTGATTGTGTTAAATCAAGAGGGAATAAAATGGATATAAGAATATCTAGAAAAAATTAAACGTACAAGGATATTAAAAAATTATTAGAAAAAATTAAATTAAACGCAGAAGGATATAAAAAATTTATAAAAATAAAAAATATTACAGCCCCTGGCGAGGATCGAACTCGCGACCTTTCGCTTACGAAGCGAACGCACTACCACTATGCTACAGAGGCTTGTTGATAGCATGTGTTAAAATAAAAGAATATTAGTACGTTGGTTTAGTAGTATACGTTTTCTTTTGTTTTACTATTTAAAATCTAAAACTCTTAAATCATAAACAGAAAGAACGTTTCTCTAATGAAGTAGATTTCAAAGTACGTAAAGCTAAATAATAAGAAAGCAACTAACACACACACACAAAAAAAAAAAAAAAAACTAGAAACTTACATATCAAGTACTATTAGACATCCAATCCTGCAATAGCTAGTTGCTCAACCTTAGTCCTGGACTGATCTCAGACTTCAATCAACCTCTTCGATCGATCAAGAAGCTAATCTTTTTTGTTTGGGGCGGTAGCAGCTAAAAGAAAGTTCTTGCTTTCTCTTGAACAAGGGAAGGGCAGCATAGCATTAGTTTCAATTGACCAAGCTCAACCTTGAAAAAAAAGGTGGTAGGCTGACGTTGAACGCTTCAACTTGGCCACTGAAGAAGGTGAAGGCTAGGCGAGAGAGACTAGGCAAACGTACTGCTTACTGCCATGGTTTATGTTTTAGGTTCCACGGACAGAATTTTGTTTAGGTGTTAGGGAGGGGAGGACACCACTCAGCACCCGTCCGGAGGGGGGGAGGGGGAGTTCAATGCCTAAGAAAAGGGCCAAAAGCAAAAAAGAAGGATGTATGGCTGAGGGGAGGAGAGAAAGAAAGCATGCATGGAGATTATGTTTGTCAGAGATTCGAGAATCCATGAAAGGACATCTAAGGCTAAGGTTATGAAGTAAAGGAAATTCATTACTGAGAGAAGTAGTGATCTCATCTTACTTGTTGGGAGAGAGGAAGCCTCCGGACCATCTTTTCTAGCCAGATAGCAAGCAATCACTTAGTAATGAACACTAACGGAAAGTGGCCAGGAAAGAGCACATATCCTTTACGGATTTATATTTGATAAGAAAAAACAAAAATGGCTTTCAATTGATATACCTTCTAAAGAATATATACATGCGGCCATTTCCTTTTAGAACTTTTTGAAAGACAATTATGCATGTTTATTCCCTCTTTTCTGATAAGAAAATGGAAGTTAGCTAATACCAAAGAGAAAAAAATTCATGTGCGATTCACTAGGTATGTTGTTGTTACTAATTTTGATCAAACTAATAACTTGAAAATTGTGCAATAATATTTTATACCATTTTACGATTTTGAAAGGAAGAAAATGTGTCATACTACAGGAATGTTCGACTTAGCTGGTAAAAATAACCATAAATTTGCACAAGGGAAATGTGAAATAATACAGAATATGGTACATTTTTTCTGCACTGGTGTCTACTATGTTGGTAATACAATTAAGTGGCAACTGTTCCTTTACAATACATCCAAGACACAATTGAGTATTACTGAATTATTTTACTACTAAATATAATTAGGTGAAAACAAAAACTAAGAAAGAAAAAGAAAACAAAGGGAGTCAAGAATGGAATGGTAGAAAAGGGACTACTTTGCAAAGAGTTGTCTACGCCTAGTTGGTTTTGCTCTCAAACCAGCACCATCACCTCTCACTATTTCATCAACTAAATCTTTAAAGATCATCCGCTCCACGTCCAGGACTACACTCGATATCTCACCAGTGAAAACTGTCCAACTCTCAGAACGATGCATCACGTCTTCCAGTAGTATGTTTTTCCACTCATCTTCCTCATCTTCTATGTTGCATTTTGATGGTTTAGCTTGAAGTTGTTCTATCTCTGAGCACAAGTCCCTCAGAAGCCTTTGAGCATTCAGGGTGCTCTTTGCTAGCTTCTGGGACGTCAACCATGGCTCGTAAGAAGGTCCTACTATCACCAATTTTTTAGCAAGACTCTCATTAACAACATCAAAGATGAGTTTCCTACGTATCTTTTCCTTTGGATTCGACTGCCTCATCTTATCATTGCAGAATTCCTCCTTAAGTAAAGTGCTTGCCTTGGTTTGTTCCAAGACTAGGAACAGCTCAGGGTTGATTGGGTGACCTGATGGATGAAACTGGAAACTTGTAAGGCTTGAGCCAAGATCCCTGAGAAGGAGTCCAGAAGCCAATAAGATCTCCGAAATGTATCTGTGGTCAGGGTTTGTGTTCTCACAGAGAGACGCAATATAATCTGTGCGAGCCTCATCGTGGTTGGAGTTCAATCTCCTGAGCTTCTGAACTAAATTCTCAATGTTTTGCAGCTTTTTTCTATTGATTTCCAAGGAGAGACCAGAACTGGTGGCATCAATCACAAGAGCATTAGATTGATCACACTGTGGCGGACTGGAAAATTTATCAGCAGTGTTGCAGCTTTCATCTGTCACAAAATAGCAGAAATGAGAAAGACAAATAGTATCCAACTTCTTAAGCAGTGTATATATCCTGAGACCTGAATAGTCAGGACTGTTTTCATCTCTAGAAGGACAAGGGACTCTGACAACATAATAATGTCCAACTTCATCTGATATTTCTTGCTGAATGTTAACTAAATACGTGCAATAGATCTTTATCCAATATGTTTAGTTTGAAAAACGGAGATCCAAGTGTAGTGAAAAAAACTTGTGTCCACTGTGGATGGCCTGATCTTGAGCAAGCAAGCTCTTTTCAGTGCCAAAATTGTGATGTGCTACTGGATAAGCATTATTTAAGATTTACTTCCATTTTCCGTTGTTCCAGCTGACATAAGCGACCAGAACATAAAATCCAGAACTGGTAAATATAGAGCACATAAAGACCAGATAGATGTAAGTACCTTTTTAGTTTAACAAGTTACTATTCATGTTTCACTTTGTTCTGTCATGCTCTAGTTGGGTCTGAAACTCCTAAGACACTGAGCTTGTGAATTTGCTTTAGCTTTTCTAGAGAGATCCTGCTTACACTTCAACATCCTAAAAGACTTCCTTAAACTTCTATTTTTCCTTACTGTCCTCGGCCTATTTTATTTGGAGATTTAGTCTCCTTTCAACTTGTTTTTCCTGTTATTTATTTAAAATCCTGCTGCCTTTCACTTATTTGTATAGCTATGGATGGATCACTACCAAGTGAATATTCCTAATCAGACATTTATTTTCAGCTGATTAAATCTACAAATGCATCTCCACAATGCCATCCACATAAGGTGCTAATTCCATTTGTTATTTCCACCCATATTTGTTTATGTGGACATGCTTTTAATATCTTCACAAAAATACTAGGGGAAAGAAGCACCTTTCATGACTTTTGGAGTATGCTTCACAGGAGAGGGTGATTCATCCATATATACAGCATTATCAAGAACCGAGACTGGACTTGGATATTCTGGGGCAGGTTCAGCTGACATTTCATCCTCAGAGTGCACCTGAATTGATTTCTGAAATGGAAGTCACAGCATCAAGCATGTTATGGTATGCTTCGAGTACTCTATATGTAAGGCACAACTAAAAGGAAATTTCTTACCTTTTGTACCAAGTCACATCTCAGGTTAGTGGATGCATCAACAGATGAACCCGGGCTGCTTGTCACCTCAAGAGATCGCTCAAAACTAGTGACTTCAGAATCTACTTTTGAATTTGCTACCACATTCCCATTGGATTGACCATGGCAACTCAAATTCCTTGATTCAATACTGATCTCACTCACATGGTCATCATGCTGCTGGATGTTTGAAATTCTTGGCCTTCGTCTTCCACCAGGAGAACTGGCCTCTGTATGTTGCTTGTTTGACTGTCTCCTTGATCTGTTGGAATCAGATGGAGGTGTTGGTGGCCGAGACCTTTTATCTGGATCCAGTTTATTCTGTTGCAATCTCGGGCTGATGGATCCTGAGCTCTTTATTGAGCCTGAGATGCTCTCTTTAGGAAGCTGTTGGGACCTTGTTGAAATTTGCAGAGGTTTCGAAATTCTTCTTGCTTCATTGGGATTCACTGGACTGCTGCCATAACTAGTTCTAGGTTGATGTTCTTTAGCAGCTCTGCTCGTAGCATTACCCTTTCTACTGACAGAATCACTACCATGAAGTGGAATCATCGAAGAAGATGGAATATCAGATTTTTCCACTAATTTTGCTGGCTTCATAATCACTATAGGGGATTCAAAATTCCTTGAAGAATTTAGCCCTCTCTTTGTTGGAGCAGTCACTTGATCAGCCTGCCTCATTCTCTGGTTTGCCAGTTTTCCGCTCTGCACAGGACTAGCAAACTTCTGGTGATGGTCTTTGTGACCAGTAAAATTTGAATCCTGCTCCTCTTTTTCTGTCTCAAGGAGGCCCTTTGCCTGCATTGCTTCCAATATCTGTTTAAGAGCTCTTAGATCCTTGCCTGAATGGGTGAATTCTAGATCCTTCCATCTCTTTTCTATCTCACTGTAAACAGAAGGAAAGGGTTGGGCAGGCTTTAGTGGAGCTTTTATTGTCCTGGATATAGGTTTCTCATGCACTCGAGTCCTATCAGGCTGCTTCCAGGGTGCTGGTTCAATGGGAAACCTCGAGATAGGTTTCATAGACATATCGGGATTTCTCCACCTAGGTGAAGTAGGTTCTTTCCACAGGTTCTTAGAGGAATTAGAAGTTCGGATAGGTTTGCACTGATCTGACACTTCTGAAGACCTTGGAAAAGAAACAGTTTCTTCAACTTGTGAAGATTTGCTCAACCCCGTCTTGCTGTCAGCTGATGACACGGTACCAGGTAATGCTTCAAGACCCATTAGCTTTGCCACAACACTAGGAGGACGAGCCTGAGTTCCAGATGTTTGTGGCAGAGTTGGTGACTTTGCATTGGTATTACCACTATCCTTCTGCATAGATTTTGAGAAGTTAGATTTTGGTTCTGAGTTCAAGCTTCGTACAGCACTCGCTCTACTGTCCAAGGAAAGTCTTGGTAGCTCTTTAAGCTTAAGAATGGATTTGGAAATGTCTCGCTGTTCAAAGGGTACAAGATTTGTTTCCCTCCCATCATATGAGAATCGAGGAGCATCTTTTGAGACTGATAATGTAGAAGTATCCTTTGAATGATATGATAATGATCTCGTAAGTTCCCTATGTTCACTTGAGTACCAAGGCGCTTCCCGAAGTTTAGCAAGAACTCTGAGAGATTCCTTAAGATCAACAGACAAATTCTGCTTCCCATTTTGGCCCGAATCATAAGCTCCATCAAAGTTTTCCAAAGTCTGCACTGGCCTTGGTAAATCCCCCGGCTTCAACATCGATTCTGTCACCTCTTCTTTCATTGCAGATCCAGGTGAGAACCTCTGAGTTTCTCTATTCATAGAATCCTTAACCACATCACGAATGTCAAGTGATTGCCTACCAAATTGTGATGATGCATTTGGTTGGCCTGCAGCTGGTTCTCTTGAAGGAGTTTCAGCAAAACTTAGTCGATCAAAAGCTGCAGGCTCTTGTTGACTTGTTTTGTTATAATCAAGAGAAGAAAAAGAAGATGAACGTGAAGAAGATGAAAATGATGGTCTCGACGATTCAGTAGACACTCTTTGTTTATCTTGCAGAGTCTTGTTTCTGTGGCTTTCCTGCAATGAAAAGCAGTGTGATCAAACTTTCAATACACATTAAAGAAATTCAGCTGTGAAAAGATACAAGAGTCATTAAACACTCGCAGATTTTGGTGAGACGGAAAAAGAATAAGTGGACTTGAATGCTACACATCAAGTTTAACAAAAAGAAAGAAATTTATAACAATTAGATAAAATTATCTGAATTGCAATTTTTAACAGAAGGAAGAAAAGAAACCAAGATGTTATCAGACAACAATCTGAAGTCTTCCTACTCTAACATACAATTCAGTAGTATCTACGTCCTTGTCAATCACGTTCAAGATGAACTGTTTGGTGTTCATGACAATGTAAATATCCCAATTGGGGCTTAGCTGTAAATATAATTAAAGTTGAAAGAGAAAGAGAGAGAAAGTTAGCACTAATACTCTTACCATAGCTGGTGATCTTTGATATGTGCTGGTGTATTCCTTTTCAGAAGTTCCACTGCTAAGGTGAGAGCTGCCTGTAAGAAGTCAGATTTACATGATGTTACAAAAATGACGCAGTAAAAGAGACCAATTGAAGAATCCTATTAACATTGAAGCACCCTTAGATATATATAGGTATGATATCTCGAATTTCGTTTGAAGAATCCTAAAAAATGTTCGTTTCACTAGTAAGAAATTGTGTGACATGAATTGGCACATTTTGAGGACCGGAAGGTAAGTTCCAAGTGT
The DNA here is from genome assembly GCA_025642045.1 of Solanum sejunctum. Lineage (NCBI taxonomy): Eukaryota > Viridiplantae > Streptophyta > Magnoliopsida > Solanales > Solanaceae > Solanum > Solanum sejunctum. The sequence goes on along the minus strand of JAOTQJ010000072.1, from coordinate 24,774,959 downwards.
TGGACATGAGAACATTGATGAAATATCGATCTACACTTTCAACAAACAAAGCAAACACCATTCTACAATGAACCTGAATAATATACTAGAATTGGACACAATGAAATATTACCAGAAGTGAGACTTTTGGGGCTGTTGCCAATTAGGCGTCGACTAGCAAGCATACTTTGACGATCAAACAGTTGCAAGATCCCTGTCATACATCCAATTTGCTTTTGCAGATCTTGATTGTCTTCAGTCAATGAATGTAAGAGTTTGGCAGCCATGGTTGTATTTCCCTCCTCTTTAACAACACAAATTGTAAAGTCAAATCCTCTTTAAACTGTTACACACTTTTTTCACAGGCCAATCAGTGCATTATTCACTCATTTCTAGTTAGTCAAAGTCAATATATCTTCACAATCACAGCTGGAGTCAGTTCCACACAAAGCACAGCAGAATCTGGGAAACTTCTTGATACCCAAAACTGAAGCTTTCATGAGTCTCTAATGCTAAGAGATTAGAAGCCTTCAGACTAATGACACAATACAAATCATCTCCAGCAGCATTCTTTCACCTGATCTGCAGGGGTACTTACCTTATTATATGTCAAAATCATTCAGTTCTCATCATTCAGCAACACCCCAAAAACCAAGATTTGATTTTTACAAGAGAAAACCAAGCTAATGGCCTAGGTTTCTCAGTACTTCACAAATATGCCCAAAATTTCATCCTTCAACTTCTTATTAGGGAAAACAAGAAAGAGCTGACACATCCACAAGACCAAATTACACTTGATTTTCTTGTAAGCACCAGAAAAAACTCAAAGAACAATCCAGAAACCAAAAAAATGAGCAAAAGCAATGCTAACATCAACCGCGTAAAATCACTAAGTACCTTCAGTTTCCCAAGAAAATGAACAATATCACTGCATTAGTGCAAGAACTGTAAAGGGGCTACCACTTTAGATCCATAGGTAAATGTTTCAAATTCTGTTTTCTTGGAGAAGAAAAAAAAGAACAAGAAAAACCCAGAGATTGAAACAAATAGTACAGTAGTATTAGAGAGAGAAAAAGAGAGAGGTACATGTGCTTGCCAATGAGTTGATAGTGAGGGAGGAGTTGGCAAAAAATATTAAAGAAATTGTACTGTCATCAAGATTGATACTACTAGCATAATTAGTAATTTAGTATTATTATGCATTTTGGTGTGGAGGGAAAATGGAGAAGGAGAGAGAAGATGTTTTGCAGGCCTTACCCTTTCCTTTCTCTTCCATGTGAGTTGAATTACATTGGGGATGGGGGTGGGTCTATATCTGTCTGCATATTCATGTGATGCTGTCAGCTCATGGATCTAATTAACCTCATTTTAGTTACACAAATTTGTTCCCTAAACACCATTTTAGCTTATGGTGGTAAAAGGTCAGTTGTTCTAGTCTCTAATTCTTTTAGTGTCACATGAGCTCCTGGTTGGTGTTTTGTATTCAGTATCTGTATTGAAGTTCAATTAAATTTACTGATTTTTAACAAAGACAATGCCATATCCAAGAGTCTTAGACTCTCGACATTAGCTATAAATGAGTTGCTTCGTTTCCTATAGCATTTTAGATACTACTATTCAATTCATGAGAATTTTTTTCCTTTTTATTTAATTATTGAGAAAGGATCAAAGTTCATTTGTTATTATGTTGGAAGAGTTACATCAATTTTCAATTTTGAGCTTATTTTGTATTGAGTTCCATATTATGTTATTTACATTTTAGATGTCCGGTGTTGGAAGTGTGGAGGGTGTCAAGTCGCTATAAGTAAGTTTTGGGGTCTATTTAATAGGATCATCGCTAATTTAAGTTATTCATCCCGCACATTTTCTTATCAAAATGTTTAAACCAATAATTAAAAGTGTGAATTCCTATTTTATTTTATGTGACACTTTTTTTTTTAAAACTCGTCCAATAAAAATGTCATCTTATTATAATTAAATATAATTAAACCTTAAAACTTCTTTTATATCCTTAATGAAATGAATCTCGATTATATAAATATCTAAGAATTATTTTGTATTGTAATTTAGCCACCTAACAATTTACTTTGCTGATGATCAGCTTTTGTTTACTATTTCCTTTTCTTTTGAGAAAGATGAAAGGGACTCTTTTAAGAATATTTATATGCTGTAAACTCATTAAGCGTAACATCTAAGATAATCAGGAAGAAAGTTTCTGTTTCTGTTCAAAAATGAAAAAGGTAAGTTGGTTAATCCATCTGTTTCGATATAATTATCTGATTTTGATTTTATACAAAATTTTAAAAAGTAAAATAAATCAAAATATCCTTTAATCTTATATTATTAAACATATCATGTGAAAATTATAATTAAAGAAAGTTTTTTTGTAAAACAAACTAAAGAGGAATAGTAGACAAACAAATTGAAACGAAGGGAGTAGACTGTAATTTGCAATTTATATTGGATAAGAAGTCTCATTACCTAGCTCAATCTACTCATTACTCCCTGTGTTCACTTTTATTTATCATTTTTTCATTTTTTGAGATCAATTTGACACTTCAAAATTAAATTGAAGTAGCTAAATTTAATATTTAAAATTTAAAATTTAGATGGTTGAAAACTATAAGAAAAAAATATTACAAGTTGCAACTTTTTGGAAATTTTGCGTCGGAGCCCCATGTAGCGTTTGAATCTTTGGATTAACACCCATGGAAAACTGCCGAAATCGCCTATTTCGACTTCCTTGGCCTATAAAATCCTACTAGGCTTTCGCCAATGCCGCCGGGCCACCTGAGCCTCTTGCCGAGCTTGTTGCAGATCCACTCATATAATTTTTAAAGTTCATGTAGTTTAATCTCAATAAGTGAAATAATGACAAGTAAAAGTAAACGGAGAGAGTATTAGTTAATGAGTCATTTGGATACCAAAGCAAAATAACTCACTCTCAGCTGCTAATTATATGAAACAATAAGCAAAAAGGCCAAATGGCTTTTACAAATGAATGGAAAAAAAATGTAGTAGTTTGGTGAGACTTGCCAGTTGAGAAAATAAAATTTTAATTAAGGACCAATCTTCAATATTTTCTCTATGAGATTAAATATGTCAACTTACACAAATAATGAGCAGACTATCTTGTATAGTATTTTATATCCACAGGAATTTTTTATATTGATAGAAATAAAGTCAAGATTAAAAAGTAGGCAATTTTGTTCTCAAATTCATGATTAATCATTTTAATATGAATGGCTTAATCATGGTTTAATTATGACAGCCTAAGAATGCAATGCACAAACTGGCACAGAATTAAATGAATGGCTGGCCGGTATTAATGAGACCACGAATTGTCTTGTTGCTACTTAAGGCTACTTTACGTTTCGTTATGAGTCTAAATAAATTGATTTAATAATCTATCGGTCTTATTTTAATTGAATTTGTAAGATAATGTATATATATTAAGAAAAATATTTAAAGAAAAAAATTTACACCATAGTTTTCATTATTGTCTTTTGTAAAATTATAAATATATAGTGTTTTTATCTTTTAGAAAAATATAAGACTTTAACAACAACAACAACATTACCCAATGCCTCAAAAGCTCTCGTCTATTGCTAGGTAAATGGAGGTCGGATGTACGCAGTCTGACCCCTATATTTAAAAATATAGCACGATTGTTTCCGAATGACCCATGATGAACGTCGAAAGTTGCGTTGACTAACTGCTACCTCACAATTGAAAAAAGAGCAAACAGTTTAAAGAGTCATTTTGTTTTATTCCATCATACCCAAAGCTAAAAAAATAGTGAATCTTTGACTCCATCTGAGATTGATGGAAGATAGAAAATATAAGACTTCAATAAATGAAAAGACAAATATAGAAAAAGTTTCAATATTTATCTTAAATTTTGAATAATTCAATTATTTTGAACCTTAAAAAATGCTTAAAAATTTCAATTAATTTGAGATGGAAAGAATAGAATATTTTGCCACTAAAATGCGGATCATAAATCAATTCTTTTGAGTTTGATTAAATTTTAATTTTATTTTTTTTATAATCTTTAGTACTTCATATATAAAAATCCTCTTAAATAAAACCAATTGAAATATTTTAACAAAATTTTGTTAGATTAATTTAGATTACATATTAATTTAATTTTTTTAATGGAAGAAATAAATAAATAGATGAATCAATAATTCATTTAAATGACAAACTTGAGTGAGTACTTTTTTCATAAGTTAATTTAATCATCTTTAATATGAACCCTTGTGTACAAATTGAAAAGCTATAGGATGAAATTAAGAAATATCCAGTTTCTCAATCAATGTTGATAAGAAAAAATAATTAATTTTTATGGAGTTCTATATGTGAAATTAGAACTTTATGATAATGATCTCTCTCTCTCTCTCTTTTTTTTTCCAGTTATAGAACTAAAAAGTGGCTAGCATATTCCATTGGTCCATATTATATATATATTTTTAAAGATACAGATATCGTATTCTCTTTGTTTCAATTGATTTAATTTATTTTCTTTAATATTTTAGGCTTGTATATTTTTTTATTTATATTTTTTTTGTTATATCTAATTATTTTTGTTTTTGGGTTTTGAGCTGAGGGTTTTAGCAAACAGCCTCTCTACTTCTATGTGGTAGTGGTAATGTCTGCGTATAATCTATCCTCCCTAGACACCACTTGTGGGATTTCACTGAGTATGTCGTTGTTGTTTTAGGCTTGTATATATGAATTATGAAATTTACTTGATATTAAAGATTAACAGAAATTTTAACTAAAAAATCTTAAATTATGATTATTTTTTTTAAGAATTGACATAATTATATGATTTTCTTTTCTTTTAAGGGGAAATTTGAAAAATAAATAGCTTTTAAATTTTGTGAAACATCAATTATTTTAGAGCAATAGAACGGGTGTGGGGGTATGCATTAACCAAAATTCAAACTAAATAGTACACAAATTAATTATTCACAATTTAATGATGAAGTTAAGGCTAATTATTGTCTGTTTGACCCTGTTCAAAAAGCAGAAACCTTCAATATTTTCATAATAATACAATTATTCAGAAAAACTTTAGAATATATTGTAGGGAAGAAGGGTCACAAAGACCAACAAACACCTAATGGGGTTGCCTAATCAAACCACCACTTTAAACTATAATAAATAAAATTGAAAGATTTTTTTATCATTTCAAATTTTGGTGGACATAATTGTTTAGTAAATATATATGCTGACGGAAGGTAATAGATCATCTATTAAATTATTAGTTAAGATACATATAAATTGATTTCAACATTAAAATTATCATATATAATTTTTTTTAAAAAAAAAATAAATATCCTTAAAGAAAAGAATCGAATTATATTAAGGACCAAAAAAAAAAAAAACTCTTGGAGAAAAAGGTCACCTCAACTAAATATGCATGAATACAACGTAGGTGACTAATTTAGTAAAGAAAGAATGGTGATTTTACGTTCCATGCACGCATTATATTATATTTTAAAATTATTTTTTTACTCTTATGATTTTTTTATTGAGGGCTGAGGCACAATTTACGGAGAAGAGTTTAATAAGATCTTTCTCATTTTTAGGAACTCGAATTTAAAATTTCTCTAAAAAAAAATATCGATTATTCATCGCACAATTCATGTTAGTATCATTTACTCTTGTATAAAAATGCTCAACTCATTTCTTGAAATTAGTAAAAAATAATTAGCCCTTCGTTATTTCATCCTTCCTTTATAATTTCCCCAATTTTTATGATATTCATAAATTATAGAAATACACATGGAACCTAATTTAAAAAAAAATAATGTGAAAAGAATAAATTTGTTGTCCATGGACCATGGTCATCCAACAAACCTTGTTTGTACTTTGTGCCAAACTAAACACATAAATTAAATATACGAAATTCTTAATTAGATCTTACCCTTAATTTAAACAACAGATTAATAGGTAGCAGTTGGCGTACGTACGTGTTGACTGATAAGAACAAAAAAATTTAAAAAATAAAAAACAGGTCATATATATATATATTATATTATATTATATTATATTATATTATATTATATTAATTTTATACCATATTATGGTCATGCATGCCACTTGTGCAAAGTTACGGTCAAATCCTTTTCTCTACTAGTTTACTTATATGCCAATTGGAAATTCTTTATATATATATATATATACACAAATACCTTCCATTTTAATTTATTTATCTTAGTTTAACTAAACACAGAATATTAGAAAAAGATTCTCCACTTTTAAAGTCTTAAATTAAATAGATTTTTATAACGTATCAAATATACCCTGTAATTCATGATTTTAAATTTATCATATAAAACATCAGAAAGATCGAGTAATCTATTTCTTTAGCCAAGAAAAAGCATTTCTAGTGTGCATAATCCAATCAATAATTGCAAAAAAATTCTATAGTATATTACGGTAGGTCGCTAATATAGTTCCCTAGCCATGATTCTATAAAGAATTTTTTTAAAATAATCTTCTTAAAACAGAAGAAAAGGTTCCCTCCCACCCAATTGTTTCAACAAGTTCTTTGGCTCCAAAGTTTTAGAAATTTTGTGCTTATTTCCGCTTTTTTTTTTCTTCAATTTGGATGAATTATGAATAAATAAAATCATGTTTTCGAATTCTATAGTACTTCTATGTATTTTATTTTAAGAAAGAATAAGTGACAAAGTTTGATGATGACCATTCAACAACATTCATATTCTCTTCTGTCGATTTAAACGTCCTTCAAATTTTTGGAGGCCTAATTTCGAAAATTATTTAATAATTTTTATCGGAGTAAATTACTACTTTTTATCTCTACTTAGATATTCATAAATTTTCTAGAATATTATATAATCATTTACAAGAGTAAGATTGATTTTAAAATATTCAAATCATCTATCAGGAATTTTAAAATAGTAGTTACAAATTATTTGTTATTTTAGAAGTTTGACAAGATATTTTTTTTCTTTTATTCTTAATAGTAATTGTTCTTGAAAACTATAAACACATTAATAGAGTAAATATACAATGAAGATAAATAAAATAATTTTAAGAAAAACTCTTTTGAATTAATATTTTTTTTTCAAAAAACGTATAAATCCCAGACACATATAATTTGATATGTCGGAAGTAGTAACTTTTTAAAAAGGCCGAAAATTAATGTCTGAGAAATCATAACCATATTTAGCAAATTTTGTGCATACATAAATAAATATGAACTGTAGTAGTAGGACCTATGCAATTTGTATCATGATGAAATAATGTGAATATCATGTTTGGCCTTAAATTATCAAGCTAAAATTTGAAAATTGAATTTTTCAAAAAAATTTGAAGTTTTATGAGTGAAAATTTCAATTCAGTTTCTAGAAACTAACAAAAATAATAAAATTTGAAGATCAAAATTTTAAAATCATATTATATTTTGTGATCAAATAAATTGATCCAAAATCTATGACGAAATGCTAGTTAATTGATGGTGATGATGACCTATGTTGCTCGGACTCTAAAATGTCAAAGGGCAGGTCCGGAGCCACTCTTGACCGAGGGGTGTCAAGCGACACTCTTTTGTTGGAGAATGTAATTGAAAAATTACATTGTATATATAGGTCAAAATTTGATTTTATAAATATTCATACAAGTATTTACACCTCTCAACACAAGCTAAATGTTTAGTGTTTGACACCCCTATTTATTAAAAATTTTGATTTTGCAGGCACGTGTCAGATTCTCAAAAGTAATATATTTTTGGAGAATTTGGCACAATTGCGAGATCAAACATAAAGAATTTGCGCAACATTTGTATATCAGACTTTAAAAAGTAATATATTTTTAAAGAATCTAATCCAAATATAAAATCAAAAGTGAAGAATCTGTGCAAACTATTCTTGAGAGAGGGAGAAAGAGTGTGTTTTGAGTAAAGGGAAATAGGGTGAGAGGCACATGCAAAAAGTGGCATAATAACCCACTCCACATGCATGTGAGGTGCCCCCCTTTAATTTAACTCTATTAGGCAATAACAACTCAATCATATTAGATTATTAGCCCATGTTCTAACCTACATTTCTTTCAATCCCATTATATTTTGATTGCTACATTATGACCAACTTTTTCTCCCACAAATACTACTTTTACACAACAATTTTTTAAAAAAATATCTTGGTGTAAAGTGACATATCATTGCATGTAGTTGCCTAAGATCATTTGTTTCACCAAAAGCTCAACCATCCATAGTCTATCCAATCTAATCATTAATGTGCAATCGTGAACTTGTGAGGAGAGATGGAGGCCCCGGACCATTAATGTTCAATTTCTTTTTCCATTTTCATCTCAAGTTAAGTATCTGTTTCAACTTATTAAGAATTACACAGCTAAGCTAATTACAAGAAATAATAGATAATTTTTTTCATTTTAAAACTCTAATTCGAAGACATACGGAGTTCATAATCATATTGCGTGTGTCGAATTTCATTAAATTCTTCATATATATGTTGTTATCAAAAAATGTTGTCTTCATCGCTATACTTTCCATCAATCTCGGATGGAGC
>JAOTQJ010000072.1:24717529-24766316 GCA_025642045.1 Solanum sejunctum | reverse complement strand
GCTTCTTTCAATTGTGAAGTAGCAGTTAGTCAATGCAACTTTCGACGCTCATCATGGGTCATCTGGAAACAGTCACGCTATGTTTTTAAACATAGGGGCCAGGCTGCGTACATCCGACCCCCCCTTATCCCGCATGGGCGGGAGCCTTTGAGACATTAGGGTAATGTTATTATTGTTGTCGTCGTCTTCATTGCTATCTCAGATTTCTGATTAAAGAATCCTACCTAGAAGGGGTTTATTGCAAAGTCTTTCTTCCAAGTTCCAAGAAAAATAGAAAAGACAAATTGAGGCAACTACTGATTAATTCTTCTCATGTAATGATATTTCTTGAAAGCAAAAGTTACTCTATCTAATAAACTTTTGGCTATCATTTCTAAATTAAAGTAAAAGTAAACCCTAACTTTTGCTTTTTGTTTCTAAATACCAAACTTCTAAACCTAATTGTTATAGAACATTTTATAATCAAGATGCATTTTTTATTTTAAAAAAAATAGATTTTGTTTACTTTTTAGGTCATCAAAAAGGGGTCATGTAGATGTAATAAATTCAATTAGGTAAGCAAGAGAGTTCTATCCATTTGTGGCATCATTAAACTGTAATTCATGTATCACATTTTGTAGTCATTGTGAAAGCAACTAGTTGCTTAAAATTGACAACCCAAAGTTATTGTGCCCGTGACTTTAGGGACCATGAAGTTGAGTAAATGAACTTTCGTGGTTACACATCACTAAAAAGACAAAAAAAATAATTACACGGATAAGTAAATATATACTTATTAATTAACTAATATAGTTATAATTTGAATTAATCACGATTCGCGATAAATATCTAGCTGTAATTATAGTTTGAATTTTGTATCATATGCAAACGTTGTGCACGAATCAAATTGTACAACAAAACATACAAATGTTGTGCACGAATAGTACAACGAAATATACTTTTAAAACGCTATACAAAAACTGCAAGTTGTATAGCAAATTATACAAACATCTGCAAATGTTGCGCGAATAATACAAATATTGCTATAACTCTAATTACAAAATATTATTACCCAAATTATAGTTATAGAGCATAGTTAAAATAACTTTGAGTGGCTATATGCAAAAATTTCTAAAAAAATAAAAAAGAGAGAGGGGATGCGGGGAGGAGAAGAAGGATTTGTCCTCTTTAAACTAAAAATATAACCATGTATAATATGTATACGCGACTGTGTATAATCTATGTAATATCGACTATGAAAAGTAAATAATGAATTCGATCAACTATTTAATTGTCATTTGAAGAAAAATAGATGAGGCAAGTTTTTTTTCTTCTTCTTTGTATGGGTGATCATAAAATAAATTTCCAAATCTAAAGCACATGCTTAGACAAGTTGATTGTAATTAGTTACCTAATAACCTGATTAGTGAGTTGGTTGATACAGGACAAGGCACCTAAAAAAGTATTATCTCATTCTAACCACAAACACACATTTTACACTATCCTCAACATATTTGGGCTCTTCATAGCTGTCAAAAAGGACCCAACGAAGGACCACGTCTACTATTATTTGGTTTATTATCACTATCATAATTCATAATTGTGGGCTCATTTTTGTATGTGTATCCAGAAAATGAGAAGTATACAACAACACTATCCCAATGCCTCAAAGGCTCCTGCCCATTGCGGGGTAAGGGAGGGTCGAATGTACGCAGCCTGACCAATATGTTTAAAAACATAGCGCGACTGTTTTTAGATGATCCATGATGAGCGTCAAAAGTTGCATTGACTAACTGCTACTTCACAGTTGAAAGAAGCGCAGACAGTTTAAAAAGCCATTTTGCTTTATTCCATCATACCTCAAAGCCAAAAAATAGTGAATCTTTAGCTCCATCCGAGATTGATGGAAAGAAAATGAGAAGTATACGATTAAGTTTAATGTTTCTAAGTAAAATCAATTTGAAGTTGGTTATTGCACATGGAAGCATATGGTAGGTGTACATATATAAATGACGCTAAGCTATATATAGCTTGTTAATAATGTACTCTAATATACACAGTTGAGTTGTATACACAATAATATATGGGGTTAAGTTATTATTAGATAGTGATATGACTTAAAAATTCTAACTACCACATAAGAGGATACACAGAGAGATTATGATGTTGACAGTGACGAGGAAGGTGGGCAACTAAATCTTGAATTTAAAGGGGCAAAATATTGGCTAAATAATTTTGTCAGCTATTATTGCATTTGCAGATAATTTGCTTTACTGGTCACAGTGCACCAGTCTGGAATTTAAGGTACAAAACGAACTAGAAAATTGATAAATTGGACCAAATCAATTTGGGAATTTCTTGGTAATATGGGAGAAAGCTAGATTTAATTAACACACAATTAAGGTTAAACATTTCTTGTCATTACCTAAGACAAAAATAGGAGAGTGATCAAATGACTAACCTGAGAGGCAACAACAGCATATTCTGTGTAATCCTACAGGTGGGGTCTTAAGAGGGTAAGATGTACTCAAACCAGAGAGGCATTCAATGAAAAACCAAAATTCATCCATGTGAGCCAGGGGCTAATTATACGTCTTTGTTCTTTGATAGAATAATACAACATGAACTTGCCTTGGTTACAGCTTGCTGCTAGAATATATTTCACTGGGGAGAAAATACTTTACAGTTCTGTCAGGGATGAGGCTACTATATCCACTAACTGGACAAAAATAGCTTGCTTAGTTGCGTTGTCCTGGGTGTAATGTTTTCAAAGCAAAAGGCAAAAATATCCAATCTCAACCAAAGCAGGCATTCCAGCTACAGTAATCCAAAAGGATTGGGCCAACTATAAGACAATACATAGTTGCAAAAGTTCCAAGTGTTGCATCACTATTCGTAAGCTGAGAATCTGTTAGCACTATGGTTATGGAATGCATGTAGCAGCTTCAATAACCTTGCAGTAGTAACGCCACGATACATTTTTCTCAGTGATGGGTCGTTGACCAAATGGATTACTCTCTACATACTTCTGAACATTTTCAGCCATGGACAGTCCTTCAAGATATAAGCGCAGATCGCCCTCTGGCCCTGTTGATGATAAATGAGATGAAACTTATTAATCTTTGACAGCACCGGATGGATATAATACTTCTACATCACACAAAGTAGATTGGATGAAATACTATTCAAGTCATATATTCATGCACTCACAGGGGATACAACTATCATTTGTATCCCACACAAATAGAGGAATTACTTGAACCAAATTTATGCACATTAACATAAAACAATTAGTTATATAATTGAAAGTATGGATTTGTGAAGAAGCTGCAATGGGGAAACTATCAAGTACAATTAGAAACCCATTTAGGAAAAATGAAAATCGAAAGACAGATAGTTCAGCATGTATTTGCATGATTTATATGACATTGTCCAACCAGGAGATGTTTGAAGTGAAGTCCGCTAGGCGAAGTTCAAACTTAATAGTCTGATTACCCATCATGTACATGTTTGAAAGAGAGAGAGATACACACCTAATGAGTCATCTTTCTCATCCATGTAGAAGTATGTATTTGGAAATACTGCTGTGTTTGGCTGAAAATAAGAAAACACAATGCAAAATCATGAACTTAAAGGTCATGGAGGAAGGTTCCCAGCAACAAAGAAACGATCAATACTCACTGGATTACACAAGGCCTTGTGAGGAGAATCGTCCAACAGAAGTGTGTTTGACTCATCATATTCACCCCTCTCCCATGGAAGATCCGGTTCAAACTTCTCCCATAATTTTTTAAGCTTCTTCAAAATAATAGGCTTACTTCTATTACCAACAACAGGGAAACCAGTATCAGTGCAATGGGATTGATCCTGCATAACATTCTTAAGTTGTTACACTGTGTGGAAAGACATAAATCAAATAAACCATAACAGAAAAAGCCTAGGCTGTCAATTTTGTCAGTTCACGTTCATTATCAAAGTTCATGAAATAACACGTATTTCTTGTCTTTCATTTCCTTGAATTTGTAGGAAAACATGTCAAAATATATAAAAAGACATTATGAGGGAAACAAAACTGTGATTGATTAAGAAAAGCAATGTAACATGAGAAACTAGAATCAAGCGCTTCAAGGGTTTTGGCATGAAAAAGTCAGTTTGAAATCAAATGTAGGAATAGAGTATTCATGGAATATTCCATTAGTCCAATTTACCAAAGCATTAGATCCTCCCCCCTTACGATCTTTTTGTTCTGGGATGTCCTCCATGAGGCCTATTAAACCAACCCTCAGGGATTCTAAGATATTTTTCAGTCCTCAATCAAAAGGGGAAATCGAGAGCGAGAAACAAGTGATGAGTTGTTGAAGACCTATAAAGAGATAGAGAGAGAAGCTCCACACCTACAGAAGACCTATAAATAGATAGAGAGAGAAGCTCCACACCTACAGAAGACCTATAAAGAGAGAGATAGAGAAGCTCCACACCTACAGTCACTATATTGTGAAGAATATAGATCCCCGTGAGAGGGCTCAAAAGGAAGCTCGAACGAAGTGAGAGGGTAAATGTAATTCAGCTCAACCGACAGGGAAAGAGATACTACATATTTCAAACGACGATGCAAAAAAAGATAATTCCCTGCATAGAAGTACGCTGGAGCATTCAGTTTTGAATTGAGATAGATTTTGGACAGTGTTCACTTGGTTGATGTAGCCTAATAGGTGGTGGTTACTCTTTCTACAAGGTGATCCTTTTGAGTATTCTGGGAATTTATTCAAAGGACTACATCTCACATGCTGCTCAGCAGGGTGTTCACCCCGCCCTCGCACCCACTCTTAATGGAGAAGATTGTCCTCTTTTAAAAAGGGAAAAAGGACTATGGATTGAATTCCAGATATCAGACAAGAAAAGCAGTTCTTCGACTCACAACAGTAGCATTCAAAATATCATACTCTAAAGCAATACAGTCCTTCAATCACAACGATAAAAAGAATGATGACCACCTAAATTACAGCTGAATCCTAAATATCAGACAATAAAGACATAAGTATGCGTTGAAACCAATATAAAGGAAAAAAGACTATGCCACCAATCCAAAGACAACACATGCACACACACAAAAGATAGCTAGTGATATATACATGCATAATTATTCGAGAGCTATTTTCTACCAACCCAAAATGCAACCACAAAGGCTGTTTTTGTCTAATACATAATCAATTTTTTGGAAACAAATGAAACTAGAAGGCAAAAATGCATGTACTAGCCATAGCTCAAATTAATTAGTTTACAACCCATCAATGGGACACCTTCATAAATGCCATAGAAAGACACAAGGAAGATAGTAAAATGGGAGAAGAAAGCATAATATAATATTGGGTGATCATACAAGAAAGACCATACTGAAATAACATGCACTTTTTCACTTGGACCCGATTCTTGTTCTAAGTAGGTACATTCTCCAAGGGCTGTTTGATCTCCAGATTTAAGCAACCAGGCATTTGGCGATGCTTGCCAACAAAATGAGATATAACTTTGACCATGCACTCATTTCAACCGTATATTAAAATGCAAGCTCACAAGATTTTTTTGTTTGTTTGTTTCTGGTGCTTTCAGATTAAAGTTTGCGGAATTGCGCTGCTGCTAATTTATGATATTGAGGAAGAACAGATTTTTACCGAACAGAAGAGCAATTTGTCCTTGGCACTTCCCAGTAGAAAATCAAGAACCAACTCCACATTCTTCCTGCAAATTTTTGGACAACACTCATATATATGACTACAAATATAAACTTCATAAATAATGAACAAAATTCAGAAATTACCTGATTCTTGATGACCAAACACCTACATTAAATTTCTCAAAGCAGAATTGCAGAAAATCATCATGAAAAGGCCTTTTGAAAACTGGTAAAACAGATGATAACTCACTTAGGATATTTTTCAAGAGATAAAGTAGACTACAGACAAATTATTTGCACAACTCATACCTGCTTTTCCTGAAACAATGGCGTCCATTTTGAAACCATATGGCACACGTTGAAGCGGAACAATATCAGCAAGGAGTCCATTCAGATCAAGTACTAGAAGCTTTTTGTTTGAACATCCATTAAGCGCTCTCCTCAGTGGAGGTATGGTCCCGACATTTGTGATTTCAGTCTTCTCATCTATGAAAGCACACAAACTTGAAGGAGAAGAATTATTTTCAGCTAAAGATTGCCTTAACCCATAGAAAATTTCACTGGTTGAAGACCCAAAACTGCAAGTGCCAACATTCTCCAAGAATGCTGGTAAACTGTTTCCAAGAATATTGGAATTCCTTCTCCTCTTTCTGAAATAGGTTATTAGTACTCTTGGTCTTGGATATACTTGTTGACTCCTTGTACCAATGGCAAAATCATTAACATTAATAAACTCACTGCTTTCAGCAGGCAAAGTGATGTCCACGTTAGCAGATTTTGTTTTGCTTGCGTGAATCACAGCATCCTCCACAATTGCTGGTATAGAGCTTGCAGGAGCAACAGAATTCCTTCTCCTCTTCCTACAATATGTAATTAGCACTTCCAGTCTTGGATACAACTGTCAATTCTTTGTTTCAGATCCCAAAACACTGCATTCATCAGGCAAAGTAGTATCGACATTAGTGGAATTTGTTTTGCTCACCTGAATCGCAGCATCCTCCATGATATCCGGTACACTGGTTGAAAGAGAATTAGAATTTTTTATCTTCCTGCAATATGTTACTAGCACTCTTGGTCTTGGATACATCTTGGACTTCTAATTGCAAAATCATTAACCCAATAAGCTCAGTGCTTTCAGCAAGCAAACTGATGTCTATTGCTAGAGGACTTCGTTTTGTTCTCCTGAATCACAATATCATCCAAAATTGCTTGTATACTGCTTGCAAGAGCAATAGAATTTCTTCTCTGCTTCCTGCAAGAGGTTATTATGTTACACAAAACTGAATCAGTTGGTCAAATTAGTTAGCTTTGCCTTATGAGCAGTTAGTTACCGGATGTTGAAATAGTTACAAGCAGGTAGCAAGATAAGATTCTTTCTCATTTTCTATATAAGGCATTGTATCATTTCAGATTGAATCATCAATTGAATATACAAATACACTTTCCTATTGAATTCTATTCTTCATCTTCTTCTCTTTTCATCCTCCATAGCTGTCAACTCGAGTTTCTCCATAAAACTTCTGTCCAGCTGCTAAAACTTCGGATTCCTATAAGAATCCCTGCATTTTTCCTAACATATTAGGACTCTTGGTCTAGAATATATTTGTGGACTCCTCATCTGGATTGCAAAATTAATCTGATTAAACTCACTGCTGTCAGAAGGCAAAGTAATGTCTGTTACTGGATCTTATTTTTCTCTCTTGAATCACAGTATCATCCAAACTTATTGGTATCTGCTGGCAAGACCAGCAGAATTCCGGCTTCGTTTTCTGCGGTGGGTTATAAGCTATCTTAATCTTGTACATATTTGTGGACTCCCCATCTCAATTTCAGAAGCATTAACCTCGATAAACTCTAGGCTTGCAGCATGCAAAAGTGATGTCAACATTATTGGCTTTTGTTTTGCTCTGTCAAATTACAGCATGCTCCATGATTGATGGTATACTTCATGCAAGAGCAATAGAATTCCTTCTCTGCTTCCTGCAGTACATTATTAGCACTCTTAGTCTTCAATATATTAGCGTACCTCATCTTGGCCTTGATAAGTTAACTGCTCTCTGCAGGAAATTTGATGCCTATGTATGGCAAACTCTCATCACAATGCAACTCGTTTAACATCAAATCCAAACTTACAGACAAGCAATCCTTAAATATGCCAATGTAGAGACCACCACTAGGTTCGACATCTTGACTAGTATCACTAGGGTCAGAAGGATTACCTTCTAGTTTCTACTTCCGGCTGTTCTTAAGCAGACATACATTGTTACTATTGTTTATCACCACATGGAGATATATATATCAATGTTGCTGTTGCTTATCACCATATCTCCTTTGTAGCAGCATGTGTCAACTTGCAATTCTAAACATCCCAGCTGCTGGAATTGTATTCCTCTGGAGCCTCTAAGGCATGGTCAACATCAATTAAAAAAAAAAAAAAAGAAACTACTTCCTGCTTTGCCTATTTCCAATTTGATTTGTTTTGGTTCTCCATCTAATCAATGTAAGGTCCAAGATTTTAACTTGATGGGTTTAATCTTTATAATTTTACCAGGAACCCATTGTGCTTTCGAAATGATGGGTCCAAAATGTGTTTACTGAAATTCTGGTGATATTTTACCTATATAGCTAAGCTCCATCTTAAAATTACAGGGTTCAGTTGAACCCATATCTTGTTAGCTACATTCCCCACTGTATGTAATGAAAGCAGCGACATACTTGCTATGCTCCCCTTCTACAAAAGCAGCACTGCTATTTACTTTATTTCTCAGTTCACCTCATCCTTAATAATTCTATTTTTAGCATACATAATCAGAGGGCCCAAGAGCAGCCAATTCCTGGATGCCAAATCTTACTGCTATGCATCTTTTTCACAGACCAGTCACCTCCATACCAAGTGAAACACCATCCGCAATGAGAATTCCAATTCCCCATTGCTACTTATCTATCCGAAAAAATTGAATATCTTATGCCAAGTATATGTTAAGCAATGTTTACTAACAGCAACATAACAAATGAAAAGGATAAACTAGATTAGTTTGTTTTCTCCATATCAAGCTAACATGAGTTGTAGAGCAAACAAAACACTCCCTAGTCAATACCTCATAAAGACATACTTCTTAGGATTAGTCACATCATAGTGTCACCCCACTGTCCGATCTCATCAAGTCCTAGTGTTTGAGTTTCGGCCAACACAATTGTAAGTACACACTCACTTAATCACAGTCCAAATAAGGAAAAATGTCTATAAATTCGAAACTCAAATAAAAGCTAAAACTCCAAGTATACAAATCAAATCTATGAGAATACCGAGCAAAAATTAGACGCGGCGGATGAGGATACCTGAAGCATATGATGAGAGAATACCGAGCTACTTCAAGTTGTGGTACGCGAGATAGTTGAGTTGATGAAGACGATGGATCGGAGAAAATAGGTTTCAGTTTTGGTATTCCAAGAGACTGCGGCGGTCTTACAATTAATATTTCAATTCGACAAATGAGAGTATACTCGTAGATTCGAGTCCCTCCCGCCAAATGTCTACATTCACACGCAAAAGTAAATGAACACGGAGCAAATTCCAGAGCCACCGGCAATGATGACGCAGAACAAACTTGTTAAACATTTTTGCGCCAAATCTCTGCTGAGTACTATACATAGCTTCGAATTCATAAGATTTCTTTGTTATCTTCTTCACCATGATATTCTCAGGAGAAAGTGTGAAGTTAAATCAGCCTACTGGATTTGATTAATTTTTTTAATTAAATTCATTTAATATTAAATATTCAAAACTCATACATTTTAATATGTTAATTAAAGTTTGTATAATTTGGCCTGTCAATAATAACTTCACAAAAAAGCTAATAAATGTGAACCGTATATCCTAAGTTTCAAGTTTGTGGTCTTTAACATAAAAAATATAAAATAAATGTTATTTAAATATTTTTAATCTCAATTTGTGTAAGACCAATACTCAATAATTGATTTTGATATTGAAAATATTATCAATTTTGTTGTATGATGGTATAACATATTCTTAAATACTAAATTATTTCCTGAATTTATAGATTTCTGAAAATTAAAGTTAGCATTATGTGGCAAATTTAACTTGGTGTTTTAATAAGGAAAAGTTAGAATCAAGAGATATTGTTTTTTAAATCTCTTTTTGATTATGAAGCATTTAAAGTTTAATTATCTAAAAGACTCTTTGTTTGTTTCTCAACTAGAGATCATTATGGATGGGTTGCTCTTAAATGGGTCATATCCATAGCTCGTAACAAGAACAGAGAGTTATAGGAACATTGTATAGTATTCTTATAAGGTGTATATACTCTCTTACTCATAATCAAATGTAGGTAGAATAGGCATTGTAATTATTTCTACTTCTCGAGGTATAGTGACAGATTGAATACCAGTTGAGCTCCAATTTTCTAACTACATCCAAGCAATTAACTGGTCTCTTGAAAATCTCTCAGCAACCAATTAGAATAATCCCCAAATCTATACTCGTTATACCCTTTACCACAAATTATTTTGCCAGCCCCCTTATTGGTCAGCACAAAGCAAATTTTGTGAAACAGTAGATAAACTCAAAGTAACCAAGTCACTCTACAGTAGCGATGACAAAATTAAGCCCAACCTGTTGAAGTTTGGGTGAGTTGATATTCAATTCGAATTGACTTGAGAGAGATCTTGTCAAAATATTTTTAAAATACTTTTTTTTAGTTTGATATATTTTATATAGCTATAATAAAGAAAAAAATATAATTTAATTAAGTACTAAAATATTAAAAAACAACAAATAAAATAAGTAAACTTAGTAAAAATTGGGTCAGGTTGGGTCTTGAGTCGCTCTATAACTTGTTACTCAACCTGTTTTGACCCAACCCATTTTAACCCAAGCAAATTTGGATTGAGTTGGGTCTTGACCCATTTGTTATCTTGACTCATTATAACCCGCTTAAATTTGACTCAATCTGCCCAATTGCCACCCCTACCCCTACTCTACAGCAAGAAGCAATGATACTAACCAGTGAAACAAGCAATATAAAGACACCTAATGCGATTACTATAGCTTTCCCTAAACAACTTTTGTAGTTTTTGATTTTTCTACTTATATGTTGATTGTTTCTAAGACAATCACCTGAGAATCGTTATCCTTGTGCTTATGATGATGGATGGGTTGCTCTTGAATGGGTCATATCAAGGTCATATGTCACGACTCGTCACTCTTCCATAAAAAGGAAGGAAAAATCTAGAGTTAAGGAAAAGAAACTAAAGTCTCAAAGACGTTTCCGAAAGACTCTAGAACATCGTGGACAACACTTGAAGCTCCTAGAAGACTCTAGAATAACATAGAGAAATCTTGAGAAGTCTTAGAAAGATGTAGAAGAATATAGATATGTCTTGGAGTCTTTAGTTCTCTCTAGACTAGTATGAAAGATTCTAAAGAAGGGACTGAAGTGTAAATGTATAGAGACTTATAGGATAAATATTATTTGCGCATAAGTCTTTTAAGAGTAGTATAAATAGAGGGACCACTCACTTGTAAAGACCATTTAGAAATCAAGTTGTAAAGCATTCTCTCTTTAAGTATAATGGCAAATTGAATACCAGCATGAGCTCCAATTTTCTAACTACATCCAAGCTACTAACTATCTAAAAATCTCTCACACAATCAATTAGAATAATCCCCAAATCTATACTCCTTATACCTTTTAAAAGTAAATTTTGTAAAATAGTAGATAAACCCAAAGTAACCAAGTCGCTCTACAGCAAGAAGCAATGATATCAGCCAATGAAACAAGCAATATAAAGACACCTATTGTCCTTTCAATCCTTAAATTAGTAGCCCTCTGCAAGAATATCTAATGGCAAATTTAGAGCTAAACAATTAAGACCATTCTATATCCAAATTATGATTAAATGTATATGCCTCCCAAAAAGTTACAGACTTTAATTAGGAATAAATTTAAGCAAATTACCTGGGTTGACTCTCAAAATCAGAATTCCAGAATACACTCTATTACTAGATGCGAGAGAAAAAGACAAATTCAAAATAAGATAGGTTATTGGTGATTTCAAAGCATCAAAAACACCAGATGAAATTGAACAAACACAGTTCAATTCTGAGCAAAACAAAATAAAATCGAACAAACTAACATTCGATTTGTTATGGATTGGATGATGGAAAAACCAGCAAGCTACGGCTTCAAAGCTTACCTTATTTAGAAAAGGAGAAAAGTTTTTTTTTTTTTACAGACGTTGAGGTTGAGTAAGGAGGGCGGAGCTTGAAGAGCGAAGCGAGTCACACTAGCCTAACCACGTTTTTTAGCAGCAAGCTACGGTTTATGACCCCCTAACCCAGGTTGGGGTGAAAACCCCAAAATCCAAAACATTGGTTAGGGTTCTTCCCCTTTTAGGCGAGCTACGATAACCCTGTAGATTTGTTCCTATGGTTCGATACTTTTCACTAAAATGCGGCGTGTTTGAATTACTTTAATTTTGAGGGAAACAAACATGGTAGAAAAATTAAGAACATAAGATTAAAATTTACCTGGAACAATGCCTTTAGAGTTTAGTCTGGAGAATAATTAATCGGTGAGATGGTTGGGCTAAGATGTTTAAAGAAGAAGGAAATACACGTTGAGGTGTTTTTCACACAATGCCTTTAGAGTTTAGTCTGAAGAATAATTAACCGGTGAGATGGTTGGGCTTAGATGTTTAAAGGAGAAGGAAATACACGTTGAGGTGTTTTTCACAATAACTTAAATATGACAGTTATGTGATAGCTGTAATCAAAGTTTGACAGACCTAAAGCATACATTTCTACTATATAGAAGAGTTAAATCGGATGACCAAGGATATTATTATAATTTCACATTTAGATATTTTATCCACTATTTATAAAAGATATTAATTAAAATAATCATACAAGGAAAAAATTATAACTATGACATGTTAGCCAGCATAAGATTTTTTTAAGTATTGTGTGATAAGAGATACCACTTAATCTCAAAGGTAAGTTTTACAGATTTGTGGTTATACCATCTTTGCTGTATGGGGTGGAGTATTGGCCAATTAAAATTGCACATGTCCAGAAAATGTATGTCGTAGAGATGAGGATGTTGAGATGGATGTATGGTCACACCAGGAGTGAGAAGATTAGGAATGAGACCATTCGGGAGAAGCTAGAGGTGGCTTCGGTGGCTGATAAGATGAGGAAAGCAAGACTGCGATGGTTTGGACATATGTAGAGAAGGAGTACCAATGCTCCTGTTAGGAGGTGCGAGAGGTTGGTTTTAGGAGCTACACGGAGGGTAGAGATAGACCAAAGAAGTACTGGGGGGAGGTGATCAGATATGATATGGTGGAATTTGATCTCACTGAGGACATGACCCTAGATAGAAAGAAGTGAAGGTCGTGAAATAGAGTAGTAGGCTAATTGGTTGATAGGGTTAGGCGATTATCTAGTCATGGGATATAGTAGGCTAGAGGAGTAGTAGTGTTTTATAAAATGTATTGACATTATTTATTGTTTATGTGTTAATTATATCATATTTACGTATTTTCATGTGCTTTTGGTTATTAGTCATTTTTTGTTGTTACCTTTCTTTTACTTTTTATTATTTCTAGTTTATTCTACTTATGAATTTTTGAGATGAGGGTTCCCAAGAAACAGTCTCTCTACTTCTATGAGGTAGTGATAAGGTCTGCGTATATTCTACCCTCTCCAGACCCCACTTGTGGAATTCCACTAGGTATGTTGTTGTTGTTGTTGTTATTGTTTGTTGGGTGAGTTGACACACTCTGAAAGTCATTGTAATTTTGGTTATTGCAGGCGACTCAGAGTTGAGGAGGAGGTCAGACATGCTATTAGTAGGATGAAGAGAGGAAGGGCGATCGGACCCGATGAGATTTCGGTAGAGTTTTGGAAGTATACGGTCAAGTATGATATAGAGTGGTTGACTAAACTGTTCAATACTATTATGAAGACTGCCAAGATACCCGAAGAATGGATGAGGAATACAATAGTTCTATTGTATAAGAACAAGGGTGATATTCAAAACTGTAACAATTATAGGGATATTAAGTTGTTAAGTCACACTATGAAGGTCTGGGAGAGAGCGGTGGAGATGAGGGTGAGAAAAATAGTAGCTATTTCAAAGAATTAGTTTGGATTCATGCCAGGACGATCAACTATTGAAGCAATTCATCTTATTTGGATATTAGTGGAGAAATATAGGGAGAGAAAGAAGGACCTTCATATAATATTCATTAATCTCGAGAAGACTTATGATAAAGTTTTGCGAGATGTCCTATGGAGGTGCCTAAAGGTGAAAAGTGTCCCTATGACATATATTAGGGTGATAAAGGACATGTATGACAGAGTCAAAACTCAGGTAAGATCGGTGGGAGAAGACTCAGCATATTTTCTTGTTGAGTTAGAACTTCATCAAGGATCTGTGTTGAACCCTTTTTTGTTTGCCTTGGTGATGGATGAGCTGACACGATTTATTCAAGAGGAGTTCAATGGTATATGTTATTTGCAGATGACATAGTATTAATTGATAAAACTCAGACTAAAGTTAATGATAGATTGAAGGTCTGTAGACACACTTTAAAGCCTAAATGGTTCAATCTAAGCAGGACCAAAATAGAGTACTTGGACTACAAATTCAGTGTCACGGAAGATGAAGCAGACAATAATGTGAGACTTGCTACTCAACCTATTCCTAAGAGAGAAAAATTTAAATATCTTGGGTCCATAATCCAGAGTAGTGGCGACATAGATGATGATGTCACACACCGTATTGGGGCAGTATGGACAAAATGGAGGCTTGCTTCTAGAGTACTGTGTGATAAGAAAATACCACCTAATAAACTCAAAGGTAAGATTTACAAGATGGTGATTAGACTATCTTTGCTGCATGGGGTGGAGTGTTAGCCAATCAAAAATTCACATATTCAGAAGATGCAGGTCGCGGAGATGAGGATGTTGAGATAGATATATGGACATACTAGGAGTGATAAGGTTAGGAATGAGACCATTCGGGAAAAGCTAGAGGTGGCCCCTGTGGCTGACAAGATGAGGAAAGCGAGACTGCGATGATTTAGATATGTGCAAAGAAAAAATATTGATGCTCATGTTAGGAGGTGCGAGAAGTTGAATTTAGGAGTTACATGGAGGGATAGATGTAGACTGAAGAAGTATTAGGGGGAGGTGAGCACACAAGATATGGTGAAACTTGATCTCAACGTGGACATGACCTTAGATAGGAAGGAGTGGAGGTCGCGAATTAGAGTAACAGGTTAATAGATTAGTAGGTTAGGTTGATATCTAGCTATAGAGTATAATAGGGTAGTAGATTTAGTCATGCCTTTATATCTTGTGTGCTGTTATCCATCTTATATATGTTAATTTTATAGAATTTTGTATACCATTATGTGTTTTTAGCTACTAGTCGCTCTTTCTATTCACTTTCTTGCATCCCTTATCTTTCAAATCTAGTTTATTCTTCTTAAGGATTTTTGTGAGGAGGGTTCCCAGGAAACAGTCTCTCTACCTCTATGAGGTAATAGTAAGGTCTGCATACATTCTACTCTCCCCAGACCCCACTTGTGGGATTTCACTGGGTATGTTGTTGTTGTTGTTGTTGTTGTTATAATTTTAAAAAAAAATTAATTTTAGTGACTAAAAGAGAATAATATTTGACTATCAAGAAATTAATAATTTGATAATGTATTCATTGAAAGATTAAAAATATTTTTTTAAAATTTCTATGTAAGATATATTTTTAATATCAAATATGATAAACTATATAACACAGAAATTTGAAGAAAAAGTTTGATATTCAAATTCTAAGGAATATTAAAAAAGTATAATTTTAAATATATATAATAAATTAATTCATCCACAATAAATATAACCATATATTATTTATATAAAAAAATAGTCAAATTTCATAGAAAATACACAACTATATAATATAGCTTGCTTAAAATGAAGAGTGTTTATTGGTTAACTTCAGACAAATAATAATAAATGCTAAGCTTATTTGGATATGTTTTAGAAAGAAAATTTTGAACTGATTTAAAATTAATTGTGTTTGAATAGTTAATTTTTTTTCTAAAAATATTTTTAAGGTTTAATACATAAACATATTTTTGGTATTAAGGTATATAATATGATCACTACTAAAGTTTGTATCTTGATTATTAAAATAGTTATAAAAATGACATATCAATATTTTTTATTTAATTTTAAAAATATCAAATTTAGCGACTAAAAGAGAAAATAATGTTTGACTTTCAAGAAATTAATAATTTGATAGTGTATTCATCGAAAGATCAAAAGTTATTAATTTTTTCTTTCTTGTAAGATATTTTCTTAATATCAAATATGGCAAACTATTTAATAGAAAAAAATTGAAGAGAAAAATATATTCAAATTCTAAGGGATATTTAAATACAAACTAAAGAAAAATAAGGAGTTAAAAATTTAAAGAACAAAAACAAAATAAAATGTCAATAGAAAAAACTATGTTGAGGATTATAAAGGAAAAAAAATAAGTATATTGGATATTATGTGGGGATAAAATTCAAAGTTTTCTTTTACAACATGATATTTATAGTTCAACATCATTTTTTAAAAATTAAATTTAGTATTGAATATAGAAATAAAGTTGCTTTCATGATTTTTTTTAAATTTTTGTGGAATTAGAAATTAACTTTTTCATAAATACTTTCAATATTAATATCAAAATAAATAGAACTAATTCTACGTATTGAAGACAACAATAAAATGAGTAGGTTAGTAGGATTAGTCTTGTATATCGTGTGTTATCATTATTTGTCTTATATTTATTACTTTTATCGTATTTTACATACTATCATTTACTTTTTATTATTAATTATTTTTCTTTTTTTTTCATATCTAGTATCTTCTGCTTGTGGTCTTGATTTTTGATTCGAGAATTTTTCGAAAACAACTTTTATATCTCTATGAGCTAGTGGTAAAGTATGCATATATTTTACCCCACTTGTAGAGTTTCACTGAGTATGTTGTTGTTGTTGAAGACAACAATAAAATGAATCATTATTCATCAACAAAGGTGACCAAAAACAAATTATACTTGAGTTGACTAAGGATTTGTATATATTATCATATGTAAAACTTGTGGTACAAATATTACAGATAGAAGATAACAGCAGTGAAAAATAGATACCACTTGCGAAAATATATGAAAATTGATGATTTTTTTAAAAAAATATCAATATTTTATATACTCCTCGAACATAAAATATTTTAATTCATAACCTAGCACACTATTCTATTTTCTCTATGCATAGAAATTTTTGAGATCCAATCTTCCCAAATTTGATTGTAAATGATGCATTTATATCATGCGAACATTTAAAAAAAATAATAAAGTAATATATTGAAGTTATTTAATAAAATATATGAAATTATGTTGGGCTCGTACCACGGGCTTTAAATTATCTAGTAATTGCAATAAATCTAAAAATGACAATTATAATTAAAAGTGAGAAAAAATTAATATACCCTCAAAGCTAATTTTATAGACCTTAAGCATACATGTTGACAACTCTTTTGTAATATAAGGGGAATTCACAATAGTGTATTTATATATTAAAATAGAGTTTAGAAAAATGATGAATTAATAATTAATGTGTTAATTAGCATATTTTATGAATGGAGATAACTCAATAGCTTCAACACCTATTATTGAAGTCTCTAGCATTTTTTAAGATATAGAGTGTGTTTATGCAGGTACTTGATGGAGTGGAGTTGGAGCACGTTTTTCGTGAACAAAATCAAATGGCAGATGGGTTAGCTAAAGAAGGATCCAAGACAATGGAGTTTGGTAACACTATCCTTTTTGTATCTCCCCGGATGTTTGTCATGGAACAATTAGAGGCAGATATCCAGGGGAACACCTTTGTACGTAAAGTAAACATTAATATTTTAATGGAAAAACTACACCAAATAGTAAATTATGAGATATATTTAGTCAATATAACTACACTTTATTTTATTTATTATAAATGGATATAATATACATTAAATAGCAAAGATACTAGCATTAAATAACAAATATACTTCACAGCCTAATTACCCTATTTTTAGGTCTATATACGGCAATAATACATATTCACATTCCAATACACACTACCTCGTTCCAATGCTTATAACACATGCATTATTTTTAAAACTTTAATTTATTTTTTTCACTAATTTTAATCAGTGTGATTGTCTCAATTCACACGTTTAATGGACTCTTTTTAAAAGAGAATGTGATATTATTGATATGTGAATATCTTCTAAATCTGAATTTTTTTGTATACATTTATTCGGGTTATTTTATTCTCATCACACACAATTTTTTGTGGGGGGACGTTGGTGCCATGCATTATTTTTAAAACTTTATATTTTTTTCATTAACTTTAACCAGTGTGATTGTCTCAATTCACACATTTAATGGACTCTTTTTAAAAGAGAATGTGATATTATTGGTATGTGAATATCTTCTAAATCCATATTTTGATCTGAAATTTTTTTGTATACATTGATTCGTGTTATTTTATTCTAATCACACGATTTTTTGTGATTTTTTTTGTTCGACTCACCTTCTGGTTCTTTTTTTTTAGGAGAATGCGAGATTTTAGGTACGTGGATATCTCATAAATCATTTTTTTTCGTCCCAAAGATTTTATTTGTATACATATATTTATATATTTTTTCTTCTTATTACACCCAGATTTTTTGGTGATTACATCCAATTAATGAACTATATCATTTGTATCATCGTTTTTACGATTGTATTCAAGCTGCATCACCTCTTTATGAATTGCAATTTCCCCATTAACAGAGTAGTCTACATCTTTATCAACAACGGATACGCACAGGAAATATACCTCAAATCTCATGTTCGATTTTTTTGACTGAACATACACCAGAACACCCATGTCATTATGTATTTCCATAGGCGTATTGCTACCATCAACAGTGTATCTAATTTTAGGAATTTAGTAACTAAATCAACATTCAACTGATTTAACTTTATACCTACCAAATCATCATATGAAGCATATTCCCTCAGCGCAATGCCATCTACTCTATATTTGGTGTAGCAATTATCTTCATTTCATTCGATGTAGCAATTATCTTCATTCCATTTTTCTAAGT
This sequence comes from Solanum sejunctum, assembly GCA_025642045.1. Taxonomy (NCBI): domain Eukaryota; kingdom Viridiplantae; phylum Streptophyta; class Magnoliopsida; order Solanales; family Solanaceae; genus Solanum; species Solanum sejunctum. The sequence continues at coordinate 24,747,462 of JAOTQJ010000072.1, read as the reverse complement.
GCCAGATTAAAACTGCTATGGTTGACATTTTCTATTTCATAATTCAAAAAATAAATATTTATGTTAATAGAATATTTATTAATCGATACAATAAAAACAAGTCAACAAACTCAAACTTGATATTACCTGTATCAATTTATATTAAAGACAACAATATGATTATTGAAAAGAGAGAAAAAGCACTGTGAGGAGGACAATTCGAAAAAAAGACTTTTTAATGATCCATTTTTAGCTATTTTTGGTATTAATAACAATAAAAGGAACATTGGCAATTCAAAATGGTTAACCTAATTAATGTAATTTACTGTTACTATTTAAAAAAAGATGGTTATATGAGTTATATCCTTTCCTTAATAGCATATACATCGTATATATTAATAAATACTAAATTAATTACTCATATTTTTACATTTTTTTCCATAACTTGTAGCTATATTTGGTAATTATAATAACTTACAGAAATTCAACATTGAGGGAAAGAAATTTTAATTTATCCCAACCTTTTCTATATTTACAAAAATCACATAAAAAGACAATTATGCGGATACACTTTATTTTTATGAATACACTTAAAAAGATAATTTTATGGATACACTTCATTTTTTACGGATACACTTCGCCATACATGATTCATAAGTCATGATTCATTCTAGTCAATATCTAATGCAGTGAATTAGTCATGTGTTTACTATTTTATTGCAATGAATTATATTGTATGATCCGTTGTCTCAATGAATCAACCCATTAATATGATTCATTGGTTTATCATCCTTGTATGATGCACCCAATGAATCATCAACCTATAATAACTAGAAAAAGTGTCCAAATGAATCACTGTATTCAATCCATATAATTCTAGTGGATCAACAACATATATGACTCGATTTTATATATAAATGAATCACCATATTTAATGAATCACCATAAAAACGTGTGAACAACTCATAGTTTTGAAATGAATCACCATACAAGATACATACTCTCAGTTTTATATATAGATGAATTACCCTAAAAAGTTGTGAACAACTCATAGTTTTGAAATGAATCACCATACAAGATACATACCACACACATGAATCGCTATATTTTTCCTAAACCATATAGTCCCAATGAATCAACAACATATATGACTTAATTTTATATCTCCATGAATCACCATATCTAATGAATCACCATAAAAAAACTGAGAAAGAAGCAAAGTAGTAGTGGAAAGAAAATCAGCGTTCTGTCTACAAGAAGGAAGACAAACTATTTTCACTCTCAGATCCTTCTTCTATTCTTCACAAATGTTGCTTCTTCTTCCTGCAATTCCCGTTTTCTCTTTGTAATTTTTTGGATCTGTGTCAATAAACAAATTTGAATCGAATGAATAACTATATAGATAGTCATAGCAGAGTGAAGGAAGAAGTTGAAAATGAAAATAGAGAGGACTTTGTTGATGTTTTGCTTGAGATTTACAAGCAAAGCATGGTGGATGGCTTTTCTATTTACAGAGATGCTATCAAAGCTCTCATTCTGGTGAGTTCTCTCTATCTCAAATTTGTATCTGAGTATGCTTGAATTATCTCCCTTTACAAATCCATAGGAAGAAAAATTATTCATTTGGATCTGGTAGTTCTAAATCTTTCCAGGCGATTTAGGAGGATGGGTTTTGTGGGAATGGAGAGAGTATATCAGACATGGAGAGAGAAAAAGAGAAAAAGGAATTTTAGTAATTTATAAAAAAGTAAAGAATATTTAATAAATATTTTAATATAATATGAGATTTCTGTAATTTTTTCTTATAATAAATATAGTTAGAGAAATATTATAGTCCATAAAATGTATCTATAAGTTTCTCTATTTTGATTTCCCTGGGCCAAGATGTGGGCCCAACATAACATTAACATGGCCCATACTGATGGCCCGAACTGCCTCTGTGGTTGAAGTTTATTAATGCATATCCATTTTACCCATCCCACCCCGCCACCTCCCTCCCCCCAAAAAAAGAAAGATTAATCACGTGAATTAGAGAGGGGTCAAAAAGAAAATAAAAAAAATACGGAAAGCGACTGTTATTATTTGCACAAGAGTCCAGCCATGCAAGCAGGCACCCACTACACCGAATGCTGTTTCAGATATTTCATATCCTTTCCATTGCTGCGCCTGCGCGTGCCGTTAGTTGTACCTATAAAAGCTAAAGCCCTGCTGCTCTTCAATCAATTTCTCCACAGATCTGATCCGAACTACTCAGGTACCTGCTGCTGCTCTCTCTTACTCCGTTTGAATCGCATTTTTATTTATTGGAAATCGAATCTCATTGTTGTTGTAGTTCGTCTTCTCTGGATCGGCCTACTTTTGGTTTAGAATTTTTATGCATCATTGTTTCTGTTTTTCAAAATTATAGTGGTTTCGGATCTGAGCTTATGTAGTCAACAGTGCTGCTGATAGGACGAGGTTGAGGTTTTAGCCATTTTTTATTGCTTTTCGGTTGATTATGATTAACTGTTTATGTGTTGTTGATAACCATGCATCGGTTTATGTATGTGCAATGTACATCGCTGACTTGCTGGCTCTCCGTGTAACTGTCAGAATTTCGATCCGATGAAATTCCAAAAGTTAGCTAAAGGAATTAGAAGAAACTAATAGGTTTGATTGAACTAATCAAATATTGATCCGGCAGTTGTTACTAGTGTTATTTTGTGATGTTTCTGGTTCTGGATGATTTAACAATTACTACACGTGCATTTCCTGTATGCTGATGTTGCTATGCTGTATTGGGCTGGAGATTGTGCTTTGTCTAAATTTTGAGTGCATTGGCTGCAAGGTTTACTTGCTAGTTGAGGGATGTTATCTGGTATTAGTAGATGGACCAGTCAATGATAATATTAAATCTGTCTCATAGGAAGAAAAGATAATTGCGTAACTGGCATGTAATAGCTGTAAATGGACACAGAGCTACAGCTTCTAATATCATAGATTCAGATAGATATGAGTTCTACTTTTGCAGCTATTTCATTATTATGTATCTACATGTCTCTTAATAGGACTAACTTATATCTATTCACAAACTATTTATGTATCTACACTCTGCCTCCCTAGACCACAGTATGCTTTGTGATTTCTCAATAACATATGCTTAATTAGTTTCTTATAGCGTGGTTCATGGGAAAGAGAATTTGTACACTGAAGTGAGAAGGAGAAGTTGTATAGACTGAGGTTTGGAATTTTGAAATGTATAATGTTCTTGTAATCTTTCTATAAGTTTCTCTCAACTTTCAGCTTGTTATGATCCTGGAGGAATTCATGTAGACTCAACAGACCATATGTGATACTGTTAATTTAGTTTACATTTTATTCATATAAACACATATTATAGTTCATCTTATGTGGTACAGTGCAGAGAGTCATAGAGCTTATTTTTACTTCTTACTTTTTGTTTATAATGTCTTGTAATCTTTTCTGAGATTGTGTACTGCTGCTTTGAGCAGAATCAATCATTTAAACATTGAGATATCATGGGTCGTGGAGTCAGCAGTGGTGGAGGACAGAGTTCCCTGGGTTACCTTTTTGGAGATGGTGAGGCTCCAAAACCTACTACCAACAAGGTAGAAGCTTCACAGAATCAGGGACCTACCACAAGCAATCCACAGAAGCCTACTGCAACTGCACCAGCTCCAAGTGTTAATAAGGAGATTCCAGCTGGCATCCAGGTGCGGAATTCCAATAACTATTTCCGTGCAGATGGACAAAACACTGGGAATTTCCTCACAGTAAGATGCAAATCATCTTTCTTTTAAAGTTGGTCTTAAAACGTCCTTGCAGACTACTAATCCCTCATTTGTTCTTTCTTTATGATTCTTGTGGCTTGATCAAATGGATTAGTTTTTGAAATGACTGCTTTCAGGAGGTGAATTTGACATGGAAGCAGATTTTTTAATGAAGAAATTTCTTTTTCATTCTTGATTCTATCACCTCCTTCAGTTATTGCTGCTTCAGTAGTAGCACTTGCACTTTTCAAGTTGGCCAATCAAAGCCATCAATAGGATTCAGGAGTTTAATTGAGGATAAAAACATCTAATTTTTTCCTTAAGGAAGTTCTTTTGCCATTCGTTATTTAGTTCAGCACTACATTCTTGATACTGTCACATCACACATCCTGTTCTGGAAACTTTTTTCCATTCTTCATCTAGCTCAAGCTTATTGTGTTGCTAATTCTGTCACATCTTATTACCTTCTTCTTTTCGAGTTCACAGGATGATATTGTTTCGTCAAGCAAAATGTCTGAATCTTTTCACTTTTCAGGATCGCCCATCTACCAAAGTGCATGCAGCTCCAGGTGGTGGATCTTCCCTGGGTTACCTGTTTGGCGATAGCAAGAATTAGTTCCTTCTGTCAAAGATGATACTGTGTAGCCATGGAAAATGATGAGACTGTTGTACTGTATGTTGGTTTATTTTGTCTGGGGAAACAGCGTCGGCATTCGGATGATCCAATTGTATATGATATTCCTTTCCTATTCACTGTTGGGATATACCCAAAGCTTCTACTGTGAACAATCCTCAATGCCTGCTTAAGGAAATCAAGCTTTAATTCATGCTACTGTTGTTTTGGGATGCAATGATTCTAGGAAACAGAACGTAGTTTCCCAAAGTGATTATGAACATGCTTTATAGTAAAATCAATTGCTCTTTTCATTTTTTGATTTGTTAGTTACATTATCATTTCAAGTTGATACCCATTTCTTTATCCAAAAAATCTATGTTCACAACCAGCCTGGGAACAGAATAGTTGGTTTTCAGATTAATATAGTATGTTTTTCAAATATTAAAACAGAATAGAATTGAATCAAATCAATTAAGTCGGGTCTTCGTGGCTCTTATTTTGTCGATTTTTATTTATTTATATATATGACAATAAAATCCAGTCACATATTGGACGGACTATATTCAAATCTAGCATAGCATCATCAAATCAATTACTGTACTATTTTCTTATATATAGATTTGCCAAAAAATCTCATGAAATTGGCTAAAAATTTAGTCATTTTTCTAGAAAAATTAAGAAATTCTTACATTTGTTTTTGTGCAAAAAATTGACAAAATAGATTTCTAGCGTCGAAATAACAAAACATCTTGATGATAATTAAATGACTCAAAGATAAGTTATTTTGAACATGAAATAGATTTTAAAATTTTATCAAAATAAGAACTCCAAAGCAAAGATAAAGAATTTGATTCCTGTAAAATGAAAGCGCCTAAATTATGAACCACTAAGACTTTTTCAATATGATATGCGATATTATCTTCAGTATATGTGTTTCCTTAGTTTATAGACTTAAATTTCCTCTGTTAGGTATAACTCATGAATCAATCTTCACTTTCATCTTTATTTTACGGATTATGTTATTGAACTTGCACTCTATGTACTTTATTTAGTCATGCTGATGAAACCTTTAGATTCTAAAATCTATCTCCAAACTTCCAACCTAATAGTTAACTTCATCACTTCTCTTCGATCAATACTATATCATTAATGAATTACATACCCCAGTCCACAGCCATTTGAGTATGCGTTAATTCATTTATAACCACTGAAAATATTCTGAGTACCTCCAACTGTTTTCACCTAGATCTTTAACTCTATTGTACATGTTTTTATTTGCCCTAAGATAAGTCAGATGAACACCTATAGATTCCAAACATTTTCATAATACGATCCTATTATAAATTTTATGCAGTTATGATGTTATTATCAAGTCATACTTTCCTCGATTGCATTTTATTAAAACTAAGATAATAACCGAAAAAAAATTTAACTTGATTCTTCATTTCCAAAGTAACTCTCACTAACTAGCATGCCCCAAGCATCGGTAGCCACCTTCAAGCCTTCACACACAAATTTAATAAATCAGATTACAAGTTATTTCTTTATTTTACTGCAACTATGCTCCTAAAAGGGAGTAATATGCGTGCACGCACAATACACAATAATTATAATTTCTAGCTAGATACTTAGTTTGATTTAACTCGATTTTTCAATTTTTTGCAGACACCCTACTTGGAACGACAGACTTACATTCTAGTGATTAGATGCGAGTGACTCATGTGATATGCTGGGGGCATTTGGATTGGCTATTTTAAGATAGCTTATAAGTTAAAACTTAAAAATCATAAGTCGACAACACCCAACTTTTGACCTTTTGGGGTACCTTTCAGCTAGAAAAAGTGCTTTAAACCAAATACTTCCAAAAACCTTTTAAAAACGAACTTATAAGCCACTAAAAATAAGCCAATCCAAACGATGAAATAGACCAGGGAGGCAGATTGCACTTCATAGTTGATAAAACAGCTTGACAGGAAATTAGTTAATTGTCTGACTTTCAGCTTTAGTAAAGTAAAGCTTCTACTAGCTTAGCTGGTAACTACACCACAGTAAATATGATTCTTTGTTGCTTAAAAAGCCTGAGGAAATGAAATTGTTTATATCATCAAGCAGAATGTAAAGATAAAGTTGTTCAATTCCCTCTACCATCTTCACAAATGGTTCTCATATTGACAAATCCATCAGAGAAATGGTAATTTAAGGAAGTAACCACCATCTTGATAAATCAGCGTTCCATTGATTTTTATCTGCAAAAACGAATAAAGGAAAAGTGAACGAACAATCTAACATAAGAAGCACGATATTGCTGAGGAACAGAAAGTTTGCTGCTATCATCAGGAAGTGGACATCAAAGCCAACTTGTCCAAAGAGTTGGGCCTATAGAGAGCGGAGGTCTAGTTTTTTGCAAGTGCAGACAAGCTTCTATCACAAGGGAAACCAACAGAGATAGAGATGCAGATCGGTAGAAATCACGTTATCTTACTCCTATGACAATCAAGGTCCTCTATCATATGTCAATATCCATATAAAGTGTTTTAGTAATTTTGGCAAAAAATATCACCCTTTTTCTGCCTTCTTGAGACATTTGCCTCAGCAGACTAGGTAAGATATAGCAAGAGACAACACATAATTGGAACTCAGGGAAATTAGCACATAACAGGTAACAACACAAATGATCATCTTTTCAAGATATTAAGATAGCAATCAACCAGAGAAAAACTAATTTAAAAACTCCTTAAGAAGAGATTTCAGAATTTCTTTCTACTTTTTTTTTTTACATGGTTTTGGAACCAAAACTTTTGAAAGAACTCTACAATTTAAAATGAAAGGGCAAATACAGCACAGCTTAAACGTAGAAATCCTGTTTTGCCTAATTGACCGACTGTATAGCCAGCAGGCACGTACAAGGGAAGATAAGATCAACTAGCTTTAGGGGTCTAACAGGAACACAGCTCAGTCTCAAGCAAGCAGATTCGTAGTTCTTTACTACTTTTCTCTTTGCATGATTATTATCTGAACTGGAAAGTTTTTAATCACAATGTGAAAACAGTGAAGAGAGCGTACTAAATTAATAGAGCTCTTTCTGTGGAGAAAAGAAGAAAACCAACACAAATGTTTTCTCGAATGAGAACATTTTATTCATAAACTCACAAATCTCTAAATGTGTTCCACAATTCTCCACTACTTCTTACGATAGAAAATAGCTAGCGACACCTCTATTTATATAGTGCAATAGCTAGGACTAAAAAACTTATTCCCATATATTATTTAGACTTGAAAATCCTATTTAGACATGAATAAATACCAAATCCCAAACAAATTTGATTTCCCACACCCATTTTGAATTATTCTCCCAACATTCTGAACTTTGAAAAAGCTATTCATCTGTTAATCTTTTTAAATTTTTTCCAAGAATAAATTTTCAAAGATCAGTTGTACATATCATGTTTGGGATAGCTAACTTTTCTCTTTTCATCTGGAGTAATGCCATGGGCATTGTTGATAAGTTCTTCTACATAACTTCGTGAATTTTATTTAATTCCCTAAGACAGGACTCTGCAACATCAACTCCTCCATGTATACTTGCTCATCAATTGAAAGCTTTTTCTTGTAAGGTATGTTTCATGCAACCTAATCAATATGTACCTGCTTCTCACGCTCAAATTAAATGACATATTCCTTATAGGTATTCAAGTGAAACTAGGAATGGAGAAAAGGAGAGGAATCAAAATAAGAAAATTGGAAACAATAGGGGAATCTTATCTGGTTTCATGCTCCACGATATTCTTGTATGTTAGGGACCTTGATTTACAATCAAAATATTAATAGCTATAGTCGATCTAAATAGCATACGAGCAAGGGCACTCAATCTCTCAACAATTCCACATTATTAATGTTTTCAGTAATCTTTGTAGCCAATAAAAGAATTACAAATAATAAAAACAAAAACTACCAAAAGCCTTTCAGACTAGAGTTATTTTAATAAGGAATTCTTCCACATTAACTAATTGAACATGTCATCAGAAATTATTACTGAGATTGGCGACTAACAACATTGTGTCACGTTGAATATTGTAAGTCTCGTGAGATCGGTATCCAGGTAAGGGAAGATTTTAATGAGCAAACCGAGAATACACTACTTTTACATCAGATGAAAAGAAGAGGAAGCTTAAGCAATTTTAAGTGGAAATAACCTACTTACTCTATAGGGGACACTAATGCGTTTGAATAGGACAGAACCAGAAAATTCCACCATTATGTGATTTGTGACAAGACCTAAATGCTAGAAACATGTAAATGTCACTAGAATTTAAAGAGGGTTCTATATTAAGAACACATCATAAAGCTGCGGAAAGGCAGGAGACAGCCAATATTACCCCCCTGTGGAGGGCGCAGCTAGCTGAGATTCTAGAGAATACAATTAAATCTGGTAATAATAATAGTTGTCTGCTATGCTATAAATATTGACATATTTAGATAGAAAGAAGTGGAGGTCGCGAATTACAGTAGCAGGCTAAGTTCTTCTTCTTCTTCCTATTCTTCTCCTTCTTCTTCTTCTTCTTCTTATTATTAGTAGTAGTAGAAGTATTTGTATTATTTTTACTATTATTATTCCTTTTCATTATCTGGCGTATATGTGTTAGTTTTATCATATTTACATACTGTCATGTGTTATTCATTGTTAGTCGCAACTGCTGTTCCCTTCCCTTACATTTCATTTTGTCATATCTAGTTCTTTCTGCTTATGGGTTTTGAGGTGAGGGTTTTAGGAAACAACCTCTCTACTTCTATGAGGTAGCGGTAAGGTCTGCGTACAATCTACCCTCCCCAGACCCCACTTGTGGGATTTCACTGGGTATGTTGTTGTTGTTGTTGTTGTCTCTAAGGTGGATAACAATAAAGACGTCCCCAGTTGTGCTTCATGGTATTAGCACCGTCTAGTTCTGCCGTGGCTAGTTTGTCCAACACCTTACAGATCAATGAGTAATTTAGACTCCATAAAAGCAGTTAGGAACAAAGACTATCAGTTCATGGGATTGAGGAATTTAAGTTGAACCAGAGACAACACTATTCGCATATGACATGAGAAAGTTTTAAGCTGAAGAATTGGATATCAGAGTACAGAAGATACCTGAGAATATGTGTTCTAACATAAGAAAGTCAACTTCATTTTCATGCCACAATAAGCATACTTAATAACTATGGCCACAAAAGGAAAGGGTTGTTGAATCCATGTAGTGTAGACTTATCTAATAGAGAGACAATGGTAGCATCTGTGGTGACATACTTACATTAAATAGATTGGATAAAGCTTTGGAAGCTAGAGAGAGACCGAGAAGGTGTTTATCAAGGAAGATGTGCCCAAGAAATAAGGCAAAGAGCAGAACAAGTGCTACAAGTTTTTCGTGGTCCAAGTCCAAATCTAAGAGGAAGCAAATTGGGCCTACATGAAGACCAAGAGGACCCCACATGGAGCCCAAGAATGAAGTCTGAAATTTCTACCCAAAAAGGCTGATAATATAACGTACCCAATATAATCCACAACTAGGGTTTGGAGAGGTTAGCGTGCGTGCAGACCTTGCCTTTACCATATGCAGTTAGAGAGGCTATTTCCGAAAGAATCACACTCCCAAAAGGACTCCAAATTTGTTTTTGAAACTCCTAAAGGACTCCAATTCATGCCCAAGTTGCAGCAAAATAGGCATGTGCTTTTTAGTTACAAGTTTGACACTTCTTTCCTTTTTTCGTTAGGTAGTTTGCGAAGAAGTGTGACATTAATTTTACTTGTTTTCCTAGTTTAAAGTTTCTTTGTTAGGCTTTTTACTATTTTCTATAAACGTAAGGTGCAAATGTCATGCTATTTGGGATAGGTTTCCCCTAATAGGGGTGGATTTTGTTTTCTTAACAACATTACATTATTAATATTATTCGAGAGTTTCTCTCCTTTACATCTTTGTGGGTTGACTACTTGAGATTTAGAACAGTTCTTTTAGAGGTAAGATCACTTCTTTAACGAGATCTCTTTGGTTCTTATTCATAAATTAAAGAAGATAGTCTTATACTAGTTGTTAGAGTGGGTTAGAGGCTCACATTGGTTGGAGAATGGACTAGTGGTCTATTCATATGGACTTGATCAATCCTCCCCTAATGAGCTAGCTTTTGGGGTTGAATTGGCCCAGGGGTCATATTTACATGGTATCAGAGAAGCTTGTAGATATTTCCACCAAGTCTTTCACTGATCCTCGTATTAATTACTTTTGTTGCAAGCTCAATACATATGACTTGTATGCACTAGCTTGCGTGGGAGTCCTAGAATAGGAATGAAATACAATTTGTATATAGTATACTACTTGGAGAAGGATTGTCACGTTGTGCCTGTAGATAGGGATCAATGTAATAATGTAGATAAATAATTCAAAAATATTACCTCCTATATTTCTCGCTCTAATTATTGTCTTTAATTTCTTCGAAATAGGAGTCTCGATGACTGTCATCTAAGTTCTTGAATTTCACATATCTCCCTCCGAACACCAACTTGTGAATTTCTCTTCTTTTTTTTTGTTTGAAGAACATTGGCTGGCCAACATGTATGTTATTAATAAACATAACCTCCTAATATTGACAAGCAACATGGAAACTTTCTAGAATCACCATTAACTGATAGGCTTGATATGCTAAGCAGTACTTCACAGCTAGTCATATTTGTAAATTCTTTTCCTAGAGAGCCCAACATAAAGGAGACCTACTGATTACATGAACTAGTATAATGCATCTACCCGTGAAGGAAATTTTACACCTTCAATAATACTTAAAAGCAGAGGCCATAAACACTTGAAGAAAATGAGTGAAGCCATCTTAATGAAAGGCAAGTTCAAATAAAAAAGAATATTGCTCTGGATTCCATAACAAGTCAAATATTTCAAACTAACCATCGACAGTTCCTTCAGTAAACTAAGTGTTTGAAAGAATAATTTATTATACAAGTCATTATTTGGTCAATACTAGATCGAAGAAAAATCAGTAACATTTTGCCTTTTACCACATGAAATCTGAAAATTAACAGCGCATGACTAGGATGGTATTGTATTATTTCATTTTTTTATCAAGAAATTCCCGAAGCAAGGGGCGCATGGTTCAAAATCACCAAATCTTACAAGACAAACATGGGAATACAACATGTACCTTAAATAAAGGATTCACGAGTCATTTGTTTTAGAAGAATTCTCCTTAGAGACCTTAGTACCAAAATCTACTGCATCAGTCACCATATTGCTTCCCAAATTCACACCACGGGACACGTCACGAACATGCTAAAAAGGCACTTAATCAGAAATCATGTCAAAGAAAAAGTTCAAAAATAACCCGTTTTGCTAAAGGAAAAGGCACATATAGTGAATCACGCAAGACAAGAGATCAGCAGCAATGGAAGATATGTAGCTCTACCGATAATTACAATTCTTTGGTCGATTCACTTAGAAACCAATCCTCGTGTGTAGAGCAGGTACTTATAAAGGCTAGTTACGAAAAGGAAAAGAGACTTGGAGGTTAGAAAGGAAATCAGAACTTTAACATTCTTAACTTGAAAGAAATGCTTCTCTTTTTGTTCACATTACTGCAGAGAGAGAGAGAGAGAGAGAGAGAGGGGGGGGGGGGGGGGGCAATGACGTCTATGAAGAGAGAGAACCAAAAGCCTGAACCATGGTGAACGTCATTTGCAGATGTCGCTTCTTGACAAATGTCCCACTAGATTTGAAGAAATATAAATGAAAGTCTAATTCAGCTTTTTGACTCAATAAGTGGTAGCAAGAAAGGAAGTGGCACACTAGGACAAACTTCTTTTAAATATCAACTCAAAGCCTCCTTTCCTTACTCATTGGTTTGAATGTTTTATTCGAAGGATTGATATAGTGAAAAAAATCCTGTATTTCTTATCTAACTCCACGTACCATGGGATAATGTGTTAGTTAATGAAAAGTGAGGGTGTCGATCAAAAGATTGAACTATTATTTTGAGATTGGTAACTGTTTCTATTTCCATAAGTCAGTACATGGGTTGTACTGAAAATCATATTTACATAAAGACACTAAAGGCAGCACTCTCCTATCTGTATAATGAGTCTAAAACATCAATGGTAGAGACAGTGTCATCCGAGTAAATCTGATTACACCAAAAACACAAAGTTAGAATACAATTCAGTTTTACTTGCTGCATATTACTCTCCCTATTCTCAAAAACTCTAAGATTTCTCTTTCCAAATAGTCCACCAAATAGTAGCAGGAATGATTCTCCAATTGCTTCTATTCTTTGCTTATGATCCTGCTTCTTCCCAACTGCATAAGGACTCTAAAATTCTACCAGGCATGGCCCAGGAGATGTTTTTGAGCCTTAGGAATAGACTCCATGATTGGCCAGTGACCTTGCACCGGATGAACAAGTGACTGAACTATGGAGAAGCACTTTAGAGAGTAAGAGTATTGGGACAAGTATACATGCACATCAAAAGTTCAGTTATCATGAGAAAAGTGAAGTTAAGGTGTGACTAGATGGGATTGTGGGACCAAAATGCAAACAATTTACATATCTAGGTTTCATAGTTTCAAGAGAATGGAATGATAGATGAAGTTGTTACTAATAGAATTGAAATCCTATGGTTGAAATGGAGTGTTATCGAGAGTTACGTGGTAGAAGATGCCTACCTAAGTGAAGGGTAAGTTTTGTAAAACAATATGAGACCGACAACGTCATATGGTACTGAATATTGGGCCTGCTAAAGTTCAACATATCCATAGGATGAATGTTGCAGAGATGTGATGCTGAACTAGATGTGTGGTCAACTACTCATAGAAGATAAAGTTAAGATTAAAAATGATTACGCCAAAGGTGCAAGTAGCACACATTGAGGATAAAATATGAGAGCATCACTTGAGATGGTTTGGTCATTTCTACAGATGCACAGGTTGGTAGCATGGAACTATGGTGTGTGAAGGTGTTCAAAAGGGACCATGTAGACGTAAAATCACATGTAAGGAAGTTGCCTCGAAAGATCTACAAATTCTTGGAATCAATATAGATATAGACAGAGATTGGGGTCGATGGAAGAAAGGAAAAAATCCATAATAGGTGATATCTACTAGTTGAAATAGGTTTTGGTCTTGTTAGAGAACTACTAATATTAATATTATTACTATTATAATATTAATTGTTTGTATCGAAAATATTTCACTTTTATTTTATTTGGTATGATGATGACATGAGTTGAGCTTTGAATGGACATGTGAAAAATCATATAGCCAATTTCAACTTATTTGGGACTAAGGTGTAGTTGTTATTGTAGGCGAGAAGCAAAATTAGAATGTTATTGAATAGGATTGCAACATGTGGATTTATGTCTCAAATTACCAAAAAGAGAATACATCAAAGCTTGGCCATAAAAGCCTACATCATTAACCTAACTTGAAACAATCCAGATTTGTTGCTCACTCGTAAGCTTTGCTATATGGAATTCTTGCTATACAGTAATGGTCATCACAAATTCCTCATGGAATTTCAAGAGGATGAAGATGGAATTCGTGGCATGTAAGTGTCATGCCCTCCCAACTGCATTATAACTGAAGAAGAAGATGAAGATTTAATTTTTGGAATGGAAGTGGTAAGCCCCTAAAATCATTGTTTATAAGCTGCATTCACCCACGGTTGCATGTCAAATGCTAAAACTAATTCTTCTTTAAGATGGTATAGCACAATTAAACAATTTATGCCACAGAAAGAAGGTATAACCTCATGGGCTGGCAAAGTATAAGAGGGGAATGGACTCATTTCCGCTGTAGCAGCTCCAACTGGAGACTCATTTCTGATAGAATTCCCACCTGAGACACCTGCTTGCTGGAAGTCATTCACATTTGTTTCTGAAGGTCTTGTAACTTCTCTAACAGAAGTATGATCGCCATGATGCTTTTCTCTATCAGCTTCATGACTTCCCATATTCCTAATTTTGAAAATACGTTAACATCATCCAAAAGGCAATAAGGGAACCAAAATTTTGATAAATACTGAAATTCTACTACTCTTATCAATCAAATGTAGAATCAGACCACATGCACCTGAGAGAATCATTACAGGGAGTCTGTTCATGACTTTGTGTGGTGGAAAACAGTAATCCATGAAGACGTCTTCCATCTATAACAGTTTCAACGGTATAGGCATTTGGAAAACTCTTTGTGACCCTGGCTTGAAAAGTTTTTGTCCCCTGAGTAGTCTTATTCCCTGTCACAATACCAATGTCCCTTCAGCAGTCAATTCAACACCTGTGTGACCCCACTATTTCCCTGCTTCAAGCATTTATGCAGTACAAACTGTATCACTTGTACAGAGTACACACAAGAAAAATACCATTTATCAGGCAACAGATAACATGCTAGGACACTTTAGTTTTCCTGGAAAAAAAGGACTCGGAGAAAGGTGAACATATTCAGTATCTACATGCACAACCATAATAAACTTTGCCCATAACTTAGAGCAAAGAAACAACAAGAAATCTTTTTGATGTGTAGGTATTGTATATATATAAAACAACCACAACAACATACCCAGTATAATCCCACAAGTGAGGTCTAGGAAAGGTGGTGTGTATGCAGCCTAAACCCTACCTTGTGTGTGTGTATATATGGATCCACATGGAGACTTGCTTTATGAATTATCATCTAATCATTCCTCCCTCAAGTTACTCCAGTCTTTAAGGTCTCCTCTTACCAAACATTTTGTCAAAATAAAATGATTAAGGAATTGTTGGCCATAACTAGAGAAATCAAATTGAAAAAGATAAAAGTAACTCATAAATGCATTAACAAGGAGTGGTATCAGTAAGACAATTCTCAAGAAATACAAGGTGGGAAATTACAAAGTAAAATCAACAACGTATGAGAAAGGTACTCACTCGGTTGTGTATAGTTCACAGGCAGTTGCTGATGAACATTAGCACTATTATCAAATCGCTCATCACATGGAAAAGCCAAAGCTTGTTGATTCTGGCATTTTAACTTCAACTGCTTCCTCAAAGACAATTTCTCTACCCTTCTATCCTCTCGTTCAGCCTCTCTAACAATGCCTAGTTAGATGAAAACAAAACAAGATTCAGATATTTATCAAAGGGATATCCAGAAAGTTCTAAATAAATGTTGAAACAGAAATAAGTAAAAGTCAACAGAAACTAATGTGCCTTTGTTGGAGGACTCGATGATAGACCTGTATGTAGATAATACATGTCTCCCAAGGGTTGAAGCGTTTTATTACAACCACCTATGAATACAAGAGCACCTCCCAGGTGTGGATCTAAACAATCCCCAGCTACTGAGAATCTGCCGGATGGACCCTCGCCAGTGAGCATGACCTCACTCCATGTACCAGCAGCTGCATGGACAAATCAGAAGATACAGCATACAGTCAATTGAATGTCTTGTATCTCTTTAATACGCAACAATCACAACAAATAATACAGTGTAGAAACTCTCAGTTTAGAGGTTAACATAAGCATATATATCCTCAATATAGATCTTACATAGCTTTTGTGATTCTCAATGATGAATGCCAACAACAATCGACCAATCATACTTGCTAAATGTTTCAAAACAATGTAGAAACACTATGATCTTAGAATAATAATTTTATTATTAACAAGCATCACGTTGATGTTGAGGAACAAATTATCAAAATTCATACCATTGAATGTATGAAAGATAGCGTCATTAATCAATTTCTCTAGCTGTTTGCCAGACAGGATCTACTTCTCCAAATTGTTTTGAGCAATTTGCACTGAAATTTTAGAGACACATTATGCTAACCCACACATAAAGAGATCTCTCCAAACAAAGGACAGACGAGAAATTTAGACAACATGAAAGTTGGGCCCATCTACCCTGGAAAAAATAATAAAATAATAAAGCACTCCGACCACAAAACAATAAAGCATGACCAATATTCCCATCATTTTCAACCACATCTATTCTCATTAGACAAGATGAAAGTTGGGTCAATCTCCCCTCAACCCCACCACAGCACACCACATCCCTCCTCCCCAAAAACAGAAACATCTACACAAACAAGTATAACCCCTGGCTTCATTTCTGCCATTATCGCCAGCTCAGATCCATCTCAAATATTGTAACTTCAGTCCAATCCTACTTTCGTCAGAAGTTGTGGACTTGTTCATGGTCTTTCGTACTTTACACAACATCGCATTGTTTCTTCCTCCTGCCTTCCTTGCTGTATCCTTGTCTTTATTTGTTATTTGTAGGGGTGGGTTGAAATTGAGAATGTTAAGATGGGTTGAAGTAGAAATTGGGTTGAGTTATGACCCACCCAAACTTACTTTGGGCTTAAAGGGGTTGCACTCAAATGGGCTAAAATTTGGGTTGGGTCATGACTCGCTCAATCTCAATAATTCTAACATATTATTATTTATTTTTTAATAATCACAATGTGAATTTCAACTCAAAAAATAAAAATAAAAAGTTACAATTGATAGATAAATGATGAAAAATATAAAATAGATAGAAAATATACATTACATCAATGCAAGTAAAGAGCCTTAGAACGGGTTGAAATTAAACATTAAATTGGGCTCAATTGAAGATTCTTTTGACTTGGGTTAAGGCTTGATTGGGTTACATTGAACCCAATCAAAATTATCTTGAGCCCAACCTATAAACTTTTGGGCAAGTTACATATATTTGGGCTCATTTTGACACCCTAAGTTATTTGATTTGTTTTAATACTTCTTCCCCTTTGAAAGGATGAGAGACTAGAGGCTTCATGGAACAGCTGAAGTCATCATAGCATAATAGTTTCATTTGTTTGGTTTTTCTTTGAAAAGAAAAGAGTTAAGCTCTATGATTTAACAAATAACATACCAACATCAAGCATGTAAACGTCATCAAATAGGCTCTTGTTATCAGTGAAACCACCAAAGACAAACAAATTCTTGCCCAATGAAATGGTTGTATGCCCAGCTCGAGGTGGCAAAATCTGGCCTGTAGTGTTCAACTTGCACCAAGCAAGGGTATCTATAGAAACAGGATGCCAAAATAGTCATAATATGTAGATCTAGTAACAGAAAAATAACTATGATACAACTTTAACTTTTTCTATATGTAACTTCAAGAGGAGTTTCTTAAATACCTGTGTCAAGTATATGAACATCTGACTGATAAAAGCTAGACAAGTCTTGACCACCTATGACAATGATCTTACTGTTCCAAGATGAACAGGAATGACTCTCACGTTTACTTGGTGGAATGCCTGATGGCACAATGCGTCTCCACATAAAAGTCTCTGAAAAATAACAACCAGTATTAAAAGAACTTGTTTATACAATAGCCACCACCAAGGATAACTTGCTTATTTCCCCCCTATTTCTCTCTCTCTCTCTCTCCCCCCCCTCCCTCTATGTATAGATAGATAGATCGATTTAGTTATATCCATTTTTATAAAGCTTACGATATGATATTTATGATATGTTCAAAACCATAAACTTCATAAAAAACAAAACTGAAAGCTGTATGAGGATCTTTAAACTGGATTTCTATCTATTGTGCAAGACTTCAATTTTTTGTTTGGTTTGTCGTTGACAAGGGAATTTGCAACCGCTACCCTTTGGGCAAAGCGCCACTCCTATGCAATAGCTCGCATACCACACGTGAGAGGTAAACCGCACAAGGCAAGCACCATGCGATGAGCTCGGCACCAAAGCCACCCACCACCCACCCACCCCGCAGGTTATCGTAGACAAGGGATTTCAAACTAGAGACCTCCATTATGGAAGTCCCAAGGCTTACCTTCTGAGCCACTCCAAAGAGTTTAAGAGTTGCGTATTTAATATAGCAGTAGAATAGAAAATGCTTATAAACACAATAGGATAAGAACAAGTTGAGTTCATCTCAGAAGAAACCATCTTCTCAAACACCAATTAACTTTCAGAATATGAACTATTAAGCGACGGAAGTTTATTTAACAAGTAGCTAGGCTAGAGTTCAATTCCTCACAGAACTCATGTACTTCTTCACTCGCTCTTCCATTGCTAACACAAGTTAGAATTTGTATTCCTACCATCCCCAGTGCCCTCATATTTCTTTATGTTGCCCACACCATCACGTGATATGCACAAAGTCATAATGAAAAAAATCACGCTACTTGCACACACAAAGTCTACCATTACCCACCTTAATGAGAGAGAGAGAGAGAGAGAGAGAGAGAGAGAGAAACCTGTATTCAATACGTAGACATCATCATAGAATGTTTCATCGCCATCAAGGTTACCACATCCACCAAATATGAAAAGCTGTTTGCCAATAAGTGCTGCACTGTGGCCTTCCCTTGGACTTGGGGGATCACCTCTTAGAATAGGTGATATCCACATATTCCAAGCTACAAGAATGGAGATTCAGCAAATTGTTAGGTACTGTGTAAATCATTGGGAACAATTGATAGAATTCCTTGTATCTGCTAACTTACAACATTCAAACAAAGAGAAAGCACAGAACGTTTTTGATCTCATTGAATCATCTCTCTGAAAAAGCATTGCACATTTGAAAATAACAAGTTATCTTGAAACTCTTTCATAGTTTCTGATATGAAAGACCACATACAAACAGCCCCAGATATATGGAACTGGAGTATTCATGGTGATTCTCCAATCCCATAGAACATAATGCAACATAAGTTCCTAGTGGCCAGAATTACTGCATCTAACGGGTTTACTATTTTTACACGGTTCTTTTTGTTCAAATTTTTTGCACTACACAGCAACAAAGAGATATGCACGCAAAGCACCACAAAATGTAATGCATAAGGGTTTGTTTTCATACCATAAGACTGTAGATCACCAAAGAATATTTGAAAATTTTAATTTAGCTTCACACAGACAACAGAAGCAACTACGCAATAAAAGAAATGATAGTTAAGATCAAAAGCACTTACAAGTGTCCAGAATATGCAAATCATTAAGAGAATATCTACCATTTGTGCCCCCAAACACAAAAAGCTTATCTCCCACGTTTGTACAACTGTGGCTGTCCCTGGGCGATGGCAAAGCTCCCTTCATCATTGGCTCACTCCAAATTCTATTAACTATTAAAAAAAAAAAACGAATTTAGGTACAATTTATAAAACCTCTCTCCTATCACTGATGCAACAAAACTTGTGTATGCATCCACAGGTGAGTATGAGTAAGATCAGTAGCAAGAACTAAAAGAATTTGAAACACACTTTGATCATTTCCTGAAACCCTAACAAGAACTAACACTGAAATTGTAAACCAACAAGAACAAAAATTCCAAAATCTTCAAAACGAAAAATCATACAAGAAAACCCTAAAGAAGCAAAACTGAAAAACACCCACAGGAAAACAAGAATCGACACAACAAATTTGAGAAACACATTGATCAATCAAATTGTAAACCAACAAGAACAAAAATCCCAAATTTCCAGAAACAAAAATCATACAAGAAAACCTAAAGAAGCAAAACTGATAAACACACACAGGAAAATGAGAATCGACACAACAAATTCGAAACACACATTGATCAATCCTGAAACCCTATCAAGAACTAACACTGAAATTGTAAACCAACAAGAATAAAAATCCGAAATTTTCAAAAACAAACATCATACAAGAAAACCTAAAGAAGCAAAACTGATAAACACACACAGGAAAATAAGAATCGACACAACAAATTCGAAACACACATTGATCAATCCTGAAATCCTATCAAGAACTAACACTGAAATTGTAAACCAACAAGAACAAAAATCCCAAAATCTTCAAAAACAAAAATCAAACAAGAAAACCGAAAGAAGCAAAACTGATAAACGCCCACAGGAAAATAAGAATCGACACAACAAATTCGAAACACACATTGATCAATTCCTGAAACCCTATCAAGAACTAACACTGAAATTGTAAACCAACAAGAACAAAAATCCCAAAATCTTCAAAAACAAAAATCAAACAAGAAAACCTAAAGAAGCAAAACTGATAAACACCCACAGAAACCAAGAATCGACACAACAAATTCGAAACACACACGATCAATTCCTAAAACCCTACCAAGAACTAACACTGAAATCGTAAACCAACCAGAACAAAAATACCAAAATTTTCAAAAGGCAAAATCACACAAGAAAACCCTAAAGACGCAAAACTGATAAACACCAATCAGAAAACAAGAATCGACACAACAAATTCAAGCAAACCCAGAAACAAGAATGCAAAAAAAATAATTTTTACTTGAAAAAAAAAACGCACCAGTATCAAAGACATGAACTTTGTTGGTGTGTTTGTCGTCATCGCCAAACCCACCGAAGACGTAGAGAAGCCGGCCACCTGCCACGGCGTTACAGGTGTGCCCCCACCTTTTCCCCGGCCCACCGCCTCCATGAACAACCACCTTCTCCCACCTCATCCTTAACAGTGAAACTCACTCACACTCACACTGATCAAGTCGATAACTCCTATGTAGGTAACAAAATGAAAGAGAAAATTTGGTCGAGCTTCGTCGTTTTCATCGCCCCATATCACTCACTCTCTTTTTTTTCAGTTTATCCATGCAGCAACGGATGAAAAGATTATCAATAAATGTCACGATTGTCACCATGTACGCACGCTCCACGTTACACACAAAATAAAAATTTTATTACTAATTTGAACTTTGGAGACTATTATATTTAATATAAATAAATTATTTTTGAAAATCTTAATGAAATAACACTTGAATTTAAAATTTTTGATTAAAAAAAATAATTTTTTTCACTGTATTATATTAAAATTACTGTAAGTTTAAGAACAAGTTTAATAAGTCTAGTGAAGATTCTTATTTGGAGCAGAAAAATAATAGGTGCAGAGAAGCAGTAGAAACGGGAGTATTATTGGTCAAGATTAATTACTTTTATCATCTTATAGGTAAGATTTTTGTAATTTATAATTTATTTTATCATCTTAAAATAATTTTTTTTACTTTAACCTAACTTTTGAGATTATTATTTTTAATAAAAATAAATTATTTTTTAAAATCTTAATTAAACAATACTTGAATTTAAAACTTTTTATTAAAAAGAATAATTTTATTCACTATATTACATCTTTGGATGGTCAATATCTTATATTTTTTCTTACTAGATAACAATTAATTTAATTATAATCATTACACTTAAATATTGTTTCAACCTATAAATTCGATTAATTTTTTCAGTTCAACTTTTTTTAAGTGTCAATGTAGTTGTGCTGATGATGGGAGATAAATTTTTTATTTTAAATTCTTCAAGTTATACAATAATAGATTTATGCAAATTCTTTATAAATAAAATAATTACAGATTAAAAAATTATCACGATATTTATTTATCATATATATACAATTATCAATGGTGCTAATCTTAATTTTCTGCCATATTGCATTCAGTAGCAATGTTGTAGTTCAAGAATACATCTCATATAAACTATCTTCATATTTGCTCATGATAAAAGTTTACTTATATAATTTAAATATATACAACAAAATTTATTTTGACATCAATGGTTATATTTTAGTAATTTTTATTTTTTAAATATAAATAATCTGGTGCAATATATGCATGCATAATGCGTCTACTAAATTAGTAGTACTATATTAAAAATATGAAGGTGTTTAAGATAAATTGCTTCTCGAGCAATAATTTTTTGTTCATGATTTTTATATTTAAGTGTCATGACTAACGTAAGTTAATCAATATTTTATTTAGTTCAGAATATAGAAAAGCAATGATTATAACAAACTTTTAAAGTCAAGCTTATGAAAAATTAGTTATCACATAATAAATTATCTGTTTATAATATCTACATTAATGTTGTGACTAAGTTAATACATACTTTATTTAGTTCAAAATTATGATTAAGCAGTTGTCAAAAAAAAATTAAGTCAAATTTATGATACATTACTTCGCGTATGATATTTTATTTAGTTCAAAATATATATACAAGCAACGACCATAGCAAACTTTTAAAATCAATCTTATGATAAATTACTCCTCACACAATAAATAGTTTGTTTATTATCTCTACATTAATTTAGCAGCCTAAGTTAACACATAATTTATTTAGTTCAAAATATGATTAAAAACAGTAATAGCAAGCGTTTAAAATTAAATTTAAGATAATTTATTTCTCACACAATGAATAGTCGATCTATAATTTCTACACTTACATGTCATAACATAAATTGATCAATATCTTATTTAATTTAATATATGATTAAATAACGATCGTGATAAAACTGTTAAATTAAACATGGGGCAATTATCTGCAAGCAGAATATTTAAGTCATGTTTGGAACAAATATTTATTGCACAACGTTTATTTTGTTTACAAGTGTCGTGATGTAGGCTAATTAATGTTGTGTTAATTTTACTTCAAAGTATGACAAAACAACGGTCATAGTAAATGTTGTCTTTAACTTTTACTTCAAAATGTGACAAAACAATGGTCATAATAAACTTCTAAAATCAAGTTTGGATTAAATTGCTTTTTAAGCAATAAACATTTTGTTACAATGGGTATATTAAAGGTTATAATGGTAGATGCTTAACCATACATTGAATTAAACAAATACTCCTTTCATTTATCTTTACTTATTCCTTTGACTTGACATAAATATAATAGATCTATTATTTCAAAAAATGTAATATGAAAATGACAATAATTAATAATAATGGCAAATTAAGAACTAACGATAAAATTATTTTTTGATTTCATAAAATAAACAAGTATTATTGAAAATCTCAAAATAGACTAGGAGATAAATAAAAACGGAGCGAGTAATTGATTTACTTCAGGACACTAAAAGTCGAGTTTAGGATATTACTAGTTGCACAACGCACACTTTTTTATTTATTTTTTTACACTCTATAGTTATATAAACTCATAATGACCCATTAGGTCCAAACTCCCTCAAAAACCCTTCAGCATCTAAATACAGTATAGTTCTGAAATATAACTAAAAGAAGAAGTGGCGCATGCATGGTACGATATGGAACTATTGTCACAAATCTGTCATTGAAAAGATGATAATGGCTGTTCCTTACACTTTCTATATATGAATGCAAGTTCATTGAACATTTGTGGTTTGCTAACTCAATTTATCAGGTGGCTTTGAACAAAGATGAAAATTAGCTATCAGATTTGTGTCCCTGTAACTGCCTCCTCACCAGTGCTGTGTAGATTCCATTCCTGTTCAGAAGGTCATCATGTGTTCCACTTTCCACTATTTGACCATCCGAAACAACAGCAACAGTATTCGCACTCTTGACTGTCGAAAGCCTATGAGCTATGACAAGAACAGTTCTACCTTTCATCAGGGAATCCATGGCATCCTGCATAGCATATAAACACATTTTATACAAGAGACTTCATGTCATTTAGCTGAACAAACATAGGAGGTTTGAGGCAGGTAGATCCGACCTGAACAAGATATTCACTTTCAGCATCCAAAGCACTTGTGGCCTCATCCAACAATAATATTGTAGGGTTCATCAGCAGCGCTCTAGCTATTGCAATTCTCTGTTTCTGACCACCAGAAAGTCTCAATCCTCGTTCTCCGACATGGGTTTTATATTGTTCAGGAAATTTGGATACAAACTCATGAGCATTAGCCATTTTCTGTTCAAACAGCAATGTAATAACAGTTGGAATATTTGCAGAAGATTTTAATCAGAGACCAATGACATGGAAACTTACAGCCGCTTTTTCTATATCATCACTGCTTGCTTTGCCACACAATCCATAGGCAATATTTTCTTCGATGGAACAGTTAAAAAGAACAGGTTCCTGGCTCACTATACTAACCTGACATTTTTCAGAAGAAATAAGTACCTTGCGAATCTGTAATTTGTGAAAGTGAATATTAGCTTCAAGAACTTCATATTTAGTACCAGTATTACCTTATGGTGTAGGTGCTTATGAGATATTTCAACCAGAGGAACCCCATTGAGCAAGATCTTCCCTTTAACGGGATCATAGAATCTTTCTATCAAATTTGCTATTGTAGTCTGCAGGAAAGAATCATGAGTTCTCCCTCTCTTTTTGATGAACTATAGAAACTTGCATGGAATTTTAATGACACAAGTCTTACCTTTCCACCACCACTTGGACCAACCAGTGCAACCTTTGAACCAGATTGTAGTTTCACTGTTATACCCTGACTCAACAGAGATTTTTCAATTTTGTCAATTACCATTTTTGTTCTTGTAGTTACAAGACACGAGGCTATGTTCCTCACCTTGAGGACCATGTGGCTAGGACGGGATGGATAGGCAAACCAGACATCATACAATTCTACCTCTGCAGCTTGATCACTGTAATAAAACCAACCAACATTTGATTTAATCTTGTGGGACGTGACTGGCTATAGAAGCACAATCTGAATATGACAAGTCACAATTTTGATCATGACAATCAGAGGGCTTAAGTGCTTCAAGCTGAAAGTTCTAATATGATGGTACAAAATAAATTTTAACGAGGAGGTGCATGGATGCATGTCAGGATTGAGGATACAAGAAAGTGATGCAGTAAGACACGCCAACTTCTGGGAAACATAAAAAAAATGAATTTGCATCTACAATGGGAAAACCAAAAATTGCATGCTTTTATTTCTACAACAGCTGGATATTTCATTATAAGCAGAACTTTTAACATCCAGAAAAAGCTAAAAAGGCAATTTCACATTGGTCATCAGTTGCATATTACCAAATAAGTTATCAAGCATCTGTTCATAAATTGTCTTCTCATGAAACTAATTATTGTGTATGCCACAATTCCTTATGAAACTGTAATCTTTTAGCAGTAAAGAGGTATTGAAAAGCAAACTATTTAATTAGGAGAATAAAGGAACAAACCCCAATGGGCATAGGTCTCCTGATTTTGGCATGGATGATGTGCGATCCAAGAGCTGAAAAACCCGTCTGCT
Organism: Solanum sejunctum; assembly: GCA_025642045.1. Taxonomy (NCBI): domain Eukaryota; kingdom Viridiplantae; phylum Streptophyta; class Magnoliopsida; order Solanales; family Solanaceae; genus Solanum; species Solanum sejunctum. Next base: position 24,722,111 of record JAOTQJ010000072.1, on the reverse strand, counting down.
GGCTCCAGCAGCTTTCATTGCTACAGTATATAATCCAGAAAGTCCAGATACAGATGACCCAACTGTAAGAATGTACAATTGTTTACATTAACAAAGGATCTAAGAAAGAAATTAAATAAATGCTAAAATATTACATAAGTTATGGGGCATCAAAGGTACACTTCACTTCGACATTCATTAAAAGACAAATTTTGAGGGAGTCACCTGTTAAGCTATAGAGTATAAAGGATGTAAGAGCTCCAGGTGTCATAGCGCCTTGGATAGTCAGAGTGGCTCCATATATTACTACTACGATAACTGATAGAGTAGATGCTGCATTTAAGCTTCCAGAGAAAAGACCAACCACTTTCTGCAGAAGAAAATACAAGATATCAGGTTTTCCTTCTCATCCTCTTGCATCTTTCTCACTCTTTCTCTCTCTCCCCCCTTCTTTCTTGTCAGAGGTGGAAGAATTAGGCAACTCACAGCTTGTCCAAGTCCAAGCTTTAAGGTCTCATCAACTTTCTCCGAATAGCGTGAAATCTCATAATCTTCCTGCGCAAATGATCTCACTGTGCGTATGGCGCCAAAAGTTTCCTAAACAGTAAACACAAACTTCACCTTGATTACATGAAAATAAATTCTCACCATTGATAAAACTCTAGAATACTATATTGCTTAGAATATTGAGAAAATAAGAAAAAAAAATTAGGTGGAAAAGGACAAATATTTTTTGAAAAAATTGAAGTATACATAATAACTACCAGCAAACATGTAGTTCCAGCAATGTGAATATTCATAGAACACTGCAAAAAGACCCTAGCAGCAACTTGAACTCAACAGAATTAAGTAACAAGACTTTGCAGTATCATTTCTTTGTTGATAGTTATCACACTGCTTCAAGAGAGTATAAATAACACAGTTGAATGTTATCACAGTGCTTCAAGGGAGTATAAGTAACACGACTTCTCTTGAATGGCAATCAAGTGACGGCGCATTTATGAACTACTTTAGAACTAGTTCAAACGTAAAATTCCATGCAGACATTCAGTTTCAGAGGATGTAATATTTAGTTTCTACAAGTTCCTTTTAGAGGTACAGTGCTTCATTGCTAGGGATCCAAACAGCAATCACTCTGTCAATGCAAATTTGGAAAGCCAACTTTCTAAGAACTTTAACTACAATACAACAGTGTATTTAACATGCAGGAACGAATACTAACAGAACCAGTTAATGTTGCCATACTTTGTGTAGAAATGACTACTTATATGAGCAGAGTGACAAACCTCAGCAATGGACGAGGCTACTGCTGCAGCAGCTTGAGTTTTGTGGGAGAGTTCACGCATGTAGCGACCGAATCTGCGTACTGCAACTGATATGACTGGTACGACAGCTAGTGACAACACTAGATGTATAATTTTAAAAATCAATAAGAATATAAGATAAATGAAGCTAGAAAGTAATAGGAAATCAAATACTATCTTTTCTTAAAAAGTTGTTATCTCTTTACATGTTAATTTCCATGATGTTTGAAACATAAATCCGAGACCAATAAATGCAGTAGCAAGATTCCTCAAAGCCTCTGAAAGATTAGTAGTTGCAGCATTCTTTATTATCTGCGTATCTTCAGATAGCCTACTGAGGAGCTCCCCAGTTCGAGTAACATCAAAGAAGGCTATCTCCTGAAGAAGGAGAAAGACAAAGTAAGAAATATAACACCCAATCAGAGGAAACCAGGAGTATGTATTTACCTGGTGAACAAGGTGATTTAGCAGGTTCTTTCTCAACCGGGCCACAACCCTTTCACTAGCAGAAGAGAATAACCATGCTCGAAGCGCTGTGCAAACAGAACTGAAAGAGGCAATTGTTGCAAAGTTAGACATTACAAAATGTGACTGAAAGGAAAACCCATAGGAGGGGGGCCAAGTGGTGCCCACTTCCACGTGAAAGCCTAGAATAGTATAATACAGCCTCCAAGCGATGATTCAGGCTACCCATAATTAAATTAAGGATTTCCTTTAGCAGCATGAAAAGAGAGAAAAAGAAAGTTGCGGGGAATACCCAACGATGACAATCAGAAAGATTTCAAGTATTGTGTTCTTCACTGCATTTAAAGCTTCTGATTTCTGTTCAGGTGTGTGGATATCACCTGAAACAATATCAATTATCTTTCCCCCAAATTTTGGCTGCAAATCAAGCATTATAAAGTCAGTGATAAGAAAATCTAGGAAATCTAGCTTTTGCTTCAAGCAGTGAACTGAAAGAGGTACCTACAATCAAAATGCTTGATGTTGCTGCAACCAGCAAAGCAATTGTCGCAAGTACCAAACTTCCTGCCTCAGGCTTTGCCTGCAAAACAGGTGCATGTTAAAAGTTCAATTTAACTGTCAACACAGTTCGCCAACTACAGACACAAACAACATCCAGTTACCAGTGAAAGGACTCTGCCAAATCCCACATTTGGTGCCTGAAGATGTAGATGATGGAAGTTAGCTACTTGTACACTACTATAATGGTTAGTAATTTAAGTGATTTGAAAATGTGAAAATAAAACTTAAGTTAATTACCGGAACAGAATCACCATGCTCAAGGTCTCCTAACTGACCATCTCCAGCTTCATTTCTCTTTCTCCCAAACTATAAATACAACACAAACAATAAAAACTAAAAAAATAGTCTGCTAAGATATTAAATCATCTCCTTACCAAATCAAGCTCTCAAAGCTACTAATATGCAGTAAACTTCAAGTTGGACAAGCTTCCCCTTAAGCCGTAACCGAAGAGAGATGAATTAAGTCAAGTTTCAATTGCCATGACGATGTTCTAATCAAACAAAACACCCAGATACCTAGAACCATCCATAAAATCCGATGCGCAAATACATACAACCAAAACTTGGGCTAATTAATTTGTGTGAACATCATGACCTAAAAACCTCAATTCTAAGAAAATTTCCAACTTCTACGATGTGATACAGTAAAATAAACGGTACAAACGCAAAAACCGAATCAAATATTAGGGAAATCCCAACAAAGAAAAGGGGATTTTATAGTTGTAAATGAAATTAGCATTTGGAAGAAAGGAAAAAAAAACTTAAAACTTACAGCAGGTCTGTTTAACAAAGGAGTTCTGGCATTACCCAAGCCATGCCCATGCATTCCTTCCATGGATTAGCTTGAATGGTGCTCTGAAGTTTCAAAATTGAATAAAGTTTTGGAGTGAAATGGGTTGAGGTCTTATATTATATTTTTGCAAGATTATAATTTGTCTTGTTGCATTTGATAAGTCATATTAATTGGGGGAATTTCTTGAACGCCATGTGATGAATAAAGACAGATTTTAGTTAGGTAATTGCTTATGTCATTTGCAACTATGGAGATTTTACAATTTTGTGATGATGGGTCACTATTAACCTTATAATATTCATCATATTTATATATTATTTTTTATTAGTAATCTTTTTTTTTTAATTTTTAAAGCAAAAAATAATAATAATATTTGTATATATTTTATTCTCTTTAGATCTCATTTATAGAATATTACTGGGATGTTGTTGGTACTGTTATTGGCAAATGTTAACAAAATTTCCCATAAATTGTGCTTTATGTTCTATGTGATAAAAAATATATATAATCAAAATTAAATATAATTTATTTGTAAGTGTTGAACGAAATTAGCCGCACTACTACAAGTGGCTGAAATCAAGTTGAAATGAGTTGCTTCTCGGAACTTTTTGAAAAGACCGAAATACACTTAAGTCGTTAAAATCCGTGACATTGACTTTTCTCAGAGTATTCTCAAGAGGGATAAGTTTAAGTATTTGGGATTCATCATCTAAAGTTATAACGATATTGATGATGATGTCACACATCGTATTGGGACAGTATGGATTAAATAGAGGCTGACCTCTGATGTATTGTGTGACAAAAAGATATCACCCAGACTTAAAAGGTCAGTTCTACAGATTGGTGGTTAGACCAGCGTTGTTGTATGAGATGGAGTGTTGGCCAATTAAAAATATACCTATTCAGAAGATGCATGTCGCAGAGATGAGGATGCTGAGGTGGATGTGTGGTCACACCAGAAGTGACAAGGTTAGGAACGTGACAATCTGGGAGAAACTGGAGGTGGCTCCGGTGGGTGAAAAGATGAGGGAAACGAGACTGCAATGGTTCGAACATGTGCAGCAAAGGAGTATCGATGCTCCTATTAGGAGGTGTGAGCGGTTGGTTGTGGGAGCTACTCGGAGCGGTAGAGGTAGGCCGAAGAAGTATTGGGAAAGGTGATCAGACAGGATATGGCGAAACTCGGCTTCACTAAGGACATGGCCTTAGATAGACAGAAGTGGAGGTCGCAAATTAGAGAAGCAGACTAAGTTCTTATTTCTCTTCTTTCTATTCTTCTCCTCCGTCTTATTATTAGTATTTTTTTTTTAAATATTAATAATCCTTTTTCTTTTTCTTTTTCTTTTTATTATCTGGCATATATGTGCTAATTTATTATATTTACATATTGTCATGTGTTACTCTTTATTAGTCACACCTACTGTTCCCTTCCCCTACATTTCATTTTGTCATATCTAGTTCTTTCTGCTTATGGGTTTTG
>JAOTQJ010000072.1:24700628-24717429 GCA_025642045.1 Solanum sejunctum | reverse complement strand
ATATGTGCTAATTTATTATATTTACATATTGTCATGTGTTACTCTTTATTAGTCACACCTACTGTTCTCTTCCCCTACATTTCATTTTGTCATATCTAGTTCTTTCTGCTTATGGGTTCTGAGCTGAGGGTTTTAGGAAACAGCCTCTCTACTTCTATGAGGTAGCGGTAAGGTCTGTGTACAATTTACCCTCCCCAGACCCCATTCGTGGGATTTCACTGGGTATGTTGTTGTTGTTATTGTTTACTTATCTATTGCGCTATTTTTAAAATACTAATAATATTTATTTAATTTATAAAAATTAAAAGATAATTTTATATTTAGAAATTATTTAATAAAATATATTAATAAAAATAATATATATATTAATTAAATATATTAATAGTATCATGTTTAATATATTTTTCATACTTTATATGACTAATACTTGCATTAATTATACACTTTATTATTTGTTAAGATATGTATTACTAATATCATAGATTTTTAGATATTAGTAATGCAATATGTAATGCATCTATTAGCATGATTAAAAAGTTAGAAGAAATTACCCTCGAAACTTTTTTCGCCTCTTTTTCATCATAATGGTGGAAGGTATATTTATAAATAAACTTCTTTAGCATTGCATGTTACTTCAATGCATTATACCAAACAATGCATAAAAAGATTTTATGTATAATCAATGCAAGCATAACTAATACATGCATTATTAATATATTCTATTTATGATTATTTTTATACAGTTTACCAAATGGTTCTTTAATTTCTAATTTATTCATATTATTAATTATGATTATTTTTTTATTATATTTTTTAAGATATTGTATTTATATATTTAAAAAATGATTTGATAAAATTATTTTTTTATTTATTATTTCTCAATCGTCATATTAAGTCAATAAAAAATAAATAAAAATAGATGAAGAAAATATAAGGAGATGAATATTCTGTACGTTAAAGCAATTCAAATAAAGTGAAAATATAAATTTATTAACTTAGTTGAGTGGATATTCATCATCATTACCTCCCTCGTATAACTCGAAGAATATCGTAGTTACGTGGATAACAAAGGCTACAAAATCAAACTTGTGATATACGGATGACGACGAGTTGTCGACTCCTAAACTATTCCATTGGAATTGTTTGATATACTTAATATTTTATGGATTTATAAATTTCTTGAAAAATGGATCGATATGGAACTGGTTTATAATATGTATTTTGTAATGAGTAGTATTTGCTAGGGAATTCAATAGCAGCAAGGCTATTGGTTGACTCAAGTCTTGTCCAAAAGAATATTCAGTCGCATAGGGGTTTAAAGTAATAAAATATACTCATTTTTCACATCTTCCACCACTTGTTACCTAAATAAGAAGAAGAAGAAGAAGCCAATAGGAACGACACTTCATGCTTCTCCCCTAGTTCTTTAAACAATGAAATTATGGAAGTATAAGTAATATATGAATTAGTTATAAGAGAATTTATAGATAAAGTTATGTAAAATTTAGTTATGCAGGATTTAATTATTTATTTAGCATTAGTCATTTCATATTTTATTCTTATGAAATAATATATTGACTTTTTTATAATTTACTGTTGGGTTTAAGTAATAAGTGTGAATTGGGAAATGAAAATTGAAAGGAAATAAAGATTGAAAGAATAAAAAATATATGGGGTAATCAAGTAAAGGAAAATGAAGACTTATTTTCCCTCATTTATAAAATAGAGAAAAAGTGTTGTCCTTGTATTAGGAAATACTTCCTCTAACTCTTCAAGATTCAAGTAATGGGGTCCCCTCGTACTGTCATCGTTGTCACTCGGTTCAGCTTCGACAAATGATTGATTGATAAATTCTTTGGATAAAATTTATTTTTGAAAGTTCTTCTTCTTTTACATAAACTTCCTTACAAAGTAATATTCGAGTCTATGTGAAAACCATTGTTGATTATTGAGTTGGCTGAAAATTACAAGAATTTGAGGTACCGTTATTCTGTAATTGTCAATCTGTTTTACCCCGAGAGGAAATAATTCATAACCTCGAGTACAGTAAGTCGATTAAATTACTTAAGGATACATAGTATATTATGTGGACTCAAATTGATTATATTTCGTTTAATTTTTCTTTGTTTATTGCTTTTGTTGTTGTTTGAATACAAAAAGGATAACACTTGCTCATATATTAGTTATATGGCTTTGTAAATTGCAACTCAAACATCACACTAATATTAGGAAAAAGAAATCCCCAAAGGAAAACTGTTTACAAGTGGCTATCCCCTTACTTTCATATCTTTCATTTTTAACTATTCTTATGTGTTTGATGCTACAAGAATATATGTACTCTAATAGTATCGATAAGAAAGAATCAATGCTTCAGTGAAACTGCTTGATAACATCAAAATATACATTAGAGTTCATAATTTAATAAATAAAATTACAACTTTAATAATTTTCTCTTACTTATTTTTTTAAAAAAAGAAGAACTCAATCCTATATGATACAGATAAAGTATCCATATACTAATAAAGTAGCAGAAAGTAGTGATGCCGATGTCATGTGCAAAATAAAAAAAAAGTGAGATTAGTGGATAAATAGTTTGAGTTCGATCCATTTTTAGTAAATAATTTTACAATTAGATCCATTTTGTGTAGTTTTCTCTTAATATCATATATGAACAGCTTATCTCCTAACCAATTACGAATTGTAATATTATTTATATAAAATTTAATACCTACATAACTCACCTAAAAAATATCATGAAATGAATGAACATCTGTTTGCAATAGGGCCTAATCCTAAACAAAATGTTTACATTGCAAGCATGTCCAAATGATTTTGGTTCAACATCCCTGGGGTTACTGGTCCATGCCACAAGCCCATAATGAGCAGCCTTTACTTTTGTCAGACCATAGTTGGGCTGAAATTGCAAGTATTTGCACAAACTTTTTCATACCAAGAAATTGCTCTTATTAAATGAATGAAAAAAAATTACGAACATAAGTAAACATATACTATTTAATTAGTTAATATAGTTATAGTTTAAATTAATTATGAATCGCAGCAAATATTTAGTTGTAATTACAGTTTAATTTTTATATAATTCGCGCAATTTATATAAACGTTGTGTATGATTATACAAAAGTTGTGCGTATATCAAATTATATAGCGAAATATACAAACAGTGTGAATTGTATAGCTAATTATATAAATATTGTACAAATTGAGTAGCAAAACATATAAACACTATACAAAACCTACAAATTGTATAACGAATTATACAAACGTATACAAATATTATGTGAATTATACAAACGCTACTATAGCTATAGTTACAAAATGTAATTGTTCAAACTATAGCTATAAAGCATAATTGAAGTATTTTTAGTGGCTATTTGCAAAAATGTCCCTTAAATGAACTAGTGAAAATCAAGTCCAAATATTCAACTATAGCCAAAATATATAAAAACTTTTCATCTAAGTTGGTGGAATTTTCAGTGTATAGCCTTTTTGAAAGGCTGGTGTTTAATTTTTGACCCCTTTAAAAACATATATTTCACAAAAAATTTCTCACTTAACTGCACGATTCATCAGTCTTAAATTTTTATGCTTTAAAATTAAATTTATGTCTAGTGGAGCATAAATTCTGCTACATTTACTGTAGTTCTTTATATTTGAATCTTCTATATTTACATTATTTCACTCAATCAGTTGATGATGCCGATTGGGTGGATGTTATCGTTCACCCCAATATGTTTGCATCTCTCCATATTGTAGGTATAGATACTAACTGCAGTTAGAGTTAGGAGTTTACAGACAATTCAAAAAATATTGATGAGCATCAACAGTTCTGAATGTTCTACAGTCCCCTTCTATTTTGACGATTGTTTTTAAAATGTGACATATGATGTAAAATACTTGTTGAGGGAATGGAGACAAAAAGTAAAATTAATGTTTGTAGAGTAGAATTGAAAATGAAATTTTTGTATCCAAAGTGTGAAATAAGATAAATATTGCCCCAATTTGCCAATTGCCCCTTCTCCAAGCTACCAACCAAATATAAATATTGCATGAGATCTGAAGTTGCCTCATTTGCCTAAACATTATCAAAACTTTTGTACCGACCAATTTATTTTTTTATCACTTTCATGATATATATATATTCAAATTAAGAATTAAGCATATGGTATCAGTCTAAATGGTTTTATTTGTTTGGCTCTATATGTTAGGTAAGTAATAATAGAAAAATTATTTTATTTGGTAACTAAATAGATTATTAATTTTGTTAAGAGTTGTGCAGATTGGATTATGCCCATTGTTTAATGTATCTAGATTCAACTTATTGTAACCCAAGCAATAATCTCCAGTAGGTTAATAACTCCCTACTTATACACGTAGTCCATTTTAATTTATTTCATTAAATTTAGTCAATTTCATGCATCTTACACTCTTAAATAAATTACAGTTCATCTGAATTTTTTAACTAAAAAACTACATTATATATGTAAGATCATTTAGACGTTAAGTGACACTAATTATTTCTTTTTTTAGGATTTTATTTTATGTTTAACCTAATACAAATTGTTAAACCCGCCCCTGCCTCCACCAAACTGTTAGGATTGAGAGAAATAAGACTGTGAGTATGAAGATAAATGAGAAATAACAAAAAAAATAAATATTTAACGTGATTTGATCAACTGATCTACATCCACAAGAGGAGATGAACAATTCACAATATAAAAAAGAGTACACAAAATCGAAAGAAAATAAGCTCACCAATTCACTCTGAATAAATAGAGGTTCACACACACTTATGCCTCATACTTTCGCTCCCTACACACAACTCTGAAGCCTTTATGGCCATATTATGAATGTTACATAGTTATATTATGAAAGTCATACATCTTTTTCTACTAGAAAAAGGTTTCATAAAATATGAAGAAATTCGATTTTTCTTTTTCTAAAAAAAAAAAATCAAAACTCAGGACAAAAAACCAACACCGACTCCTATACTCACATGCACTAACAAATCCACAAATCATAAGAAGCCGACAAGATCATTTCCACTAGATTTATGAATAATTGGAAGCAAATCTATATCTAAATTTGGAAGAACAAAAGTAAATCTTCTTTGGAATGTTATCTTGGTAACATTCGACCAAATGTAAATTAATATTTTTTGACTCAAAGAAAGACAAGTATACGTCAAACGTGTTAAATAAGAGATTTGTCTCCATCAAAGTTGGAATCTAATAATTACGTGTTTAAAGGGGTGGAATATAAGTTGGAAATAAAGGTGATGTATACTAATTACTATAATTAAGATCGAGTGCTTAGCAGCTGTATTTACGAGGCTGCTAATTACAAATTTCTATCTCGAGCAGGGCTAGAATATTAGACTCAGATTCAATCAGACTCAATAATTTTCGTTTAAATTTTTTTATTAATATTAAGAATTATTTAATGTGTATAACAGTTAAAATTCATAATCTCGTTGCGTATATTTGATATTGACAATATTATAGACATATATATATTGAACATCTTTCATTAAACAAATTTTTGGCATATATATATATAGAAAATTATAGTAATAAATATATAAGTAAAGAATTATCTTGTATGCTTATATATATAATGTAACCTGATCTTGTCACTAAATATTAGACAAGTGGGTTTGATTAATTAGGTGGTAAGTTGAACACAGTTTATTAAAAAAATTTATGGCATATATAGATTTGAAAATTTTATGGCACATGTGTAGAAAATTATAATAATAAATGTATAGGTACAAAAAATTGCCTTGTATGCATATATATTAAATTTTGAATAATTTGTAGCGTAACTTGATTTTATAAATGAATATTAAATAAGAGTGTTTGATAAGGTGGTATACACCTTTCTTCTAATCTGGTCGGGCCAAATTTGAGCAGGTTATACTAGATTAACATAATAAAAGGATTAAGACTTAATCCAATTCGAATTTGTTTGGAACAAAAATGGGTTGAATAATGCGTTATAGAGCAGATCAGCACTCAATCCAATCCACCTTTTACTAAGTTTTACTTATTTTTTATATTTAATATTTAATTAAATTATATTTTTTTATTTTGGCTATATAAAACATAACAAATTTAAAAAAAGTTGAAAAATATTCTGACAAGATTTTTATCGAGTCAACTCTAATTGTATATCAATATAATTTTAAATGAATTAAAATAGGTTGAGTATTTCCATCAATCTCGGATGGAGCCAAAGATTGACTATTTTTTGGCCTTGAAGTATGATGGAATAAAGCAAAATGGTTCTTTAAACTATCTGCGCTTTTTTCATTTGTGAAGTAGCAGTTAGTCAATGCAACTTTCGACGCTCCTCATGGGTCATCTGAAAATAGCCGCTTTATGTTTTTTAAACATAGGGGTTAGGTTGCGTACATCCGACCCCCCCTCACCCCACAATGAGCGGGAGCCTTTTGAGACACTGAGGTATATTGTTGTTGTTGAATTAAAATAGGTTGAGTTTAGATTAATTGAGCTTATAAACTGAGCCACCCCTATACTAACCCTAATATTGTAGCTTTGAGTTCCCAAGGAACTAAACAAGGTTAAAGTTCCTAGGGAAAGATTTTTTTAAAAAAATATTGTATATATTAGAATAAATTTTTAAGTTCAAATCATGACTTCATCTCTTTATTTGTTGAATAAATTCTGCAATAGAGAATAAATCAACAAAAGAAATCTTTACTCCATTATTTATTTTTTATTATAAAATTTTGCTTGGATATAGAAGCTTTTGGAAGTTGGTGTGTGTGGCTGCCCCAGTAAAGCAACCAAGCCCTTAAATAAGAACTACTTTTTTATTTTTTTGGCATTTCATGGTGCTGGTTGGGTGAAGAAAATTGATTGAAGTGAAGAAATTATACCCACAAAAATAAAGTTAGATTTGGATTCTCAAATTTATGCTGATGATACGAAGCCTGTATAAAGATGGACGAGCAAAAGAAAAAGCAAATATTTGGATTTTACTTTATATTTATGTAACATATGCTTTACATGAGGCTAGCTAATGCAGGATGATTGTAATAGGCCGCGACACAAACATATTCAGTCAAATACAACAAAATTTATCACTATCTTATAGAAATAAAAAGATTATTTTTGATAAATCTTATCATTATCTTATAGAGATAAAGAGATTATTTTCGAAAAACTCTCGTCAGACATATATCAATGATTGTAATAGGCGACTAATATTTTTTAAAAAAAGATAAACAAGTTGCAAGTCTTAAAAAAAAAACATAGTCAAACTTATAATTAACGAATAAAATCTTTTCCTTATAAAAGTTAGACAATTCTTGTTGTTTTGAATAAATTTTTATTGTGCGAGTTGAGCTCAAAATTTAATTTGACCCAAATTTTATTATAAGTTTTTAAACAAGCATCCTGAACTTGAATTGCTGAGCTACGACCCGCCAGTCTTCCATAAAAATAAGGAAGAATCTAGAGTCAACAAGTAAATAAGAAGGTCATTTATTTCCAAAATTGTAAGCATTTTCCAAGCAATACAAAGTTTTCTTACTTATAAGCTTCTAAGTCCATGATATATATCACACATATTAAGAAAAAATAAAGAAAGACAGTTTAATCTTGTCTTTTCATTTGTACTTTTTTCAAACTCAAAATACTTATTTAATATATTATTTATTTTAATAAAAAATTCAACCTTAAAAAATAAAGAGCAAAATCGAAAATTTTTTTAACATATCCCTTGAAAAGTGAACATTTAATTATTTTAAAAACTCAAAAATTATTGAACAATTCATTCATTTTGAAATAAAGGGAGTACTAAAACATATCTAAACTTTTATAAAGAAAAACTTTTAATTTTTTTATATAATATATATTTCCTGTTTAAAAAAAATGACTTCCTTCTTTAAGATGATATTTTGGTATATTTGTCATAACTTTAATTTAGAATACAAAATTAAAAAATATATTTTAATACATTTAATATAATTTTAATTTAGAACACAAAATTAATTTTTTTTTTAAACTCATATGTCAAGTTAAAATAGATAAAAAAAATTTAAATAATATGAATAATTTATTTAAAAATTTAAATTCATATTTTAAGAAAAATAGTGTTGGACAATGTCAACGTCAATAAATTTGGACACTGTTAAAGGAATGGGACCCACTAGACAGTAGTCAACGTTCGTGAAACTTTGTCGTGAGTAGGAATGTTGCAACTTGTGTCTTTTGATGAATGAAAGATATTATAATTTTGAACAACTTGCAAATTACTATTTTTGTCTTTCTTTTTTCCTATTCAATTAATCATCAACTTTTATTGATGAGACCAAGCAAGTGGTTTTTGGAACTTGTTGCTCAGACGTAGGATTCTGATTCCTATTTGGGTTAGATTACCAAGATTTTCTTTTCATACAACTGTAATAGAGGCATGCATATTAAGAATTTAAAAATTATGTTTTCTTGTAAACCACATCCAGTCAATATCATGCATCATACATTATGTATTATACTCTTTATAGAATTGAATTAATAATTTTAATTTTGAAGAAAGTAAAACTTGTTTTTATTTTAAAATTTCGACTAAAATATTCTTTTTGATATTATTTATCTTGTTTTTAGATAGTTTATCATCATATGTCAATATGAGCTACGCATGAATTGTGTATGTCAATTACTAGAATTAATAATTATTATTGGGATTGCAATGAAAATAGATATTTGATAAGCAGATTTCATAGTTAAAACGTGAGTATAATAGTTGTTGGTATTTTACGTAAATTAAATTATTAATTAGTATGTTTAAATGAATGAATGTGTTTTGTATTATTGAAAGAAGAGAAAATTTAATAAATAACAAATTAGAATGGATGTGTCTTTTATTATTGAAGGAATGCGTCTTTAAATGAAATGGCATATCCTTTCATTCTTTAGCATCACTAATTCTATTTAAGTCCAATTTCTATAAATTTTGGCATAACTTTATGAAATATTTTATTTACAATATTATTCAAAGATTTTTTTTTCTTCTCCAAAAATGAAGTTTTATTTTCCAATAGTATTGCTTGACTAATTGCTTAGTACAGAAATTTATAGGCTCGTCATATCCACCAAAACTATTTGTGTATACTCTCTTAGCAATCTTGAAGAGGAGAGGGAGCAAATATCATTATAGGAAAGTATTTTGCACGTATTTCAAGCCATCAATTTTGTGTTTCTAATTCATATTATCAAACTTTTATTTAGACGTTATTTTTCATATAAAATTTTGTATTCTGAATATATATTTTTCAACAAAAATTATCAAGTTCATATGAACTCAAATTTGTATGTTAATACATGCAGGAGCGAATCTAAAGATCTGATTATGAGTTCCTATAATATGATATGAACCTAATACTTACCTTTTAACTAAAGTCTTCCATATATTTCAAGAAACCTTCTTACCATACATAAATATTAAAAACTAGAGTTACTATAAAAATTTATAAATTTTAAATAATGAATCCACTTGTTCTAACATGTTAAATCCGCGCGTGTATGAATATGGAATTTCAATGATTTGGACGGTCATGATGAACCTTGTAAGAGGAGGAGTTTTTAGTTTTTAAGTTGAACATGTCCTGATTGAGATGAGATTAGAGCAGAGTTGCCATCAGATTTGACTTTTTAAATGGACAAACACTTACTTGATCCAAGTATATCTATCATGTTTTTTTTTCAGCCAATAGTTTATTAGAAATAATAACTTCTTTATCTTGAAAATAGACATCAAATTTGTGTACACTTTATCGGCCTCCTTAGCTCCACTATGTGAGACCACTGAATATATTAATATGTTGGGTTTAAGTAAAGTGAAAATTGAGAGAATAAAAAAATATGAAGAATCAAGAATCAAGTAAAAAAAATGAAGAATCATTTCTTTCTAGTAAAATAGAGGAAAAATTTTATCTTTATATTAGAAAACACTTTCTTTAACTCCTTAAGAGTCAAGTAGATAACACCCTGATGCGCCATCATGGACGCTCACTCAGCTCAGCTTCAACAAATAATTGATTGATAAATTTTTTGAATAAAATCTATTTAATTAGTCTCAAAATTTTCCTTTTCTAATATTAATGATGAACTAATTTTAATTTAGTGAGTTTTCGATTGTTATTTTCTATATTCATTGAAATTAAAAGACTATGGATCAAAGAAGAAATAAGTCAACCATGGGCGTGTTCTTGAAAAAGACCATGGACGAATGATGTTAACAACGTTAACCATGATGCTTGCTTGGGATTTTTTCTCGTTTAAATGCTTGTCCTTTTATTAACTTTGTCTTCGATTTCGATGGTTAACTCTTTATTTGTAGACAATAATGTCACATCCTTAATCACGTACATTGTGAGGCACATTGATACTATTTACTTTCTTCGTCTTAATTTATATAAATTAATTAATAATTTTATAATTTAAAATAAATTATTAATGTATAAATATTTTTATGGCTAAAACATCATTTCATATTTGAGTTAACCTTTCCCTCTAAAAATACGAGATATAATAATTTTAAGTTAAATAAAATAAGATGAGATAAAACTTATACCATACATTCAATATAATAAATATAAATTTTGTCCCAAATTTAATTGTGACATATTTCATTGTATCTAGTTGCGGAGCCACATGATAATCAAGGAGTTCATCTGAACTCACTTCGATAAAAAATTATATTATTTTTATATGATAAAAATAATTTTATATATACATATATCTATATATACATACATATAAAATAGATATCAAACTTTTTGGATCAGTTCATATATTTACTTCTTAAAATTTTAAGAACCTTTAAAAAGAATTCCAAATTCATCACTAACTGTATCTCACATATCAAACAAGTCTTCGGAATATTCCAAAAAAGTCGTACGATCAAATTTATAAGGTGGATTTAGAGTCTTACTTAAAGAAATTCTCCATGATTAAAAAATACTTTATCAAAAGCTAAGTTGAAGTGCCATCACATTTAAGTTGAAAAGGTTGCCAAAAGCAATTGTGAAAGGCACCAAAGGGCGGTGAAGAATGAGGAAAATTCTTGAAACAGCAGCCATTTGTAAAGAAATAAGTACAACAATCAATTAACATACCAATAATTCTCGTACTGTTCATACACAATCACAAGAGGCTCCAAAAAAGAAAAAAAAACACTAGTGGATATTTATATATGTGAATTTACTGCATTATACACGTTCCAAAATAAGGTGTAAATTTTATAATGTGGGGGAGCATGATTGAATACATACTTTAAAGTTACTAGTTTTCGTACGTAAATTTTCCACCCTCCTTTGGAATGATTTGTGGCTATGTGAACTTCGTACCAAATAAACTTTGTCTAGTAAGTAAAATGTGTTATACATGACTACAGATGTTCATGGTTCAATTTGAATTAGTTATTAATTAGAATCATAATCAAATTAATTTAGTTGGATTTTAAATTTCTATAACCAAACCAAATCAAATGAAAAAAAATAACCATCGGTTTGGTTATTATCAATTTGTATTGGTTTGATTTATTTTTTGGGGTTAGTTTTTAGTTTGAAAGTAATAATTTTATTGAGGGTATACACATCTCGAGAGATACAAACATTTAGTACATGAATAATCCATTGAAAGGTACTGTAGATTCAATTAAATAATACTACTTGAGTTATTATTACACGAATAAAGTAGTTTAGTTAAGCAATACTAAAGTCATTATGTACCAAATATCAAATATTTATAGGAAAAACATTCAAGCTCAACTATCAAATAACTACCCGAGGGGAAGAGGTACAAGAAAATTATATGCCAAAACACTAGCAAAAGAATTTTCAAATATAAACAGTAAAGTTAAAAATTTAAGTTTATTAAAATATAATAAAATATTTATATATTATTTATGAATACTATAGAAATAATTATGAATTTATATATGTAATTATTCTATTCAATTTGGTTATTTTTGGGATTTTTTTTAAGTAAAACCAAATCAAATTAAATAAAATTGATTTTCAAAATTTAAAAATCAAATCTAATCAAACCAAATCAAATATTAAATTTTTTAATCGATTTAATTCGGCTTGACGTGGTTATGAAGAACAATAATATCGTATGGTATCTCGTTTTAATTTTAAAAAATAGTACATCCTTTGTGGTCAATATGTCCCTTGAATTTTGTGACGTTGAATGTATCGTATATGGTTTTAGCGTAAAGAGTTTGCTATTTTTGGATAGAATAGAAAACATTTTGCTCAATATTTTTAAAAACAAATATTTGCTGCTCTAGTACTCTAATTTAACAGTAGCAGAATTTATAGAGTAGGTATTATTTTTAATTTTTTATTATTAATTAAAAGAAGTGGTAATTGGAATTATGCTCCTAGAATGTGATTTGAGATTTTTAAAAGCCTATTTTTGGCCACTAGCCTTTATATGAGCCTTTGATCATCAAGAAAAGAAGTGAATATTAATGATATTTCTTGAGTTGAACAGTAAGACGCATATTTCTTTTCTTTACTCTATTTATATGTACGATTTGATACTCATAAAAGAGATACACTACAAATTCAACGAAAATATATAAATTATTCCTCCATTTTAAAAAATAAATAAATTATGTGTTTGTTTTTTACTTGTCTATCATTGTTATAATGACAAAAGAATGTAACTAATAGGATTCGCAAAATTAAATCCAATTTGATTCAATCCGTTAAAGTTTAGGTAGGTTAATTACTTATTCTATTATTAGTTCAACTCATCTCATTTCAATCTATTTAAAATTGGATTGATATATAATCCGAATTAATTTGAGAGAGATCTTATTAAAATATTTTTAAATATTCTTTTTTTTCAATTTGATATATTTTATATAGTCATAATAAAGAAATATATAATTTAATTAAGTAGTAAAATATTAAAAAAGAACAAATAAAATAAATAAAACTTTATAAAAATTGAGTCGGATTGAATCTTGACCCGTTTTATAACCCGTTTTGAGTTAACCCATTTTGACCCAACTAAATTCGAATTGGGTTGGGTCTTAACTCATTTGATGTTTCAATCTATTATAATCCATTCAAATTTAACCGAATCTGCTCAATTGCCATCTCTAATAATCCCAGACAAGTGAAGAATTTTTAAGTTAAATATTTTTAAATAAGAAAAATGTTACTATACTCTTTTAAAAGATACATTAATAAAGCAAGCACATAGAGAAAGGAGTAATAAATAAAACGGAAACAACTTAACTAACAGAGTTATGAGACTTAATTAACAGAATTATGAGATATCAAATTAAATAAGTGTGACTTTTTAACCATAGATTTTATTATTCAAAATAGTGTAGTTATAAAGGTTTTGTTTATAGTATTACTCTTGCTTACCCGTTTCAATGTTTGTTTCTTTATTTAATTGAACATGAAATTTATGAGATAAAAAATATTATTTAAATTTTATATTTATAAATTAAAAATATATATTTATATAATTTTATAATTTTAAAGATGTCATTTTGAAATAGAAGTTGTTAAATTAGATAAAAAGGTACTCCTATTCTTTTTTTTAGAGGACAGTGTACTAGAAACGGAAGGAAGTAAGAGGTCGTTTGGTATCATAGATAAAAATAAATAGTGATGTAGTAAAAAAATAAAATTTTAATTTGTTGTTTAGTTGGCAAGTTTGGGATAACTTATCCCATCATTTATATCATAGTGATTGAATAAGTTATCTCATATATAGGATAGAATAAGTTATCCCATATACATGATAGGATAACTTATCCCATGATAATTAATTCTAAAATAATTAATTTCGAGATAAATTGTTCCCGACCAAATGAGCCCTAACATTTTAGCCAGAAGGTTTGCTACTGCTTTATAATAGTTTCCAGTACTATAAAATTTTATTTACAGTACTTAATTAATATTGTATCTTGTTTATAATTATTTAAATTTTATTTTAATAACAACAATTAAAACACTCCTAACGTAGTTATATAAGCGGGTTTGAGGAGAGTTATGTATTCATCTCTTCTTAATATCATCATTAGAAGCGTTTGAAAAAATCGAATCAATTAATAAATCGAAAAAAATATTATCAATTTATTATTATTGAATTAATAAATTTCTAATAGTTTTACAAAAAAATATTAGATTATCAATTCGATTTTTAGTATTGAATTATTAGGTATATCTTTACAAATATTAAATATTAATTTTAACTCCAATGTATAATCATTTTGTTGGAAAGTAAATTAGAATATGAGATCAAATATTGTGTATTACGTATTAAGTTTATGTGCTTAATTAATTTATTTATTTTATTGTATCTCATCGTATTGTATTAAATTATTAGAAAAGTCATATATTTATTTTATGAATATTTTTTTATTGGATAAATTAAAAATTAAATTATTAAGGATAAAAAATCGATACAAAATATTTTACTAATTTATTCTAATATATTTAAAAATCAAAATAAAATAAATAAAATAAATCAAATCAATAATACATAAAATTAAAATAAATAGACTGATGCATACCCCTGATCACAATAACCTAAATCTTTCACATTGCCGTAACGAGAGTAGAATTAACCATTGCTCAGAGGAGAGTGGGGTCGTCAAGTCCTGCCAAGAAAATAGTTTTTCTTTTTTTAAAAAAATATTTATTATTTGATATTTATATTTAAATTCAAGTCGTCTAAAATTTCATACAAGAAAGCATTAAAGAGTGTACTTGGAGGGTTGAGTAGTATTTCGAGTTCCCCTGACGTGTAACGTGTTGATGGTACAACACAATCTGCATAGGGTCAGTTTGAGGATCTGATCACTGACATGTATGCGTAGCATCTTATCACTCATCAAAATATGGATTCATTTTCAACCAGACTCCAAAATTACTTTCAAACCTAGCTTTTTCCTTCTTCTCGTCTCCTTTCTTCGACCAACTAAATTTTACTTTTTTTAAAAAAAAAAATTTATTCGTTATTTTTTCCATTCTATTTTATATAATATTCTTTGATTTGAAATAATATTTTATAAAAAATAAATTTTTTAAAAATATATAACTTAAAATAATCTTTAAGCAGTTATATAGATATATAAGGTGGCATTTTTTTTTGAAATAAATCAAAAAAGAAAAATATTATATAAATTGAGGTAAAGAGAGCATTATTTTTGAACCATATATTTACTTTTATTTAATAATTGTGACATACTTAAAATTAAATACTCGTTTTTCATATTTTAAACTTAAATTGATTTTTTTCATAAAGATCTTACACTAATTATTATTTAATAAAAATTATATGATAAAGTATTTATGTCGATAATTATCTTTTAGTAAGCATATCTAATTAAATAAGGATAAGTAAAGATAATCAGAAGAAATATATTTAATATTTTTTCTAAATTATATAGTATATACGAAATTATTTATTGGTTTGATGTATTGTAAATTTATGAAAAATGAAGTTGGTAAAAATAAATTTGGAACACTTTTCTAAGGGAAAATTAATAAGTTAGAAAATCTTAACTAATAACTTTAAAATTATTTTATTATTTTAACAAATTTAAAATTATTTTAAAGTAAACAAATTAAATTAAATATTTTATACCCCAGTTTCAGAATCCTTTGTAGACTGATCACTGACACATATGTCTATCCTCTCATCACTTATCAAACTATACATTTCTTTCCAACCAGACTTCAAAATTACTTTAAACCTACCTTTTTACTTCTTCTCTTTTCCTTTGTTCAACAACCAAATTTTACTTCTCTTCATCTTATTTTGTGTAATATTTTTTAATTTTAGAATCAACTAAATTTACTTTTTTTGTGAAAATATTATTCTTTTCATCTCGTTCTTTGTAATACTTTTTAATTTTAGAATGATATTTTAAGTAAAGAGAGTATTATTTTTAAAATATATATTTACTTTTATTTATTAATTTTGATATATTAAAAACTATACTTTTTTCATATTTTATTATAAAAGTAATTTTTTTTCAAATTCTAACACTAATATTATTTAGTAAAATAATATGACTAAATATTTATGTTAACAAATATTTTTTTTAGTGAATATATGAAATCAAATATAAACAAAGAAAGTATACTTAATAGTTCTCTCTAAATTATAGGAATAATATATCTAAAATTATATATTGCTTTGATGTATCGTAACTTTATGAAAAATGGAGTGCTAAAATAAATTTGGATCACTTGACTAAGAGAAAAGTAAGAACGTAAAAATTAATTAATTAAAAAATTTACAATAACAAGAAAATGATTTAAAATAATACAGGCTGTAATGTGTCAACATTAATGGAGTAGTGGGTACTAGTAGTATTAGTGCAGTTGTATAGTTGAGGTAAGCAAGGGTAATTTTATTGGTGACTTGATTGCAAAGGCAAAGGTGGTCGATCATGCAGACGGCGTTGCAGAAGATTGACTGGACTCGCGGATCAAGAAACTGCAGACATGTCTTTTTAGTACAAAAGGCAACTATACTGCGCTGCCATTTGCTAATCTGGGAGGCGACTCGTCAATCAAGAAAGACATAAAATAACGTGAATCCAGGACAATGGCGAGAGCTGCTTTAACGCAATAAATTGCTCTCTTCCTTATTTAAAAATACTCGGGAGTTATTTTTATAAAAATAAATAATAAAAAAATAATAATATAAAAAATAATTATATAAAAATTATTAATGATAAAATTATTTTTTATTTCATGTTTGATTTTTGATTT
>JAOTQJ010000072.1:24638947-24666661 GCA_025642045.1 Solanum sejunctum | reverse complement strand
AGTTTCTCCCGGATTGCCACGTTCCTAACCTTGTCACTTCTGGTGTGACCGCACATCCACCTCAGCATCCTCATCTCCGCAACATGCAGGTCTTCATAATTAGAATTCACATAAAAAATTCTAACAAAAAGCTAGAGGGAACTCGTGGAAGTATAATTAATTTAAATATTTTAAATTTTAAATATTTGATTTATTTAGCTTAACTTAATAAATTAATCAAATTAATTCTCATGAAAGAAACGTGAAATAAAAATTACCGGAGGAAGTATAATGGGGTATGACCATTAAGCATAAATTCATGCGTTTGTTACCAAGATGTGTTCGAGAAATTATTTTAATGCTGCCATTTATCGGCAATTTTTGGCATCAATTTGACAACCTCAAGTAGAAAATGTCTGAAATATAGTATACTTTATTAAAACGAACATATATAATTGACGAAGCAAAAACATATTTTATCTAATTAATATAATTATATAATAGAATAAAAATGTATAAAAAATAATTAAAATTTCAAAATGTGTGCATAATTAGCCTAATAAAATACATTTAGTGAATGCAATTCATGTACTGTATATATAGCTAGATAACACTACTTTTCTGCATAACTAAACATTTTCTGGAAAAGCAAAAACTATCCAACTTGGTTCATTGAATAAAACTATCGAATTTGTAATATTAAGTTTATCTTTGACTTTTAAATTTTTAATGTTGGGTGTTGAAAAACTTTAAAGAAATTTATCCAGAATAATAAGTAATTTATTAGATAGAAATAGAAATTTATACGCATGAAACGGGTACTAATCTTGTGTCACCTTAGGATGCCTATTCCTCTCTCCCTACCACATTCTACGGAACTGTACACAATTTTACTCTCTCTTATTCTACCAAATGCTAACATGCATGTGCATTTTATGTCAATTATTTAAAATGATGAATGAATAATCTTATCTTTAGACACACCTATAAATTCCAGAAAGAATGACTACATTGACAATATTACACAGACATTTACGATGTTGGTTGGTAAGAATACCCAAAGAGTTGTTACCATGTCGGTGCCTATATTGTAGTCCCAACAAATTTAGGTGAACTCCACGCATGTTTCCATCTATTCTTCAAGTTATCATAAATTAATATATTCGCACAATGCGCGAATATGAATATCAATGACTATAACAATTATGCATTATTTAACCTTTATAACATTTTGAAGCAAACTCAATAACCAGGCCAATGCAATTCAAACTCAAACATTCGATAGATATAGTTTATTAATTGATAAAATTATAAGGGAATTTAAAAATAAAATAAATAACACACATAGAAGAAAGGAACAAGAAGCACAACTCAGAGAATAGAATTTTTTTTTTCTAATTGTTATAGCTAGTTGTTAGTTAAACATGGGTCCCAAATTAACCTTTACAAAAGCCTTATCTTCTCAGCTCGATAACTAGTTGTTCAGGACATTGAGCGGAGTCTGGTTCATTAACACCTTTAGTGTTTGTTTGATTTAGTAAATTTCATGGTTCTCAGAAAAAGAAACTAGGTCGCAATGAAAAGGAAAAAAGAGTTGATGAGCAGTGACAGAATCAACATTTTCGTCAAAGATATTCATACATTTAGAATATGAGTAAATAATTTTTGCATCAAAGATATTCAACAATTAATCTATACTAAAATATTTATATTTAACTTATATATTCAAAAAAAATTCAATAAAAAATATTCATCTAACTATCCTATAATGCATAAAGTCCAGCTGTGTTTGGGCTGGATAAAAATGTCGATATTTTATTTTAAATTTGAAACATCAATTTCATACTGTATGATTTTTATTCAAAAGAAACTGGGTGAATCTTGGGAAGTTTGCCACGTGTGATTTGGGGAGAGGTAGTTGGGCCCACGATGAGTGATGGAAGTGAGCCTAAAGACACGGGACTAATTGGCCGGCCCACCTTGATTCCCGAGCCACGTAACGTCTCCTTTCTAATGCCGGTATTGGCACGTGCCCCCTCCATTACGTTTCATGTTTCCTACTTAGTTCCCTGTTTAATTGTTAATTTTTTTTTAATATTTTAAAATAAATAAATTATTCACATAAATATATTATAAATATTTTCTAATTTAATTAATTATTAATTAAATTTTTAAGATTGAATTTTATATAAAAAATAAATCATACATTAAAAAAATGTATAAAATTTAAAAACAATAAAAATAAAAAAATATAATTAAATTTTATTTTTATTTTTTTTCTTAATATATATAAAATAACCCAATAAGTTACGTAGAAGGAGTACTATCTACTCTGCTTTAATTGCGCCTTAACCAAATCAATTGCCTTTTACTTTCTATACTCACAAGTCACAACTCACGTGAATGTAACCAACAAGGCTTCTGGTTCTCGTGCTAAATATTTTCATTTAATAAGAAATTTTTTAATGCAAATTCAAATTTTATTGAGTTTTAATATGTATATCGTACCATCAATTGAAAATTTAAAAAATTATATGAATATCAATCAATTTTAATATATATTTTTTTATATTTACTTGTTCATAATCTCAATAGTGATCGTTGATGTATATAATGAATTATAATAGAAGTAATACGATACATATATATAAAAAATAAAGTAGGAAGAAGAAATTTACAATCAAAAGAACTCTTTTTATTTATAAGAAAAAAATCAATTTCATCTCTAATTAGGATTGCAAAGTAGACATTCACTACAACACAATAAATATAATTAGAATATCATTTTATTGATAACTCATATATCAATTCAAAACATTGATTTGATAAAATAAATGTAAATGTCAAGTAAAATAAAACTAAGAGAGTAATTGACCCTTATTTGTAGAAGTTCGAAAAAATAAATTGATGAGATGTTGGTCACGTGCCACCGCCCCCTCACTTGAACTATATAAACCCCCTTTCTGTTCACAAAGGCTCCAATTTATTTTACAGCAAAAATGGCCAAGGCTTCTTCAACTCCTCTTCTGAAAGATGAGCTTGACATAGTGATTCCCACTATTAGAAATCTTGATTTCTTACAGATGTGGAGGCCTTTTTTCCAGCCTTACCATCTTATCATTGTTCAAGATGGTGATCCTTCTAAGGTCATTAAGGTTCCTGAAGGCTTCGATTACGAACTCTATAATCGTAATGATATAAACAAAATTCTGGGTCTTAAGGCTTCTTGCATCTCTTTCAAGGATTCTGCTTGCCGTTGCTTTGGTTACATGGTCTCTAAGAAAAAGTACATATACACCATTGACGACGATTGCTTCGTAAGATATTTATTTCTTGATCTCATGGAATTTTTAATTGTTTTTTTATTTCTGTTGAGTATTATAAAATTTGTTCTTTGGATTTCCTACTCCTGTTTTTTCGGCACCATCTGTTAACCTATATTTACATTTATTATTAGCTTAATATAAATACGGGATCTACTGTGAATTTATTAGTTAAGGGGTCGTTTAGTTCGGAACAACTTATTCATGGATCTCATAAATGATGGATAAGTTATTTCAAATGAGATATTAAAATTTTATCTATCTCTCACACCAAACGACACGTAAGAGTTTATCCAAGTTCAACAACAACAACAACCTACCCCATACCCCAGTGCCTCAAAAGGCTTTCGCTCAGTGCGGTTTGAGGGGAGGTCGAATGTACGCAACCTAACCTTTATATTTAAGAACATAAAACGTTTGTTTCCAGATGATCCATGAGCAACGTCGAAAGTTGCATTGACTAACTACTACTTCGCAAATGAAAAAAGCGCAGATAGTTTATTGAGCCGATTTAAAAGAATCTGTATTTGAAATTGCTCTTGCTTAAATCTAGGGCTCCTTTGGTGAGGAATAAGTAATTGTGGGATTAGTTATTTCAAAAAAATTATTACTCAATATGAGATAAGTTATCCTAAAATTAATCCCAAAATTAGTTATCCTTTAGTCCTCGTACCAAACGAGCTCTTAATATTTTATTATAAAAAAATGATCTCATGTGAAAACGGCAACTATTGTAAAGGATCAGATCTCAATGTGTATGAAGTGTTAATGAATTTATTCGTTATTAATTCGCAATCGCAGGTAGCTAAAAATCCAACTGGCAAAGAAATTAATGCTCTTGAACAACACATTAAGAATCTGTTGTCTCCATCAAGTCCATTTTTCTTCAACACCTTGTATGATCCCTACAGAGAGGGCGCCGATTTTGTCCGGGGTTACCCATTCAGTCTCCGTGAAGGTGTCCCAACTGCAGTTTCACATGGTCTCTGGCTTAACATCCCTGATTATGATGCACCTACTCAGCTTGTCAAGCCTCTTGAAAGGAACACCAGGTAGCATCAACCTTCCTGGTTTTTGTTTTATTGATCTTATCTCCTTAATGCCGGTCGCATTGTTTTCATTTTTAGGTATGTTGATGCTGTTATGACAATCCCAAAGGGAACCCTCTTCCCTATGTGTGGCATGAACTTGGCATTCAACCGTGAGTTGATTGGCCCTGCAATGTACTTTGGACTCATGGGCGATGGACAACCTATTGGACGCTACGATGACATGTGGGCTGGCTGGTGCATCAAGGTAGAGCCATGATTTGAACTTTTGATATCTTATTATGATTTATTTGTCGAAATTTTAGTTTTTTTTAAATTTACATATTCCGTGTCTACCTCTAATGCTGTCTTTTCGTGTTGTATAGGTAATATGTGATCACCTAGGATTGGGAGTGAAAACAGGTCTGCCATACATTTGGCACAGCAAAGCGAGCAATCCATTCGTGAACTTGAAGAAAGAATACAAGGGTATTTACTGGCAAGAGGAGCTGATCCCGTTCTTCCAATCTGTTGTCCTTCCGAAGGACTGCACCTCTGTCCAAAAATGCTACCTTGAACTCTCCAAACAAGTAAAGGCTAAGCTAGGCAAGGTGGATGATTACTTCAACAAGCTGGCTGATGCCATGGTCACATGGATTGAAGCATGGGACCAGCTCAATCCGTCACCTGCCAAATTACCAAATGGTAGCTCAAAATAGATAACTTTTGTCATTTTCTTGGTTTTCTAATTACATTTTCGGTATTAAGTCTTGTTTATGTCTGGAGAGTTGAGGACAATATCTATGCCATTTAATTTAATACTTTTTTGGCCTGCCGGCTGTTATAGGATTTTATAAGCATACTCCTAAGCAAGTTGTCTTTTCCCTTTTGTTTCCTCAAAAATTCCATAATGTTTGGCATAGAGCCAACTTTCTGAGTGGAAAGGTCAAAGGAGAAGACGGGCTGGCCTAAGAAAAACCATACATTGGGACCGGCTAATTAAATTGAGTAGGCAATCAATTAGGAATAATAGCAACATTGTTAAAACAGTAAAAGGATGTAGACGTTTTATTTGGCATATCTACAGGACGAAAAATAAGGGGATGGCTTCAAGTTGACTTAAATATCAAGACGATTGGTTAATTGAATAGAATGGGAAATCGCATTCGATGTACGATGAGACTCGGTGAAAATTTCAAGTGAAATATACCATCCCAAAATCGCCGGGGATCGAACCCGCGTGACAGGCGGGAATACTCACCACTATACTACAACTTTGTATTGATTACAACAACAACAACATCATCCCAATGCCCCAAAGGCTTCCGTCCATTGCGGAGTAAGGGAGGTCAGATGTACGCAACCTGACCCCTATGTTTAAAACTATAGCGCGACTGTTTCCGAATGACCCATGATGAGCGTCGAAAGTTACATTGACTAACTACTACTTCACAATTGACGAACTTCACAATTAACGAAAGTTGCATTGACTACCTGCTACTTCACAATTGAAAGAAGCGCAGACAGTTTAAAGAGTTATTTTGTTTTATTCCATCATATCCCAAAGCAAAAAATAGTGAATCTTTGATTCCATCCGAGATTGATGGAAATAACAACTTTGTATTGATTAAATACGGAAATTCATGGATAGATCACGGCTCAGGGCACTGCAACAGCCTATTGGCCTTCATTTCATCAATGACGGGTAGCTATTGTCATGAAGGAGATCAAACCATAATGACTCGTTCTTTCCCGAGTGAAAGCCCCGCTTCCTTATCTTGTTCGTTTTGAGAGAATAGTGGCTCAACTAAAAACAATAGTGAATCATAGAAGAAATCAACACTCCTGTTTCCAACAAGTTTGAACACAAATCATGCACTGTTTCGAATGACTACAAAGCACGTTGTTTCACGATATACTTATGCAACTATTCCATAACATAGCAACGGAATAAGGATGGATTTTTAGCACACAGATTAACTCAGACTATCAAGTCATGATTATTGTTGTTAATTGTCTAAGAGAAAGTAAAAACATTATTATCTAATGAAACAGCACAATGAGGAACAGTATCAAATTGAGGAAAACATAAAAACAACAATGAACAAGTGAACATCAAGATTCCAAAGACTTGCTCTTGATGCTCTCCACCTCTGTAAAGCTGAGAAAGGTGGCTGGTTCTTGAGTGAATTGCTGCACACTTCAGCTTGTTCTTTGACAATAATCCACATATTTGCATCTGCAAACATCAGTCTAATTTAGGGCAAGAAGGCAAGATCACTTCATGCAATTTTATCTTAGCTACACTGTTACAAACGACAAGCATCAAGGTGCACATGTATCGGAACATCCCAACAAATGTGAAAAATAAGTGAAGGTGACAAGAAAGTGATTTTTGATACAGTTAACAAAAACTAATTATAATTATTGAAGCTAAAAGAAAAGAAGATCTTTCTGTAATCACCAGATTGAAACATGTGATAGAATTGAGCAAAAAACTGATAGTGATACAGGCGCATACAACACATTTTTGTACCTGCTCAAGTGATTCTGAGACCGGGAAAAGCATTGCTGTCCTGTTTCACTTGCATGGAAAACCTTTGATGCTCCACACGCTGAAGCTGTGATGACAACTGGAGCAAATCAATAGTAGGTCCATCTTCACAAGAAAGTTGATTCTTGGGGTTCACCAAATCTGATCCTTGGATGATGCGATTGATACCACAAGTGTTGCTAGGAAATAGTATCTGGTCCAGTCCACCTTCTGCAGAATTGACCCCAGATGAATTGAATGTATTAGACATTCTACCTGCTGAAACCTGAGGACCAAGTCCCAGGACATTTTTAGATGCTTGAGTCACATTGTAATTATTGCTTGGTGGAATCAGGGGTCGAGAAGTGGAAAAAACAGCGGAATGATTTGATGAGCCTTGTGATTGAGATGACAGAAGAGAGAGAGCATTGTTGGAGTTTGATATCCCTGATAGCCCCTGAATGGTGGAAGATGTGTCCAAAGCATGCAAGACTTCAGATCCAGTTGAGGTGGTGTGGAATAGAGAAGGGGAAACAAAATCTGATCCTCGCATATCATGAAGAGATGAGTTGGTACTCTCGTTAATTCTGCTGCTTGTTACAGCAGGTAGTCCATCATGGAGAGTATGACACCCTTTCTTGGCATGATATGATGCGAAATGAGATTTTGGTTGTAACTGTCCATTTGTAAAGGGCATGGCAAGTTGAGGGCTATAATCAACACCATCTTCAACTTTTACATTTTTATACCAGTCATTCATCTCATATTTAGGCTGATGCAGAAAGCGGTTGCCGAGTACGTCTTGGCACGCAAAGGATGACGTTACAAAAGAAGTTCCACGAAATCTCGTACCTGTCAAAACCTGGAGTGTGTTATGATACCATACAGATGAATTTTAATTTCTCTTTAATACATTTCACACAATAGAAAAACACCAACGCCTTGTAGTCCAGAATTTACTTGGAAGAGCATGAAACTCTTGAATTCAACATACCAAATAATAATGATATGAAGGGACTATAAACTTGTGTAATAATGACACATATTATAAAATACGATAACTAAAATGAAGAAGTGTAGACGTATTATGCCAAAAGAATAGTTGTGAGATTAGCATTGTTGTACAAATGTTGTGTATCAACAATGTTTTCAGGAGTGAATTTTGGACTTTTAGAGTCCAATATATCTACATGAATGTTTTTAAAATAAAGTCCAATATATCTACACGATAATAAGTTTTGAGAGACAAGAACTCATACAAGATTGCACAAGATAAAAAATGATCACATCCGACAAAGGTGCAAGCACAGAGGATAAAATGACAAAATGTAGCTTGAGATGGTCTGATTATATCCTAAATAAATCTCGTAATGCACCTATTCGTAGGTGTCACACTATGATGATTAAATGTGTCAATGAGGATGACACAGACCTAAAATCACATGGAGGAAGACCTTTCAGATGACATACAATCTGAAATCATTACGAGCTTAACTAAATACAAACACAATGCAGTCAAATAATCCGTATAGGCATCACCATCTAGTTAGGTGCAATCACATATGTTAAGATTATCCACACATGTTAAGAGCCATGCATCAATCCTAAGCTTGTTGGAATCGGATGAGTGATTCCTCATTGTTATAAATGCTCTATTTAGGTCTATATATTTCAATACTCTGTACTCAAGGATTATCCAACGCTAGGAATTCCCCAATAATACTCGAGTGGTTTATCTCTCTAACAAACTAAGAATCTTCTAATAAGCATTATTCTTCTAGTTGGTATCGATATGGATTTTCAATATCTATTCTTTTCTATCTTTTGCTAGATTTGCATGGATATGAAGATATCCTAATTCTTTTGACACAACGTCTTTTCATGTGATTTTTAGTTCTATGTTTCCTCTTTTAACACCATCAATATCATGTTTTCATGCAAAAAATAAATGCACCAAGGGAATGCAGGCCTACATAACATGTGGACAAAAGATCTCTAATTTTATCCCCTATATGGCGCTACTTGCACCTTCTAACGTATGTAATTACACATCCATCTTAACATTCGCATCTCTAGGATGTCCAGTTTGTGGATTATTCTAGAGACTCAAAAATCAATCTCGTACAACATTGTTGGCCTTACAGTTGTTCTATACAACTTCCTTTTCACATTGTAAAGTATCTTCCAATCGCATAATCTTGAGAATCCAGTAAACACAAGGCACCACCAAGTGGTATGTTTCACTTGGACTGCTCAACATAAATTAAGTCTTACTCAAGAAAAAACACATGAATTGGGGACGTCACTTGCAGTGGATATTAATGTGTGAAAAACAACGGGAACTTCATGTTTCTAAACCTTGCTCTGCATCCTGGCAGTCTGCTGTATGTTTAACAATCTTTTGAAAGTCGAGTAGCAGTGTCGAGCAACCTAAAGTAGATGACCACTAACTGGAGAAGCAGAGGATGAAAAAGCAGGTGAAAGTTCTGTGTCTACTCCTCCTATGTGCAGAGTATGGAATGTGGGGAGGGGACAGAAATTTAGATGAGAGCACCGATACAAATCCTACATGTTTATAATCCTTGCTTTTTGGTGTAACATGAAAAATGTTGATCATTTTTGATACCTTGTTCAATCATAAGACAGATTTCAGCACCCTCGTGAGCGATAAGATGTACTAATCAAAAATGAATTACAGGAACTAGACTACAAAAATAGTTGTCATGCATCTTAATAAGCTTCGTATTAGAGAGGGAAACTATAATATGCAGCTACTTCTACAAACCAAATGACTGAAACAGCCTGAGCGCATACCGGTATGAGGGGGCTTCCTTCGGCGTTCATTATGACCTGCAAGTCGTTTCCTGCAGCTCCGTTTGCCATCATCAAACTCACCCAACAGATGGAACCTACAAGTGAAGTAGCAAGACTGATTTACAGAACATATTTTACCGCAACAAAACAAGAAAGACAACAACTGACTTTCATAATACTTGCAAATAAAAATGATATATTATTCACAGATGTTAAAAAAGTAGAATTAAAATGGATCTGAAGGAATATTTTAGAACATGTATTGATTGGTTGCACTTGCAATATGATTAGTTAATAGGAAATGTTTACAAATTTAGAACTCTGGCTATGGAGACATATCAGTACCTGCTACATTGCTGACAAAACCTCTGCTCAATTCCATTAACAATAACTTTAGCAGTCTTTGAGTGAACCTCACATACTTTATGCCTCTTATGATAGTCCTTACAGGAGGTGAGATCCTTCCCACAACCTTGAACCTGGCAAAATGGTTTGTGGGAGTTCACACTCCCTGCTCTTAATCTTTTGGCTGGAACAATGGATTCAGCAGAAGTGGAGCTGGACAAACTCTTAGGAGATTTGAAAATAGTTCCATCTACATGATGATCAGGAAATCTTCCAAGCTTCAAATCAATCAGTGATGAGTCTCTAGAAACTGAGTCCACAACTGAGCTTGATAGCTTGGAACTAGACTTATCTTGCCCAGAAAACGAACCAAAAATGCTGGCAGTACCGCCATGCTTGTTACTAGTAAAACCATCTCTCATTTGGTCATAGAAAATTGGTTTTCTCATCAGATTTGAAGAACCCAATTCATGAAATCCTTGACTTTCACTACCTTCTTGACTTAAGCACATCCCATAGCTACTTTGAGTCTTCAATTCCCAACCCATAACTCCATTTTTCACTCTCCCCATTCCATCATTTGCAGAAACTGATTCCTCTGTTACAAAACCCTTCCCCGCTGAGAAATAGCTCCAAGACTCCATTACCCCCTCTTAACTTAACCCACCCAATGTGCTGCTTTACTCTTCCTCCATAACACCAACCAGATTTCTTCTTCAAAATAAAAAAATTGTATTCACCAAACTGAAGCAAGTATCAAAGTTGATTCAGAAACATTCTTGAAAACCCAGTCATTAAACACCATTAGAAAAAAAGAGAAAAAGAAAGGACAACTCAGAAGGCCATAATTACTGTTCGCAATCAAGGAGCACTCAAGAAGGAAGTAGACAAGTTAAATACTTGCCCCCTTAGTGGAAGCAAAGGGGAGCTATAGGAAGAAAAAAAGTAGTACAGTTGGGTGAATGAAAAGAAGTGGTCCAACTCCAATACCAAATAAAAAATACAAAATGGAAAGCTGCCAAAATGACAGGAAAGAGAGAAGAGGGCGGTTTGGGAAAGAGGAAGTGCAGGGATGTAGGTTAACAGTAGTAGTACCACACAGATTTATAAAGTGATGAATTTGTTAAAATTGAGAAATGGAGTTTGTGATGAAGACATATATATTCATCAATGAAAGAGATGGAGACAGTGGCACTATATTTTTGGGGTTACCACTAGCTCCATTCAATATACTTGATAGCTTTTCTCTCCATTGTTAAGAGATAAGAGCCCCCACTTCTTGCTACTTTCCCTTGCCAGTAGGTAAATTGCTATCCAGACACTTTTTTTCTTCGTTCTTTTAGTTTTGGTTTTCTGCGGGTTATTTGGTATGTCGACGGACCTTTTCATATATAAGAGTTGAATTTAAATTTAAAATTTTTGTATTAAAAAAATAATAATTTTATGCAATGTATCATATTCTTATCTTGTAATAATTTTTCTTTTAACATTTTAGTTATTATCTAATATTTCATTCGATCCAAGATTATAGGAGAAAAATATTTGAATTTTATGATTTTTTATTTGACACGAGATGTCTGATTTTATGATTAAAAATATATAGAATATAGTACATTCATCTACTTTACTTATTCATCATATTAATTTTTTTTTAATCTATTTTCATATATCCACTTTAAACAATTACAATATAATTTATCAATTAAAATTTTTATTTACCTTTATTATAAACTATAATCATCTCTCAAATACATTTTCTAAAGCATTTGATTTACTAAATAATTACATCAATGACCATTGGATTTCAATTATTAAAAAGATGGTCATTCTGTGTATATTCATGTATAGATAGTATTATAATATATATTAAGTGTATCGCTCATGTAAAATTAATTGATATTGTATAATTAACATATATTTTGTATGACTTTTGGCAAGTTATATTATATAAATATTATACTTTTTTTCTATGATTTTTGATTATTTTTTATGTAAATAAAATATAATTATATTTATTATAAATTATTTTAGTTTATTGTATATATTTGAAGTTATTCTTTTATTATATTTAAAATTATCTTGTAAAACAATATGCCAAATTAATTAATACTGAATAAGTAAAGAGAGAAGTACCAATTTATTATTTAATCTTTTGATTTAATTTTGTTACGTAAAAAATCTAAAATTAACAAAAATACTTAAAAGGAAAAAAACAATTTTTTTTTCAAAAAAGCTATAAAGAAAAGTAAATAGATATAGAGGGAGTAAAAAGAAAAAGCAGACACCATTATCTTTCGTAGAAAAAAGCAAATGAAATAGTACTAATATTCTTTTTTTTTTTTAAGATATACCAGAGAAAAGTGTCTCGTGTTTCATAATTATCGTGTTTAACAGATTTTTAAAGTTTAAATCTTGTCTGCTTAATTAAATAAATGTTACACGTTTCTTATAACTTATTATTTTAATATTAAAATATGTCTCTGTATTTTATGACATGCTTCACAGTTGTTTTACCATATTTTTTATCAAGTTTAAGACGTAACTTCTTACTAATATAATTTAACTATATGAAATCAAAAATAATACTCCTACTAAAATTGACTTTAAATCAAATCACAAAATAATAATCAAAAGTACTAGAGTACATCGTACGTTCCTTTTTATTAGTATCTTATATTTTAAAAAAATAAAAAGTTTAACTTAGTTATTTATTTTAGCGAATCATAACAGATTCACTCCATTTATTTCTTTCGGTATTAACAGGTTGTAAGTGGAAAGAAAAAAAAAATAGTGAAAAGTATTCCTCTAATTATATAGCTAGATGTGTTGGGTGGTTGCTTATCTCCTATAGTAGATTTTGTGTATTGTGGATTTTTACTTGTTTATTATATTATTTTAAAATATTTAAAAATATTTTTATTTAATTTAAGCATTAAAATAATTTTATATTTAATTTTTAATTTATTTTTATTATTAATTATAGTTATTCTTTTATTATATTTTTTAAGATATTGTATTTTTTATATTCAAAAAGTAATTTGGTAAAACTAATCTTATTATTTACCATTGCTTGATCTCTATATCAAGTCAATAAAGAATAAGTTAAAATAGACCAAAAAGAAATATTTTATTTGTCTTTTTGCATTTTTTGAGGTTTACTTTCTTAATTTTTGTATAACATCTTATTATTTTGATCATAGAAAAATGCTACTACCTCCATCTCATATTATATGGATGTTTTTTTATAAATATTTATCTCATACTATATGGGCATATACTAAATTAAGATACACTTAATTATTTTTCTCATTTTATCTTCATCATTAATTAGTATATTAATAATTTTTTCTATCTTAAATTAATGTACATTAATATAAATAAAAGGTAAAATGATAAAGTTCACTGAGAATTAATAATTTCTTCATAATCGGACAAATTAGAAAATGCTCATATAATATGAGACATAGGGAGCATAATAACAAGTGTAGAGAGAGAATCAACATGGATTGTAATGTACTGATGAGAGTGATTCATCCTTAATCAGAAGTCTCGAGTTCGAGTCCTGAGAATGAAAAAGATCTTGTTGAAAGTGTCATCCCTAAATGAATCCTGCAGTGCATGATCGAAATTTAATCGGGACTCATGCTCCGAACATCGGGCGAAAAAAACAAAAAACATAAGTGTAGAGAGAGAAAGAGGTGGAGTACTTATTAAGTTAGAAAAGTCTCCTTCATTAATGGATACATTTATTGATAATAATTGCCCACTTCAGTCATATATTCAAACCTAGCATGAATATTCAACGGGAGAAAAAATAATGAGAGCAACAAGTTTTTCTAAGAATTACATTTAGTAAGACCAAATTAATTTTACAACACTTGACTTGTTTTAATTTTCCACATCGTATAATATTTTATTATTGTTATACTTAGAACTTAGGATACTCTTTTACATATCATTTTTTAAATAATCTTCTACCCATTATAGTCAGCAACAAAAATAATAAAAGAATTTAGAAAGTATCGTGCCGCAAAAATGGAAGTAAAAAACATGAGAAATTTGCTAGATATATACTGTACGTATAAATTACAGCGCAGAGTAAAAGATGGATTTGGTCCTTTGTCTTTTCATTTTTTTACTTTTGCTTTTCACCCTTTTCATGAACCCTTTTGTGGAAAATGGAAATATAGGATAGTTATTTTTCCGTTAATATTATTTTAAGGGAAAATAAATTTCCTCCTAACCAAACAGTTTGTTTTTCTTTTAATAAAATCCTAACAATGTGTATTTGAAAAGGTCATTCAATTATGTTAAATTATATGGAAAAAATAACTAAATTTATTTTATTTTATTTTATATCAGTAAGTTCATTTGAATTATGCCATTTTTTTCCATGTCCATATATAAGTAGAATAGTTCGTACATGGTTTGAATCCTACTATTGATAAAGCACAAAACATAAAACACATCTTTTTATAAAATGATTATATTCTTATGCCATAGTTCCAACCTTTTTTAAGTTCATATATGACAATTTTTTAATTAGTATGTGCCACAAAGAATGATTTGTTTTATTTTTTAAAATGTTTTTATTTTGTTCTTAATGATCATTTTTTTTATAATATAACATATTTAACGCAATAAGTCAAATGTCTTACAAATATACACATGTTATGTATATCATATTTGAAATGATAATTTCAAACATCTTTCTTTCTCTTTAAAATTTCATATTAAACTGCATTATATTACGACTCTGCTTGGACATAATTTGAAATCATCTGAAGTTATAATCTTATTTGGACATACAATTTAAATTTTTAAGTTAAAATATTTTTTTATAACATGAAAAACTATCAAAATTGTAAAAAATATTAAAATATAATCATTCCTACACAATCATATGAAATAAGCATCCAAAA
This sequence comes from Solanum sejunctum, assembly GCA_025642045.1. Classification (NCBI taxonomy): domain Eukaryota; kingdom Viridiplantae; phylum Streptophyta; class Magnoliopsida; order Solanales; family Solanaceae; genus Solanum; species Solanum sejunctum. The sequence continues at coordinate 24,651,717 of JAOTQJ010000072.1, read as the reverse complement.
TTAATAGATAAACTATTGGAATATCATGAGTACACCATATTGATCATGTATCTTCTCATTCTTTTTATAAATAAATATTTGAAACTATAAACTTTTAAATTCACATAATTTTATTAAAATTTATAGTCAACACAATAATAATAATTAACTATTTTTTAATATAATCATTTCATGTAATCTTTTCATGCGTAGCAAAGCGTAAGTCCTTTTAACCACATGTCCAAACTAGTTAATTAGATTTTCCCCGTAAGTTTCAAAGCTTTTTATGGTCCTTTCCTTTTCCTTTTCATGTTGTTTATAATATAAGTTTAGTTAATATAACTTATACCCAAGAGGGATAAGTTTAAGTATCTGGGATCCATCATTCAGAGTAGTGAAAATATCAATAATGATGTCACACACCATATTGGGGTAGCATGGACTAAATGGAGGCTGACCTCTGGAGTATTTTGTGACAAAAAGATACCACCCAAACTTAAAGGTCAGTTCTACAGAGTGATGGTTAGACTGACGTTGTTGTATGGGGTGGAGTGCTAGCCGATTAAAAATATTCATGTCCAGAAGATACATGTCGCAGAGATAAGTATGCTAAGATGGATGTGCGATCACACCAGAAGTGACAAGGTTAGGATGAGGCAATTCGAGAGACTTTGGAGGTGGCCCCGTTGGGCGAAAAGATGAGGAAAGTGAGATTACGATGGTTCGGACATGTGCAGAGAAGGAGTATCGATGCTACTGTTAGGAGATGCGAGAAGTTGGTTGTGGAAGCTACTCAGAGGGGTAGAGGTAGACCGAAAAAGTATTAGGGGAAGGTGATTAGACAGGATATGGCGGAACTCAACCTCAATGAGGACATAACCTTAGATAGAAAAGAGTGGAGGTCGCGAAATTAGAATAGCAGGCTAAGTTCTTCTTCTTCCTATTCTTCTCCTTCGTCTTCTTCTTCTTATTATTATTAGCATTTGTTTTATTTTTACTATTATTGTTCCTTTTCTTTGCATTATCTTGTGTGTATATGTTAATTTTATCATTATTACTTACTGTCATGTGTTATTCATTGTTAGTCGTACCCGTTGTTCCCTTACCTTACATTTCATTTTGTTATATTTAGTCTTTCTGCTTATGGGTTTTGAGCAACTTCTATGAGGTAGCGATAAGATTTGCGTACAATCTACCCTCCCCATGCTCCACTTATAAGATATCACTGAATATATTATTGTTGTTGTACCTCTTCTTACAATTAAAATCTAATAAAGGAGATGTAAGAATTTCGTCATGCAAAGTAAAACTGTAGGAGTTCGTTATACTAACGGACCACTGAATATACTATATAATATAAAATATATTATACCAAACAACCTATCCATGCAGATGTAGGCCAAAACAACTTAAAATAATTAGTTAATAAAACACGATTTTCTCATGTATTTCACCTCTCTTCGTTACAATATATTTATATAGAAATTACAAGTTCCCAATTTAAAATTTATAAATTTCTGTATTTAATAGTTTAATGGTAATAATTAGATATATAGGTAATAGAATTATCGCAATATACGTTAGATCTGTTCCGAGATTACTATATTAGCATTTTGATAGTTAATGTTTTCCTTTTTTTTTAATTGGAATAATTCTAAGAAATATTTCTGAAATATGCTTAACTAAAAACTATAGGAAATTATCAATATTTAAAATACATATTAAAAAGAAAGAATATATATTTGAATTTACATTAAATTGAGTTGACTCCCGTATTATACTCATTTGGAATTAGAGAGGGTTTAGTCAGCCATTTATTTCATTTGGCTCGTCCACTTTCAACTCTATATGTCTTTTATAAATAATTTATTATAATATTTATATTAATTGATGTTGTAGTATTCAGCTCCTCCTGGGAAATGTTTTGGGAAATATGAATATTTCCTCTGCCTCTATTTATTTAATTATTAAATATTTTTTAATTTAATTGTATTTTTACGTATTATTTTTGACAAATTAAGAACAGATAATATTTTTCTTATTATATTTTTACTTTATTATTAACATTGATTTAACATTTTTGAAAAATATAGTAAGTAAATATATTAAGAATCTATCAATTAGTAGAGATAAAATAGCAAACTTATTATACCAATTATTATTTTCTTAAATAGGTGTTTTCAAATCAAAATTTGTTTAGTAAATAGGGTCGGAGGAGAACTTAACACAATAAATATGAGTGTTTGGATCTATTTTCAATCAACCTTACATAATGAAAAATAATAATTTTAATGAAAAAGAAATATGTTGATTGTGATATGACAACAAACATTTTGGTACTTCTAAATTAGGTGCAGGGTTGGATTGGATTGGATCGAGAAATTCATGAATCATTTTTAATAAAAAATAATATTATTAAATAATTTTTGACTTGTTGATAAATTTAATATTTTATATTATGAATATTCTTAGCGAAAATTCTATTTTTGGCATAATTTCCCTGTGTAGAAACTAGGAAGCCATGTGATCTGTGTCCACCAGCATGCTAAATACCAAACAAGGTACAAAAATACAAGTCAGCAGTGATATACATATATCTATTTCACTATCTTTTTGGATGCATTTGTCAAATTATTTGTTTGTTTTCGGGTTTTCAGACAAAAAACCGGTGGGCCGGTTAGAGTAGTTCCTTTCGAGGAAAAGTTAAGTGGAATGATGAATATTTAATGGTTATTTCGTACTTTATGAATTAATTATTACGTATAATTATAATTTATTTTATTTTACTAAAATTTATATAATTTAGTTTTTAATTATATATGTACAAATTTTTTATATATTTATTCTAGTTATGATTTATATAAATTCAGAATTTTTCGTACGTGTTCGTTCTCACATAGAAAGATTGCATTGGCCGTCCAAAATTTTTTTTTTTGTGGTTATTTGTTTTTATGTATAAAAATTTTAACGTTATTTTAGGCTTTATATTTAATTTTACATCTGAAATGGTCACATGGTGACCATGTGTGTATCCACTAGAGTTGATTTTGACGTTATAACCAATTAATTATATTTTGGACGAGAAACGATCTAAACAGAGAGCAAAAAGTAGAGTTGGGGCAAATGAAAGTGCAACTTAAGTGGTAATGCCAGTTACATCTTACAACTTGCAATTTCAATAACGATTGATCATTTATGATATACTCTACTTCACTACTTTCTTGCTACACTAGTAATACTTCCTCTCTACATATTTAACTTGACATGCTACTTTACACGGAACTCATTCGAATTTTCTTTGATAAAAAATTATATTATTTATATATAGTTAAATTTTTTTTATCTAGATATCGAACCTCGTTCAAAAAGTTTGTGTGCTTATTTTTTCAAATTTTGAACCCTCTTAATTGAAATTCTGGCTCCACTACTGTTCTTAAAAATAATAAAAAAGCGAACATATAATGTTACTGTATCACTTCTATTAATTATAAGTCATCTAAATTGAATAATGAGAAAATCAAAATAATATTTAATAGCAAGGATAGAATAAATAGAAAATGATAAATTATTTCTCGATTTTCTAAATTGAACAAGTATTACTCCCTCTGTCACAAATTAAATGAATTTTTGAAACTTTTTTCAATGTTCAAAAAATTTGAATTATTCAAAGTTCAACGTGAATGTTTGAATTTTTTTTTATATTTGCCCTTTCATGTATTAACAACAACATACCCAGTTATATCCCACAAGTGGGGTCTGGGAAGGGTAAATTGTACGCAGACCTTACCGCTAACTCATCGAGGTAGAGAGGTTGTTTCCTAAAACCCTCAGTTGCCCTTTCATGTATTGAACTTTTATATTTTATAGGAGATAAATTATACTACATATTATGATTTTACAAAAGATAATAGTAAAAAAATATGATAAAAATTTTGTCTTTAAATATTTTTTTAATATGTGTATATTAACTCACAAATACAGAATATTGAATATAATTAAAAATAGAACAAGTAAAAATAGACAAAGCGATAGTAATAGTTGGAGTGGGGACCATCCTTATGCATGATTAAAAGTTTTGGGACCAATGATGAGTGGTTAGGGAGAAGTTTGGATAGATATTCAAGCAAGTGAAAAATCTCTCTGTTTTTGGAAACCATGGACTAGCAATACAGCTCATCTGCAAACTAAAAGCAGTTTTGTTTTTTTTCTTCCTTAAACTCATTGTGATTTCTGATATCCTTTCACCTGATGAGAAATAAAAATTATAATAATAATATATTTAATATAATTTTATAAATAAAATTTAAAAATAATAAAATATAAATAAATTATATCAATTACTTTAGAATAGGGAAAGCATTCCCTATTCTAATTATGAATCTATTCAATTTTAGAGCTCAAATGAAAAATCATTAGGTTAGAGGGGAGGCAGGGCAAATGTAGCATTTTAGCTACAGATTCATTTTGACTCATAATTTTAATATTATAATAAATTAAATACTGATAAATGTTAAAAGTTGAATCTATTAAAATTAGGAGCAAACTACGCTCTACAGTCGCCCATCAAAATAATATGTATATAAATATTGATGTATAATAGTGTATATTTTTTAAAAATTACAGAAATACACAACTTATATTTTCATAATTTCATATAATTCCGACTTATTTAAAAAATTATAAAAATCGCTTAAATGATATAAAACTGCAGCACTTATTGGTACAAATTACAATCCATATTTCTCCATGTATTATAATTAAAATCTATTAATGCTCTACCTTTTCAACATGTATCATTGATTTTGTTTTTTGTATCAAAAAGAAATAATCTTTTTGGTAATTTTTAAAAAAAGTTGAAATTAGCTCCAAAAAATATGAGATTTATATAAAATGCCTTATTTTTTATATATATATTCGACTAGTGAATATACTTATTTTGACTGACCAATCAAATATACATAACCTTCCCTGAGTTCTAATTCAAATTTGTGGACGGAGGGATTTTATTCATTATATCACATCTTTAATAATTTAAAAATAACGAAAAAGAAAAATGTAGATTTTTTTAAAAAAGGAAAAAAATCTATTGGGTGTCGTGTCACCATTTGGGCCTAGAATTGAGTTGTTAATATTGCTTTACTCTTTAGAGTTATATTTTCAGATAATGGTAAGAACCTAACAAATATGAGAAAACATATCCTTTCCATCTTTGTTTGGAAAAAATGATATTTTGGTCATCAAAATTCCAAACCCAAAAGTCATTTTCTCATTCTGTATGATTAGTCCCTTGTGTTAATGACGGTATATTATATACAACAATACAAAAGAGAACTGTTATATAATGTACCTTTTTTTCTCTGAGTAATATAATTTGAGTTTGACAAGTCACATTTTCTTTTTTCCATGGTTTAATGAATAGCTACCTTCTAATGTGTGTATTATTCAATGATCAAACGACCAAAAAATGGCCCCTTATATATCTGACTTAAATTAAATGTAGATTCAAAAAAGTCACTCTAAGTTATAGAACAATTTTGGATTTTTTAAGTTGGAGAAAAATTTAATAGTTCTAGTCTCCATCTTTGTTTCATTTGTTACTATATATCTAATTCCACCATTTCTTTTTATGGTTGTATCGTTTTAAGTCAAAATTTTTACGCACCTAATTAGTCTGAGCTATTTATGTGTCATTTTCTTCAAAACTTTTTATTTTGAAAAATAAATTTCTCTAGATATTTATTAAGTACTTCGACTATTTTCCATAAGAGTTTACTATCAAGCAAATAGTTTATAAGTACTTAATACAAACAATTTGAATGTACTTATAAACCAAACTTTTCTATAGTAATTTACTTTTATAAAAATATTATTTATTTCGATATTTTTTAGCTGCGATAACGTAACATAGTAAAATAAATATGCCAACTTTCATGTACTGGCTTTAAAGTAGATATTAAAGACATGACCGGCAGAGACTTAGATGGATGAAGATCACTCCTTCCCCCACTTTATATTTTCTCAGGGCCCCCTTCTGAAATGATCAGATTTCTACCTTGCTGGGGGCCTATGCACACTTTTATCTACTTTTAAGTTGATTTTTTTTTTAATTGACAATTCAGTATGCATATATCATAGAATATTATAATTAACTGATATTCTAGTATAAAACTATATATACACACTACCCCCCACTCCCCACAAAAGTTATAGTTTATCCATTTCCACCCTCTTTCCTCTATTATTAGCTCTTTGAATGTGAAGTAGCTTTTGGTGTATATGTTGGTGTGTATATATATCCTTTTCGTATTTAAGCATAAAAGACTTTCTAATAAAGGTAATTTCATACTCAAGGCCATTCAAATTCGAGATCATTCTGACTAAAAATAAATAAGTACTTGCAACTTCAATTATGACTCTTGTTGAATGTTGATACAAAATATATTATTGAAACTCAATAAGAATGTGACTAGAGAGTAGCGACATTTGTCCACCTCCCCACTCCCCTTCCCCACCCCAACCCTTACCCTTTTTTATAACATGGTATGATTAATGATGTCACGTGTAGTGACACAAACCCATGTATCGGCTGAACATTTTTCGTCAAGATAAAAAAGTAGTTGTATAATTATATTATACTAAATATATAGATCAACTTCTCACTTTTGACATGGATGAAAAGGCCCAAACAAGTAGGGTTAAATTATATTATAGTCAATTCTTGATAATTTAGATGCTTACCCTATCCAAGTAATCTTTGTGAGAGCATGGGAGATAATTGGGCGGGTTGAGTCAAATTTGAGTGGTTTACAATGGGTGAATACAACAAATGGGTCAAGATCCAATCTAACTCGAATTTGCTTGGATCAAAATGAATTGAGTTAAAATGGATTGGGTGATGGATTATAGAGTAGGTCAAAACTCAATCCGATCTAACTTTTACTAAGTTTTACTTATTTTGTTTATTTTTTTAATATTTTAGTACTTAATTAAATTATATTTTTAATTCTAATTATATAAAACATATCAAATTAAAAAAAACTAAAAATATTTTGACAAGATCTTTTTTGAGTCAATTCGTGTTGCATATCAATCCAATTTTAAATGGGTTGAGATGAGTTGAGCTAATAAATGAGACTGTTAATTCAACAAGTTAGGTTTAATTTTACTACTCTAGCCTTGTAGATAATTAACTGATCTTGAGAATTAGTTCTAGAGTTCATAAAAGACTAGCAGTGTATTTAAGCTATTTTGATTGAATGAAAATTTTACAATTTGACCAAAAGAATATATAAATCAACTTTAAGTAATATATAATAAATCTGAATTCATGAATATTCCTATAAGCAAAATTTCTCATTTCACGACTCGATTTCACACGCATGAGGTGTTAATTAACTTGCACCAATCAATATTGCTTCATCTAATTAAACTCATCAATTCTTCTTAATTTCTTAAATAACCTCATAATCAATAAGAATTATGATGTTTGATGAGCTCATGCATGAGTACAGCATTACATTGAATATATAGTTGAAAGGAGACTATCTAGTTTGACATGCTTCGGAAATTACTAAGTTAATCACTAAAGTTTAACGTTGTACTTTAATTTGTTGAAGTCCTAATGTTCTCAGCAAACTTACTTTCCAAAACCAAATACCTAAGAAAATTATGCTTAATTTCAAGAATTAAGACAACTCGACTTGCCTACCTTCACTATCAATCTACCTAGCACCATAACTCTTATTGAATTTATCTTAAACGCAATATTCTCGATAAATATAGTATCAACATGTTACTAACGTTTTCTAAGAAAAAAAATATTAAATGTAAACTCTTTACTTTAAAAGTATACCATTTAAGAGTTTTGAATAAGATCCTATTTTTAATGGTAACTGATAAACTTATTGTTACGTGACCAAGAGGTTATGTGTTCAAATTTTGTGAATACTCTCTAACAAAAATGCAAGATGAGACTGCGTACAATAAATTCTTATGATCGAATCCTTCTTCAAACTCTGCATATAGTAAAAATTTTAGTGTACAAAACTTGTTATTTTTGGAAACATGAGGGTAGGGTGTGTGGTGTAGACATTTCAAGAAAGAAAGGACCCACATTTCTGAGAATAAGTCAAAGCAAAAGAAAAGGTACAACAGTCATTGCTTGTGGTTGTAGGTTAAAGATTAATTGGCCCAAGTGTTTATATCAAATTAATATATACATATTACATATTTGAATATAGAATTACTCCACTTAATTAAAAGTAAGTGTTTTAGATTTTTATTTAATTAAAATATTTAATCATAATAAATAATAATATGACTAAATTTCTACTGTATAGGGTTGGATTGTTTCATATTAAGTCACTTCTACCCCAACCAAATGAAATGAAGTTGATGTGTCCCTTTCCTTGCTTTATGTAAATGTTCCCCATGTGAACATATAAATGTAATCAACCACCACTATTTCCCTACTGTTTTTCTTTTTCTTTATGCATATTCCACAATTAACTCATACTTGAGATTCACATTGTATAAAGTTAGAAAAAATACATATTATTTTGAGGATAAAATCTAAGTGACTAAATATAAAAGTGGAGAAATCTTATAAGAATCAGTTCCACCCTACTCCCCAAGTATTTTCAAGCTTCATCTTTGCTTTTCAGTGTTTCTCTTTTACACATTTCATAATAAATATCAATTAAGAAGCATTTTGACTATCTTCATGTAGTCTTTAAGAACTATTACTATTGAAATAAGAAAATGACAGTTAATTTTGTCTTGAATGATATATAAAACTTGAGGCAATTATTTTTAAAAAAATGAATTCAGATAAGAGTAATTATTTGCTTTTCTTTGGTGTGGTAAAATAATCTTGGGCATGGTAATTACACTACATTTTCATAGGTTCCATCTCATGTTACTTCAATTCTTAGCAAGATTGAAGGAGGGCTTTGTAGGTTCAAGAGAAAGCCCAATAAGAAGAGAGCAAAGTTGGAGAAGCCCAAGCTGGAAATGATAACACATTCTCCTCCTATTGTCTAATATTTTTTGGGCTTAAATTACCAAGACTAATCCCTGTCATAGATATACAATAAATTAATCAATTTACAATAAATATAGTCATATTTTATTTACATAAAAAATAGTCAAAAATCATATAAAATACATATGACTATACAATATAGTTTACCAAAAGTCTTAGAAAGTATACACTGATTATACAATGTGGATTACTTTTACAAGAGCTATATACTGAATATACATTATGATACACTCAAAAACTAAAAACACTTGACTATACATGAAATATAAACTGATTATACATGCTTACACAGTAAATGAATTTTTTTTTGTAATTATTTTGGCCCTGCACTATAATTATCCCCTAAAAAAATACTGGGATATGAACTAATCTTTACCCAATATAGTCACTATATAATACACTGATTATATACATGGTATACAATAAATATACACTGATGATAATTATAAATTATTACGGCTAGGAGGGTGATTTTTTTTTTTTTAAAAAAAACTGTTGACTTAAAAGATTCAATAATATTAACTGGTTGGGCTAATCAACCTTGGACCAAGGATCTATTTATTTTCTTTTCTCGAATACCTAATCTCAATTAATCTTGGAGTTTTAAGTAAGGTTAATTATGAAAGATATTTGAGTAATTTGCCCTGTTTGGCTTACTAGCTAGTTTTCAATGTGAAAAATGACAATAGGTAGGTATCAACCGTGCATCAAGGGTACCACGAGAAAGACAATTCACAAACTCAAACAATAGACAATTCACAAATTCGAAGAAAAATAAATCATCATTTTCTTAGACTCTTTAACGTTTGATTCTGAGAAGAATGTGTTATATATAGTCTTTCTATCCTCACAAGATATAAATATTGAGTCTGAAGTATATGTCATTCTTTTTAGATCCTACTTGTGATATTACACTGAATTGGTTAATGTTGTTATACTTAAGGACTGGAAACAACCGCTTTATGTTTTTAAACATAGGGGTTAGGCTGCGTACATCCGACCTCCCCTCACCCCGCAATGAGCGGGAGCCTTTTGAGGCATGGGTGTATGTTGTTGTTGTTGTTATACTTAAGGAACAATGCATATGGCAAATTGAACTCAAAATTACAAAGTTGAGAAAGACTTGACTTTTCATGTGAATAAATAGTAGTAGTTGTCAAAGGTGGTCCTATAAAAAGTGACACCAATAGCATCCTTCATCAGTACTTAACTGAGGGATCCACTTACCTTATTGTAATAATTCTACTTCATTTAATTTTGAAAGGGAAAATCACTCGATATATATAACTAAGAGTATATACTACAGCTTATATTCTCTCTTATAATATGAGAGGGAGTTGGAGGTGAAGCAGATATTTCTCCATTGACGTGTCTGTATGAGCGGTCTGCTTCCTCATGAAAATATTTCATGAGCTTTTTATGATGCGTCTGCTTTACCTAATTATATTTCTTTAGTTGCTTCAATTATGATTTTAGAGAAGATTGGATGTGAGGTAGACAGGTCTCTGTTGATGTGCCTACTTGAGCTGCCTGCTTCTTATGTTGGCCCCACAAAAATATTTCGTGTACTTTTTATAACGCGTCCACTTCATATATAAGGGACTGTTATGTATATATTTACAAAGTTTGATGAATCATCCGTAACGTTACGCAGCTATTTTTCCATTACCTCTATCAAATCAGTTCAATTTTTTGCATTGTGTAAATTAAAATAATATATTTGAAACAAAAACTAACAATGGAGACAACTCCCATGAGGCGTGAAAAAGAGAGGAAGAAGATAAAAAAGTTCTTCAAAATTTGACTTACATCATTTTCATCTTTTTTTTCCCATTGAAGAATAGGATTAATGGTGAATGAAGTTACCGGATGGTGACGAAAGCTATGCTATATATATGGCCGATTATAACCCGACATTAGCCTAATTAATACTAATTTATTTTCCCCAAATTAGTAAATGTGGACTGTTATTAATCTGATTATGATGCTTTATAAATGGGCTAAGCAAATATAGTTGGTGGATATATTTGTGTCATTTGTCAATTGTTATCCGTTGGAATATTCGTACTTATTAGACCTGAATTAATTCATCTATTAATAGTCGAAGTATTGCACAAATCACCTATTTTGATATCCTCATTTAACCAATTTTCATAACATTTAATTAATACCAACATAATGATAAAAAAAAAGTATAGATATTAAAATGTGAGAAATATGAGGTAAGACCTGTGAGACCAACCGTATTGTAAAAATATGGGATAATTCCAAACGTGAGCATTGAGCATTGAGAAATATAATATTGGATTAATTTTAAAAATAAGATTTTTTTTGTTATAACATTTCTACAAAAATATAGACTAGGTTCATTCAAATACATATGGAAAAAAATAGATATTATTAAAAAAAATGAAAATTACAAGTTCAATTTGAAAATCATAGTAGCTTAGTTGGTTGACTATCTGAATTCTTATCTTATTGATGAAGGTTCGATTCCCCCATATTGTAATCCCCTCCCCATTTCCTTTTCCTCCCGCTCCTAATTTTTTTTTTAAACCTATGATACCAAACATATTACTACCTGAGAAATATATTATTTGGATCAATTTGAAAAATGAAGAAAAAATTGTCATGTCAGAGCAATGAGAGTGACATTTGTGAAAAGACTATGTTTATACAAATACATCAGAACAAAAAATTAGGTACTAAGATTCATAAACATTGAAATCGTGAGGGTTCAAAGCCAAAAAAAAAAACAAAAACTTATTAATTTAAAATATCAAAGGACAACGTTATTTTAAGCGTATCAAAATTTAATTAAAATAGAAATAGGACATCTTGATATATGTATCATATCTTGAACCAACATATGAATCAACGATTCTTTTACTAACATGATCATAAATTTTTAAGAAAATATAAACTCGTTCATAAATTATATGGCTTAAATCGACCAACATTTCACATCGTCCATGAAGATATTCACATGCATGCCCCTTATTTGTACACATCAAGCTATGAAAAAAAGCTTTTTATTTAAGAATAAGTATGGCCTACATATATAATGTGAACATGGCGGTGCACGAATGTATCTTATAGGGGAACAATTAATTATAAGTGATTCTTTAGCATTTGGTTAGACAGAATTAAGGGACATGCATGCATGAAATGTATTTGGTGATGATATATGACATGAAAATATATATAAATCAAATGCATCCTAAAGTTGTTCAAAGTTGAATATACACTTCAATTAATTGAACAATTTAGAGATTAATTTAATACCATCCTTAGATATATGTCAAGATTTAAAATGTATTTTCTTGTGGAATTATACTGATTAGTTGGTTATGTTATGAAGGTCGAGGTAACACTAATACAGATATAGCTAGTGTTTAATTATAGATTATGAATTAGATGTTGAAAACTTATCTTGAAATATCTGCTTGGCTAGGAAATTTTAATCAACATCTAATCTTTAAATATTTTTTTCACAGATAAAATTTATTTTATTAAAAAAAGTAAAACGTGTTTTCAAATACAACTTCAAATTTTAGAAATCACAATTTTAAAAAACTCAATTTCTAAAAATTTATTTTCCACTTCAATATCTGTTAGACCCCGTAATTAACTAAACGGAGGTTAATTGCTCATTCCGGAAAATTATTGAAATTGAGGTGTATTATAAATTTCACCGGGAATTTTCGCGGGTAAAAATTTAGTTGAAGTCGGGAGTCCTTAATTGGAT
>JAOTQJ010000072.1:24616051-24627989 GCA_025642045.1 Solanum sejunctum | reverse complement strand
GACCTAATGATAAGAAGAAAATGTACTACTCTGTGCCCTTATCGCTTTGCGGCTAGGGGCGCATAGAAATAATATTTATAAAATATAATTTTTAATAGAAAATATATTATCATAAAAATTATAATTAATTAAGATTGAGAATATTATTAGAAATATTGTTAAAATTATATTAATATGTATGAATATAAAAGTAGTGCATAAAAGAAGTTTAAGGAGGGTATTTTTATTATTTTATCCTAGGATTATTATTCCATCCCGAGGAAGGAATAACTTATTCAGTACTAATTGTTAATGCTGAGATAAGTTATTCTAATCTTTCCAACCAAACAACAGATTAAAGAACACACAAAAATTATCCTAGAATTAATTTTTTTTATCCCTTACACCAAACAATCCCTAAATATTGAGCTAGCTTTTAGGGTGAGAAATAGGTCTAAGACCTAATTTTACATATAAATGTGCCATCATTTTGAGAGAGAAGAAAAGAAAGAGGGTAAGTATGTACAAAAATAAAAATAAAAAAAGGGATTCCCTACATTCTATATTCAACTTTCTAACTTAAGCGGCCGGTAAAGCGGCTCATTCTATGAATTAAGTAGATAGCTTTTTTTAATTTTTTTAAAAATTTCACTTGAAAAAAAATTCGTGTCATCAATATCTTTTAAAAACGTCACCTAAATGATTGAGACATTGAGTGATTTTGTAGTAAAGATATTGAGTAACTCTTTTATTATTAAAAAAATTAATTTTTTGAAATAATTATCTAAGTGACTTTAAAAATTGATGTGTTGTGTTTTTCTTCCAAAATAATTTTCTATTCGTTGCTAATTTAATATTCTTTTCTCAAGAATAACTTGTTACATATAATTCAAAATTAATACTTTAAACTTTGTGTACTGCCGAAATAAATTTTTTGTTGTTGTGAAGTTGTTATTGCTGCCACTCTTGTTGTTGTAATGTTGCAGTTGGTTAACCTTTTTAACTTGTTCGTATTTTTCATTTTAACAGAATAACTATCACGAGTATCTGAGGCTAAAAGCTAGAGTTGAGCTCCTCCAACGATCTCAAAGGTAAGCTATGGTCATATAATATATATTTCCTTCGTCGAAGATTTATTTTTTGAGAATCAAACTAGATGAACATTGACCAATATTTTAAAATAGTTTATAATTAATTTAAATCTAATAACTAATATGGTCCGTAATTGGTACGTTTTATGAAAATTACACAGAAACTTTCTTGGTGAAGATTTGGGGACATTAAGCACGAAGGACCTCGAGCAGCTTGAGAATCAGTTAGAGTCGTCCTTAAAGCAAATCAGATCAAGGAAGGTAAATTATTTAATCTAATTAATACCTTAATGGTGAATTATACTATTAACAAAATTTTCTTTTTGTTTTGAATTTGAAGTATGGATAAGATCTCTCTGCAAATCATTTAAAAGGTTTTTTTATAAGTAATTCTCTGAAATGTCAGATCTTAAAAATAAAATATGTTAGCTGCTATCATTGATCCTAGCAATTGTTGCGCTATAAGAATTTTGCGACAATAATGTAATTGTCGCTATATTAATATATAATAGCAATAATAAATATGAGTATTTATAATTAGTGTTCTATATGAATATCATCTAAAGTTTTAGAGACTCTGAATACAGTGATATTAACTTAGTTGCTATTTATAAAAAATTTGAATACCTATAAATATCTCTTTTGTTGTAATGTAGGTAGATTGAGAGTTAAACTAGCTTGTCTTTGCCTACAACAGTCATTTGGTTTATGACCTAATTATGTTGGGAAAAATAATAATTATGCTCAGAATATTTTCGCTAAGTAGTGATACAAAAAAGTCACAATATTAAATATTACAATGGAGTAAATATGATATAATAAGATTGATGACAATTTGATAATGCTAAAAATAACTCTTCTTTGTAAAATAACAAACACTCTTTTATTTCACACAACTTACAATAATTTTACTCCCACATTATTTTTCTCACAAATTAAAATAGCTTGTGGATGACTCTCTCTTCTTTCTTTTGCTCTCTCAGCAAAATTCTCATATTTATAGGAAAAAATACTACACCACTTGATGTCACTAATGACATCAATGAAATACAACAAAATCAAAATTATACCTAACTTATACCAAACTTATATCTAACTTAGACTTTTCTTGCCTAACAACTTTGGCAAAACTTTTGGCTACATTCTTGAATTTTTATTTGCCTAACATTTTGACAAAGTAATGTGAATATGCAACCATTGAAAATCTTTGTAGTAGTACCAATTTAGACTTTGGATCCACAAATCTCTCCCTTAATTTTGATTTTTCTTCTTTATTCTAAGGCTCGATCTCAATTTCTGAAAATCTTCAAACTTGAGAGGCTTTGTGAAGATATCCGTAATTTGATCTTGAGATTTCACATACTTGAGCTCTACCTCTTTCTTGGCAATGCATTCTCGGATAAAATGATATCTTATGTCTATATGCTTGCTTCAATCAGGATATACTAAATTCTTGGCAAGTGCTTGTGTAGATTTGTTCTCAACATAAATTGTTGTGGTCTCAAGTTGTGGCAAATTGAGTTCCTTCAACAATCTCCTCAGCCAAATACCATGACACGTATATGAAGTTGCTGCCACATATTCAGCTTCACAAGTCGAGAGAGTAACAATGGACTGTTTCTTTGAACTCCATGAAATCGCCAGTCACCCAAAAAAAATACAAAATCAGATGTACTTTTTCTATCATCAATATCTCCCACATAATCACTATCACAATATCGCCACAAGATTAAAATCATTAGAAGAAGAATAAAATAGTTCAAGGTCGACCGTACCTTTTAGGTAACAAAAAATTCTTATAGCAACCTTCAAGTGAGTAGAGGTAGGAATTTTAATGAAGTGACTCACTACTTCAACTGTAAAGATTATACATGTCAAGTACCTTAGACTTCCCATGAGACTTTTGAACAAAGTGGAATTCACTTTTTCTCCATCATCAAACTTTGACAATTTTGTTCTACTTTCCATTGGGGTGTTCACAGAATTACAATCGAACATATTTAACTTCTTCAAAATCTCTTTTGTATAACTTTCTTGAGATATGAAGATGCGTTCCTTCATTTGCTTCACTTCTAGACCCAAGTAATATGACATGAGCCCCATGTTTGTCATTTCAAACTCAGGGACATAGCTTTCTTGAAAGCTTCAAATAAAATTGAAGTATTACCCGTTAGAATAAGATAGTCAACATAAAGATAAACAAGCAAAATATCTCTGTTAGTATGGACTTTAATGTAAAGAGCATATTCATGAAGGCAATGAGTAAATCCATTGTCTTAAAAGTACTTATCAATGCGACTATTCCATGCACGTAGAGCTTGCTTCAATCCATATAAGGCTTTTTTCAATCTAAACACCTTATCTTCATGATTTTTGATCACAAAGCCTAATGGTTGTTCAACGTAGACTTCTTCTTCAAGATATTTATTCAAGAATGCCGATTTGATATCTAGTTGATGGATTTTCTACTTTATTTGAGCTACTAAAGAGATCAGCAGACTAATTGTCTCCATGTGAGCTCCAGGTGCATAGACTTCGTCATAGTCAATGCCATGTTTTTGCTTGTAGCCTTTTGCCATAAGTCTTGCATTGTATCTCTTTATCTCTCTATGGGCATTTTTCTTCACTTTGTATACCCATTTGACTCTAATTGCTCGATGATTCTTAGGAAGAGTTATTAATTCTTAAGTGTTGTTCTTTTCAATTGATTGGATTTCTTCCTTTATGGCATGTCTTCACTTTTTATCTTTAACAGCTTCATCAAATTTCATTGATTCACCATCAGCAAAAAGACAACACAAAAAATCAAAATTAGTAACTTCATTTTGTGTTATCATAGAGTTCTTGAATGCTCTTCATCATATGAGCCTTTCACTTGAACTTTCTTGAGTGAATGGAGATGCAATAATTATTGGTGAAGGAGGTGGGGCTTCATCTTGTGTAGGTGGAATTATCTCCTCTTCTTCTTTATCTCCAAGATATAAAAGAAAATCATATGTTCTTTCTTCCTGAGCCTCCTAATTCTATGTTGTTACTTCATCAAATTCAACATTACGACTCACCATCACCTTGTTATTGTTTGAATTGTATAGCTTATAACTTTTTGAACTCGAATCATAGCCAATAAATACGTATTTGGCACTTCGATCATCAAGTTTAGCACTCCCTTGATGTGAAACATGAACATAGGATATGCTTCCAAAGATTCTCAAGTGCTTGACACTTGGCTTTTTTCCACTCCATGTTTCTTGAGGCGTTTGGTCTCTCTCATTTCTTGTTGGAGATCTATTGCTCAAATAAACTTCACAAAAAACAGCCTCGGCCCGAAATTCTTTTGGCATACTTTTAGCTTCTAACATACATCTAGCCATATTAAGAATTGTTCTATTCTTTCTTTTTGCTACTCTATTTTGTTGGGTTTAGTAAGGTACCGTTAGAGGGTGACGAATTCCACGAGATTGACAAAAGTCATTAAATTCTTTTGAAGTGAGTTTGCCTCCTCTATCGGACCTTAGTGTTTTAATTTCACATCCATTTTCCTTTTCTACAAGTGCTTTAAAATTTTTAAAAGCAACAAAAGTTTTAGATTTTTGCTTCAAAAAGTATACCCAAGTCTTTCTACTGAAATCATCAATAATTAGCAGGAAGTATTTACTTCTACCAAAAGAAAGTGGATCAATTAGTCCACACACATCCGTGTGAATAAGTTGAAGTGGCTTAGTTGTTCTTGATGTGGTCTCCTTTAGAAAACTCTTCCTTCTATGTTTTCCAAGAAGACAAGCTTCACACAACTGATTTGGATGGTTAATTAATGGAATTTCGTCAACCATGTTCTTGTCTATCATTGATTTGATTGTTTCAAAATTCAAATGCCAAATCACATGTGCCAACACCATGAGTCATCTTGCATATTAGCTTTCAAACACTTTGCATCAATGATTTTAAGATTCAAAGGGAACAACTTATTCTTTGCCATATGTACTTTAGCGATTAAGTTGTTACTTAAATCTCTAAGCCAAAGATGCATATTTTTCACATTAATATCATATCTTTTTTCAAGAAGTTGACCCAAACTCAAAATATTACTCTATAATTTTGCACATAGTAAACCTCGTTAATCAAATTATGACCACCATCTTTACAGGATATTAGAATTGTCCCTATCCCTTCAATTTGGATCTTTGAGGTATCTCGAAAAGACACATTACCTTTCACCGTCTTCTTTTATCTCCACAAACATGTCTTTGTGTCCACACATATGATTGCTTGCTCCATTGTCAAGATACCATGAACTACAATAATCTATATTTTCTTCTTTGAGTATCATTAACAATGTTGATTCATACTCTTCTTTGTTGTCAACAAGGTTAGCTTTTTTTTCAACATTACTACGCCATTCCTAAGAGTAATGTCCAAATTTATGGCAATTATAACATTCAATTTTAGTTTTATCATACCTCACTTCATTGGTACCTTGATAGGCTCCATGCCCCCTACCTCATTGTTATCCACGACCACGACCTCTAAAAGCTTAATGGCTCTCATCTCATTATTATATTTATTAATATAACTTCTTCCTCTTCCACGGTCTCCACGACCACCACGGCCTCGCCATTATCCATTTCTTCTAGAACTTGTTTCACCTTCATGATTTTTGAAGGATGCCCGAGTCATAAAAAGTTGTTTTAATGGTTCTTCTTTTCTCCTTTTCATTTTTCTTCATGGGCTTGTAAAGAACCTTCCAAATGTTTTACTGTCATAGAATCTAAATCTTTAGATTCCTCAATAGGACACACCACATAATCAACATTAGGTATCTTTTCTATCACACACACATTATCTACTTCTTCCCCGTACCTTCTTAGTTGATTTACAACAGCCATCACTTTTGTACAGAAATCTGAAAATGGATTCGAATCCTTTCATTTTTAAAACTTCAAAATCAGCCCTTAGAGTTTGAAGTTTTATCTTTTTTACTTTATCAATTCCTTGGAAAGAATTTTGTAAAAATCTTCTAAACTTCTTTTGAGGTGGTTGCATCAGCCATCTTTTCAAACATGCCATCATCCAAACACTGATGAATGAATGTAAGAGCTTGATGATCTTTCTTTCTTGTCTTTAACAAGACATCCTTTTCATTTTGAGACAAAGTTTCTTCATTGATGGGTTTTGTATACCCTTTATCTACAATGTTCAACTCATCTTGAGAGACAAGAATGATTTTCATTCATAGACATCATTTTTTATAATTTTTTCTTGTGAGATTGGGGTATTGGAAGGACAGCGGACTATTATTTGCCATGGCTCTGATACGACGTTGTTGGAAAAAATAATAATCACGCCCATAATATTTTCGTTAAGTAGCGATACAAGAGAGTCACAATAACAAATATTACAATGGAGTAAATGTGATACAATAATATTGATGATAATTTGATAATGCCAAAAATAACTCTTCTTTATAAAATAATAAACACTTTTTTATTTCACACAACTTACAACAATTTTACTCCCACACTACTTTTGTCACAAACTAAAATAGCTTGTGGATGACTCTCTCTTCTTTCTTTTGCTCTCTCAGCAAAACTCCCATATTTAGAGGAAAAATACTACACCACTGATGTCACTAATGACATTAATGAAATACAACAAAATCAAAATTATACTTAATTTATACCTAACTTAGACTTTTCTTGCCTAACAATTTTGACAAAACTTTTATCTAAATTCTTGGACTTTTATCTGCCTAACAATTTTGACAAAGTGATGAGCAGCTATTGAAAATCTTTATAGTAATAGCCAATTTAGATTTTGAATCCACAAATTATACATAGATCCTTACTTATAATTTTTTTATGAAGGTGAATAAATAGCATAGGTCTTATTAGGATATGAGCGAGTCAAATAGATTTAGCAAATATATAACATTCGATCTGTCTATATTTGATGCGAAGAAAAATGGATTAGCCAACATATAATATCTATATTTGCAGACACAATTCATGCTGGATCAGCTTGCAGATCTTCAACAAAGGGTATCATTATATATAAAATTCTCCTCTTTTTTTAATTTTCTAAGCATGATAAATTGGTCTTTTCAAGTTTTTCTATGAATTTTAATTTGCAGGAGCAAATGCTGGCAGAATCGAATCGATTACTCCGCAGAAAGGTAAAAAAAAACAAAACAAAATCATTAGTGACTTATAAGATCCAAGATTATAAACTGAAATTTTCATACCCATCATATACTTCAGTCAGACGATAATAACTAACACTTGTCTTATTTTCAAGATTATAAATCTCATAAAAAATTTTATATATGTATAACATAGAGTCATCACTATAGATTCGTCAATCCGTAGACCTTGTCGACCTCATTTGAACTTGGCATTGTATTTTTTTAGCTGGAAGAAAGTGCAGCTGGATTTCCACTTCGATTGAGTTGGGAAGATGGAGGTGATCATCAAGCCATGCATCAACAAAGTCGTCTTCCTCACACAGAGGGTCTCTTTCAGCCTCTTGGATTGCATTCTACTTCTCCACATTTTGGGTAATTAATCTAAATAAATTCTCTCTTTTAACTTCTTTTATATATATTTATTGATCAATGTGTGCATGGGGGTGTGAGCTAATAATAGATAATAATGTTAGAACGGCTCTAAAAGCTCCAACAGGTAAAGTTATTTGATACTTGTGGTCAGGAGCTAAGTTAGGTAGTCGAATGAGGTCATCAGAATCTTCATCAGCAAAACATATACTATTTATATATTACTTATTATTTATGTCATAGTAAATGCTGGATTTCTCTTAGAATTTCTATTTCAAATTTCGCGGGTAAAGTTCTGTTAGACCAAACATCTTGTTTCTCAAAGAATGCCATGTCTTTTGAACAGATGAATTTCCACCCAACGTTGGTTATAAATAAAGATCGAGTCTTTCTACCTTTTCAATCATCAAATTTTCTCCTCCTCTGTATACGTTTTCTTACATACATAACTTATTGTGTGTGTGATTCGTTGCTAATATTTTGAGTGACCGCTAATTTTGTAATTGTTTATTTATTTTATCCTGCAAGGAAATAATCCACAATCTCGTTTATAGTGAGGGAATAAATCCCTTAAGGACACACAGTGAATTCTGTGGACTCAAATAGTTTTATAATTTCATTTTTTTTATTTACTATTACTGTTTGAGTACAGAGGGAATAACAGTTCCCATATTGTTGTTATTATTACATTTGATTGTTTTTTTTTTTTGTATATTTTTTATAGGTACAATCCTGTTAATACAGATGAGGTGAATGCAGTAGCATCTGCAAACAATATGAATGGATTTATTCAAGGATGGATGCTTTGATCTGATTATTTGAAACAGCAGCTGGTCCATCTTTGGTTCAACCAAATTATACAGTAATAATGTATTGCATGTATTATCCTTTTTGTTTTGTCGCAAATTGTATTTAGAAACTCTCTTTAAGTATCGCGGCGATCGATTAATCGAGGACAATAAATGTAATGTATGGATACGTTGCTACTTTAACATTTGAACCCTCCTGACTATGCGTTTCTGTTTGTATCTCAATGTGTAATTAAATGGAACTGTTGTATTTTTATATCTTTGAATCATATGCTTATTTAGTACTCTGCTACTGTTGCACCTCCATCAATATTTCAGAATGTGCTCATCTATAATACATTGCAGGATTCAAATGAGCACCGTTCGTTGTAAACTTGTGAATTATGATGAAACCAAGAGAAGCAAATAAAAGACTTTGAGTGACTTGGCCCTAGTTGTGGCTTTTTGTTATTTATTGACACTTTGGGATTTGACGTAAACAAGGTTTTCAAGTATATGAAATTGGAAAGGTTAACGATGAGGTACGTATGTGGAATTCTCTCCCTTTAATTGACTAATATGATTAGTCAAGAAATACGAGCAAAATAAATATGTATATATATTTATTTGATCTTAACTGTTCTCTCCCAATTTATGTGATTTAATTTTATAGAATGTTTTTGACGATGTTTCGGTTTATGTAATGTTTGAGGCAGGCAACAAAATTTTACTTAAAAAAGGAGACTTTTGAAATATTTGATCAGAACAAACCTTATGGCTTATTTGGTATGAGGAATTGTAATCTGATAATTCCTAGATGAAATACAGGACTTTTTTTTTTATCTCCTATTAAGTTGTTGGGGATAGAGATAACAATCATGATATGTGTTAAACTTATGGAATTAGCTATTCCATGAGAGATAACTAATCTCATGAAATATTTCAATCTATGAGATATCATTGTTTATCCTATATCCCTCATACAAGTATGTGACTATAAATTACATACTTAAAAATAAATGAGAAATTTATAGTTAAAATAGTAAAGTATCACAAAATAGTAAAAAAAAGATTGATAAATTAATGCCATGGACAAATCCATAAAGTTTAAAGAAGAGAACTTTTCTTATCCCTAGAACTATAAATTAGGTAAAGAATAATTCCCACGAGATTAAGTTGGAATCTAATTCAATTTCAATCTACTTAGTGAAGGCATCAATGGAGACAATATATTCACTTATTAGAATATTAAAGAAAGGATATTATACACCTAACTATATCCATTGGAAAAAAAGAAGAGTGAGATGATGGTTTTATTCCCACCAATTTACTTATTCAAAATAATGTTTTTTTATTATTGATAAACGAACAACAACAATAACATCCCCAGTGGAATTTCACAAGTGAGATTTAGGGAGGATAAAATATACGCAGACCTTATCACACCTTATAGAGATAGAGAAGTTATTTCTGAAAGACTCTCGTCGCAAAAATATTAAACCCATAGATAGAAGATACTAAATATGAAAACAAAGGATAATAACTTAATTAAAAACTAAAAAAGAAAAAAACAACCAATGTTTAGAGCTTGGCTCCTAATTGGTTTAAGATTGTCAAGTATCAGCCACACCATTAATATTAGTATCCAAAATTTGTCCAGTGTAAATAATTTCTGTTGTGTCTGCTCAAAAGATAGTATTTACATATATAAGAAAAGCTAGCAAATTTTTTGAATTAAAAAAAAAACTAAATCTTTTTTCCCCTTTTTTTGCCAAGGCATCAACTACTTGATTCTACTTTGGTTACACATGTTTTCCTTGTTTGGGCTTTGCAAGAATTAGGGTCCCCTATTGATAAGATTCCTTAATTATTCTTCATCATTTTCATATTTGAAAAAGTATTAAATAACAATAATGACGATCAAGAAAGATGTTCGATTCAAGAAAAAACAAAAGAGCTAAATATAAGAATAAAAACTTAAATGTAAATTTTTAAAAAGAAAAGATTAATCATATAAATGTTGAAGAAGAATACGTATAAAACACTTGATACATTTTGCTTTAATTATTTTAGGAACAATACTTAGAATATCGAAAGAATTTAAAGTTCTAGACACGATTGGATGACCTTCATCGAATTTTCCTACGTAAATGCAATAGAGTATAATATTTGGATCATTCATTTACAAAGGTACTGTAGCAATGTTTTAATTCTTTCTTTTTTTGCATAATAATTCAAGCAAAAATTTATTAATTCACTTCAATAAATGTACTTTCTCTAGTCTATTTTACTTGTCATTTTTCACACATTTTAAGAAAATATTATCTAAAAGAGTAATTTATCTAAATTATTCTTTTTTCATATCTAGTATCTTATATTTATTGGGTTTGATTTTTGAGACGAGAGTTTTTTATGACCAATATCCCTATATCTATGAAGTTGTAATAAGGTCCGCATATATTTTATCCTCCGCAAATTTTATTTATGAAATTTCACTGAATATCTTATTGTTCTCATGGTCTATCTTTTCACCATATTAATTTCTCAAAATTTTTATTAAGTAAAGACAAAAATAAAAAACTCAATTAATTTTTTTTTCCTTTTTAAATGGGGGTATGAGGAGAAGTGAAGAATACTTCATTAATTAATTATAGCTACCAAGTTTAGACTACCCTTAAATGCCTCTCATTCTTACTTGATTCGGCCAAGCAAAGGAATGTGTCAAAGTTTATGGTAACCAAAAGCAGACAAATGGGCCCATTATTTAACGCAACTTGCATATATAGCCAAATTCTATTGGGCCCAGCCCACGTGAAACCCCTCTAAATGGCTACTGCTACCACCTTTCACGTGAAAATTATACAAGAATTTATATATGATACGTCATATGATAAAACTATATATTAAAAAAGCATAATTTTTATTAATATGATTTGATTAATTAATAATACTCGTCATTCCATTTTATGCGACACTCTTAATTTGAAATAGTATTTAAAAAAAAGAATACTTTTAAAATTTATGGTCTAAAATCATATTTAGATATTTATATAGCTGAAAATTATTTCATTAAAGGTAAAAAAAAATTTTAAAGGTAAATTAAACTATAATTTAAAATATTAAAATAAATAATTAAAAAATAATATTTTTTATTAATAATTATATAATATTAATATTTTTTATGATGGACCAAATAGGTAACTTAGGTTTTTACTAAGTTGCGTAGTAAAATTAGTACTTCGTGGGGACAATATATTACTGAGATATTTACTATTTCTGTTTTCCCTTTTGGTGTATTGCTGGTTATTATAATGACGACTTTTTTTGACTTGCGTATCATAACACAAAGAAGGAAAAGATGCAGCTTCACCTCCACGTGGTGAATTAAACCAAATAGTTGTTAAATATTAAATAGGAGTAACATTTATGTTACCACTTTTGATGTGTCAGAATTTTATTACTATATTTTCTTTGGGTCAATTCATGTAAAATCCAAGTGAAAGAGTTAATTTCTTGTGTGAAAAAGAAATTTA
>JAOTQJ010000072.1:24601972-24615951 GCA_025642045.1 Solanum sejunctum | reverse complement strand
TATAATATTATAAGTTGCATATGAGGTCATAAAATTAAATTCTAACTTGTCTAATCTGTTGAAATTTTGATTAGTTAATAACTTGTTCATTTATTAATCCAAGTGAAGAGAGTTAATTCCTTGTCTGAGAGAGAAATCCACGGGCAAAGTTTTTATGAGATTCTAGTATAATTTATAAGTTGCATGTGGGATGATAAAATTAAATTCTAATTTGTTGAAGTTTTGACTAATAAATAAACAACTCGAATCGATTCGAAAGAAATTTTGTTAAAACATTTTTAATATATTTTTTAATTTGACATATTTTATATAGTCAAAATTTTTTAAAAAAATACTAAAATAGTTAAAAAATAAAATAAGTAAAAGTTGGTTCGGATTGGGCTTTGATTTGCTCCATAATTCATTACTCAACCCGTTTTGACCCAGTCTATTTTGATCCAAGTAAATTCGAATTAAGTTAGATCTTGACTTGTTTGTTGTTTTCACTCATTATGACTTGTTCAAATTTGACCTAATCTGCTCAATTGTCATCTGTAGTTACATCACTAATATTTTGTAAATTATTGTATATGAGATGTATATTAATATATTATTGTAAATTGAGTTGTAGTTTAGCTCAAAATTTTGCTATGGACTATATTTTGTAATGTAAATTAGACTTATATTTTTATAAATTTTTTTATGAGAGGATGCTAAGTTACTAATATAAATTATAACTATTTGAGACCTATTGGTTAATATCTTTTATTCCGCTACAATTTTTTTAATAACCCATCTTAAGAATTTTTTCTCTTTTTTTCATGATTAAATTCACGATTTTAAAATTAAAAATAAAAATATTTATTATCTAAGTCGAGACAACTTAAATAATTCCTTGAAAAAGGAAAAAAATGTTGGCGTTTTGCATTGAGTAGTGTAAAGTATGTTTGGATTATATGTTGGTGAAATAACAGATGTGAAATATTATCATATAGTAGCTGCCTATTTTGTCGTTCAAGTGTATATTAGAAAAAGACAAATATTACAAATTCATGCCTTGTTTTGACTTTTTCATGACTATAATAAACAATTGCAACTCAATTCCAAATTTAGCCTATTATTTCTGATTCATTAGTTTCGCGCATGCTATATTATTCACTTTTGTGGTCCACTTAAGTTAAAAGGACAAATATCTAAATTACTTTTGTTTACGGGAGACATGCCGACTTCAGCTTTTAAATTCTGTTATATGAAAGAGAATATTTTTTTTCTATTTAATTTATATTTATTTATTTAAAAAATTAAGAAATATACTGTTCATCTATTTTAGATGACATTTTTTATTTTTCATAATAATTAATAAATTAATTAATTTTATTATTTTACTCTTTATTTTAAAAAATAAAAATTATAACAATTAAAAACAAGAGAAGAAATATATCTAAAATTCGAGTTCAATCTTTTTGTTTGGTATTTCAACGAAATATGTGATGAAGACAACGAGTGGGGGCCTTAATTTCAAGCAGAAACTTTAATACTTTTTATCTTTTCATTCTGCCCTACTTGTCCTTTCATATTTGGTTGAAAATTCCAACTTTTATTCAGTTAGCAAATATATCAAAAAAATTTCATTTAAAATAATTATTTTTATGAATTTAAATAATTAAGGGTGAGTTAATTATTTTTTTAATTTGTTTTTAGTATTAATTATTCTAAAATTAAAGACATATATATAAATAAAAATTAATTATTTATCAGAGATATATTTGTCAAACATCACTTCTTATTATTTTTTTAAGGAAGATGTCAACATTATCATGATAACTAGAATGAGACTAAAAAATATTTATTAAGTTTTACTGTACTATCTTTTTGTACTACAATAAATAATTATTTACATCTGTATTGTCCTAAAATCAAGAAATAATTTATTATTTTATATCTTTTTTATCCTTATTACTTAAGTACTATTCATTTTGTTATATTTAAACGGTTTATAATACCTATAGTGACACAGTAAGATTGTTTATTTTTTAAGAGATGTATCATGTCAAATATGAATAAGTTAATATAATAGAGATAATAATAAAATCAAGATTTTTTCAATTTTTTCATTAATAAGAGATTTATATATCTATATTAAACAGAAGATGAATTGGCTGATAAAGTTAAATATCTATACTATATTTTTAAAAATTAATTTTACTTATATATAAATAATATTATTTTTGGTCGAGGGAGGTTAAACAACATCTGAGGCCCCCTAATAAATGAAGGGGAGTATTTGTTGAGTGTGCATACACAATGTAAAAGGTGCCTGTAAGCTACTTTTAACTCAATACAATTATGCAAATATTATAAAAGAATATGGATGGGAAGGAGTACAAATATTCTGTCTCAAGAAAAAGTAAACATGAGAAAAGTTTTTCTTAGTTGAGTTTTAGCTAAAAACTAACTACAAAGATACCATCCTTACACCTGAAAAGAAATTATTTATTAAAAATTTCTATTGCAGAAGGTATTAAGTCTAACTCATACCTCAAAAGATAACTCAAAGGGAGGAGGATTATCTAAACCTTATAAGGAGATCACTTATTCCATTAACTACCAATACCAATGTGAGACTTTGTGTCTCAATATCCCTCTCATGCCCAGTGCTTAGCATTTGGTGCGTGGGCTCTGATACCATATTAAAAAATGTTTTAGCCCTAATTCATACCCCAAAAGCTAGTTCAAAGGAAGGAGAATTACCTAAATCTTATAAGGAAATCACCCATCTCATTAACCACCGGACTTTGTGTCTCAACAATTCCTGATCCTTTTTATATTTTTTCTCTCTTTTTTTAAATTTTTTTTTTATTTTATATACAAGAGATTTGAAACACTGTTTTTTTTCTTAGGTTTAATAAAATGTTTTTAAAAAAATAACGAAAAATATCATTTTCTTTATCTCAAACACTTGTGTACATCAAGACATAATTTAATGCTATCAAATAACTTTTTTTAATTAACTCTAATAAATGATTTGATTTTACTTAGACACAAAGGGAAACTAAATTTTCTAGAGATCTCCGGAGGAGGGGATTAGACGTTGATGCCTCTTATTATTATGGTACACCTCCTATTGATCTTTAATTGTTTACTATTGACTTCACACAATAAATAATAAGAGTGATTTTACCAAATCACCCATTGAATATAACAAATACAATATCTTAAAAAATATATTAGGAATTATATTTTAATTTCATAAAGTGGACAAATATTATTAGACATTTACTAATAAATAAATTATTCTTTTCTTAATTAGAGATCTTGAATTCAAATTCTGAGTATGAAAAAATTCTTGATAAAATGTGCTTCTCCAAGTGTAGACTTTATGTAGCACCAATTCAAAATAATCTAACTTCAGTACAAATACAAAACACTGAACAAAAAATTTTTAAAAAAGACAAACACTCTAGCTAACTAAAATAAGCATAATTATGTTATGTTATATCACAATGTTATGAATAACAACATTACGCTGCTACATCTAAAAGAGATAAACCAAAAACATTATTTTATAAAAATAATTATATGTAGTCAATTAAGTTTTATAATTGGACTTGTTGCACAAAATCATTTGCAATATAAAGATACGTCAGCATGATCGGGATATAATCTGGAAAATTAGATCCCTTTGACATTTCCGTACAATGCCCACAACCCTACCCACGCACAACATTTGTATGCACACATTCGATTTTTGTTTTTACTTGATTCGTATATTACAAATATATATTTTGTTTTATTGATTTAATAATAAAAATAAATACTCTAAATCCCACCTCCAGAATCCTCAATATTAAATATTGCATCCTTTTTATACTAACTTGATTCATAAGAGAATACACAATTAAAAAAAATAATTTAAGAACGTAATTTAAATTATACTTTTTATTATTTTTTTATAAAATTATAAATATAATTATACAAGTAGTACAATTTATTTTTAAAAAAAATATAAAAAATTTAATAAGATTTTCAAATATTTTTCTCTAACAATTTAACTATTTTGAGAGCGAAAAAATCTCTAATAACAATGGAGTTTCACTTTTCCATATAAATAATCGATAACGTAAGACTTAAATTTACTTATCACTGTTGACAAGTAATGAGGGCCAACCAATATCGGATGAGGGAGTATTATTAACAACTCTTTCGTCTCAATTTACGTGTCATTCTTAACTTTGATGAAATGATAAAAACAAAACAAAAAATTAAAATTAGCCATCTTAAATAATACTCTAAATAATTTAAGGGTAAAAGAAAGAATTGCAAAATTAAATAAGGTACTCCTAGAAAAAATAATTTGCTTTTCTTTTTAGTATATTAAAAAGAATAATTTATTTATTTTTTGATAATATTTTTAATTACAACTATCCAAATGACAATTTTAATATCACAAGATTAAATGTTATTTTTGATATATTTGAAGTAACTTTAATTTTGAACAAGAAGATTAAAAAATTCTTTTTATTTTTTAAAATTCCATATTTAGTTAAATAATTTTTTTTTTGAGAAAACTATTAAAAATACTCTTGATTTTATCCTCGAATTATTGATAGTCTTTAAAATATTTCATTAAGTTCAGTTTGTCAAGTAAAATCTGTTTAACACTATTAATAATTTCAAGATGAAACTAATAACTTATGTCAAATTTAGAAATATTTTTGATATTTTTCTTTTGTTTTTTTAAATAATAGGGAATAACATTTTGAGACGTATTAAAAAGAAAAAAATAATCACATTGATTGTAACAACTAAACAATGTACTGAACCAATGAATACTCGACAACTCTTTTGACGAAACCACTCTGGTATTTCTGAAAACCTATCCTCCTATCTCGGGGATCCTTTCACTTCCCAATAACGATACAGTTTTTATTTTCTCATTTACTCCTAAACAAACATAAACAAATATACATACAAACAAATTAAAGAAGAAGAAGAAATGGGAAGAGGAAGAGTACAGCTTAAGAGAATTGAAAACAAAATCAATCGTCAAGTCACTTTTTCAAAGAGGCGATCAGGTTTACTCAAGAAAGCTCATGAGATCTCTGTGCTTTGTGATGCTGAAGTTGGACTCATTGTTTTTTCAACTAAAGGAAAATTATTTGAGTATTCCACAGACTCATGGTATGTATATTGTCAAATTAACAATCATTACTGGTTAGTATCTTTTCTTTTTTTCTCTACTAACATCATATATTTGTACATTAAAATAATTAAACTCAATATTGCATGCAATTATGCAAAGACTTTCGAGGGTTCAAGTCAACGTGACTCCTATCTAGAACAGATCTAATTCAGAATACAAGAAATAAAGCTTATGTTATTTCTTTCATAATCTCTTTCGTTCTCGGATCTATTATTTGGATGCAAGAAATAGAGCTTATGTTATTTCTTTGGTTGATTAAATCTAGATAGATCGATCTATTTGAATATAAAAAATTAATAAAGATTATATTAATTAAAACAATAGTATAATTAGTTAGATCCTCACCTTAATTATCTAACTGAACTATACGAAAATGGAGGTACGTACGTAAGTATAACTGGGAATGAGGTCATTTACTTACATAAAGAAACTATGGTTATAAATTATAATTCATCAGTAATATAGTCCTCCTTTTCTTTCTCTTTTAAGTATATTAACAACCCCAGTACTATATGATGCTGTCGAGTCCCAACTATTTTTGTGACCCTTTTATTAGAATATTATTATTCTAATCTTGGTGGGCAGAGTTATTTAGTAAGTATCTCGTGAAATTAGTTGAGATATACACGAATGAAAGAAAAAAACAAACTTACCAAAGTCTTTTAAACTTCAGCAGACGTACTCATGGTCCACGTCAATGGTTCAGCCTTTCTGTGTTATACTCGATGGTTGTTTATTGTATTTACTAGGTAAAATGGTGAATGCAATTGCTCAAATGGGGCATGCATTGAAAGATACTTTAACAAGTTAATTTTGTACCGCTGAGTGTTTATAGTACAAGTGGTAAGAAAGAGATTTTAGTTTTAGAATTATGAAGCATTCAGCTTTTTGTGATGGAGGTCAAAATCTACTTATGCCATAAAAGAAAGATGTTATTACTTATGAAAATGTTGGTGAAGATACAATATATTAAAGTTGAAAATTAGAATAAAAGAATGAAGGATAATGAATAAATATTTTTTAGGTTGGGATGTCGATATGGTTCACTTTTTTTAAGAAGATTAAGTTCATTGGGAGAGAATTTTCACTAATCCAGAATAAAACTTGAGTGCGATAACATGGTATAGCTCGAACAAACTCTATTGAGTCAAAAACTCAACTAAAAGGACACAATCATTCAACAAAACAATATTCATTTTATATTTTCTCTTTATTTCAATTTTAGTTCTTTTTTCACTATACCAATCTCGTTCTTTCAAGTACAGTACAATAATACTTTATCACACTACTCACGATACTTTTTTTTTTTGCTTTTTAAACAATCAAGCTAGGTCTCTCTTTTTTTTTCCTTTTTGTCAAGGACCCTACTTGTTCATCAATCACTAACAAAACAGTACTATATATAAGAGAGCGGGACATAAAGCCTAACTTCTTGAGAAAATGCTCATTCCTTCTCAATTGTGAAGATAATCAATGTAGGTAGCTATACATGTAATCATCACTTTATATGAATGTCGTTAAAGGCTTTAATGATTCCAAATGCAATGACATTAGCTTAATTACCGCTAAATATTTTTGCAACAAAAAATATTGTGGCTAAAGAAAATCTATCACTAAATGACTTCTTTGTTGTAGTGAAAGTTTGTCCCTATCTTTCTTGCTATGTCATTATTGTCACTTAAAAAGTTGTTCTAGAGTCTCTTCTTTTTGAGTTTATCAACAATTACATTTAGAAGCTAAGGTCCATATATCTATCAAAATTTGTATAATCAGTCTTGGACAGTTCTATTGATTTTATTGACATCCCACTAACCTTGATTACTGAATTCAAAGACCTTTGGGTTTATGGATTTAGGAGGATTGTCATTCTTTTTTGCTAAGGGTCCATCTATTGTCCATTTCTCATTCTTCAACACAAGGAAGAAGCATCACTATTTACGAATATAAGAATTTTACGTAGATTAAATAGCAAGGTGGTGAGATAATAATATTATAGAACATGAGTTGATGGTTGTAAAATTTAAGTTTGAATGAGTAGTTACTGGTACATCATGACATTATATTAGTGATTATACGAATCAGACTAGCAAAAGAATAATGACCATTCTTGCATGAATTTATTTACAATAAGATAATATACTTTAAAATTAAAATGCACATCCTCTAACTGCAGGAAGTAAGTGTTCAACTTAACAAGTAATATAAGATAAAAGTTCACCAGCTAGCTATTCATGTTTATGGAGAAGTTTACATATCAAGCAAGTTTTATTAAGGATCTCAATTTAGATGTATTATTTTGTTTGACTATAATATTGTTCTTATATATAGTTATATGATCAACTGACTGTGTAACATAAATAATGTAACCTTTTTTTAAAAACAAACAAACAAACACAATAGGTAATAGAGTAAAGAAACACACAACATACCCTTGTAGGATAACCTAATTAACTCGATTAAAACAAAAGAGGTCAAATTCAAATTACAATTCATTGATCTAAGAGATTAACTATAACTCCGCCCTAAGAACAATCACTTGATCGTTGCTAATAAAATAAAGAAAAATATGTTACAACTCGATACCTAGTGCAATGAAACTAGATTAGACACGCACAAACTTGACAACTTGATTAGGAACATTATAAATTGTTTCATTTAACATTGCTCTCAGGACATGATCAAGTATTTATAGTTAAGACGTCAATCTTTGAAGAGAAGCAAATGAATGACTTCCATCAAAATTCTTATAAAATCGAGAATGAAGTTTTTATTCTATACATGCTAGATCATGAATTATAACTACTTCTAATTTTCAAAAAAATAATATACGAATAGTGTCAAACTTTCCATTTTTGGAATAGTTATGGAATCTCCATGAATAGGATCAAGCTTATTCCATAGTAATTACACGAGGTTTCTCTTTAGAAAGTCGCTTAATTGATACATGATTTATATATGTTTCATCTTTCGTTTGCTTTGAAAAATCTATCGATCAATTCTGATTCTTTATATATACATATACATTAAGAATTGGATGGTCTTACATTGATTATTGGCCCCCAATCTGTTGTCATGTCAGCATGGAAAGGATTCTTGAAAGGTATGAAAGGTACTCATATGCTGAGAGGCAGCTTAATGCTACTGATATTGAAACCCCGGTATGCCTGATTAAAGTCTTTTGGTTAAATCTGTTTGCTTTCATAGAAGACTTGGTTTATCAAATTTTGGAAAACAAACTTTTTTACTTTTTGCAGGGGAGCTGGACTTTGGAACATGCTAAGCTTAAGGCCAGACTTGAGGTTTTGCAAAGGAACCAAAAGTATACATACATTTTGCCACAAATGGTCAAGTATAACTAGTGTGTATTCCCTACTGATCGACGTATATATGATTATATTTACAGGCATTATGCAGGAGAAGATTTGGATTCATTGAGTATGAAAGAGATGCAGAATCTGGAGCACCAGCTCGATTCTGCTCTTAAGCACATTCGATCAAGAAAGGTACAACAACAATCATGTATTTGTATAAATCTATATTTGGTGTTTGTTTAAGAAACATTTTGAACTCAAGACTTTTCTCCTGTAGAACCAATTGATGCATGAATCCATTTCTGAGCTGCAAAAGAAGGTATGTCGCATTTGAGGTTTTTGTTTCAGTTCATAGTGTTATGATCAATTATGCAATTTTTGTATAAGAAAAAACAGGGATATTTGTCGCTGCATACTTCTAGCTGTAACTCTATTTTTGCATACCACAGGACAAGGTATTGCAAGAACAAAACAACAATCTTTCGAGGAAGGTACTAATTAATTTTCTTGTAAGATGTTTACTTCTCACTCAACAATTCCCGTTGCTTTTTAAGAATTTTAGAGATATTTATTGAACAGGTGAAGGAAAGGGAGAAAGAGCTGGCCCAGCGAACTCCGTGGGAGCATCAGAGTCATGATCATCTCAATTCATCTTCATTCGTTTTGCCACACCCCTTTAACAACCAGCTTCACTTAGGGTACTTTCCTTCCCCTTTCGCGAATCTCTTTTCTTCTCTATGATCCAAATATTTCAATATTACTTTATACCCTTATCATGAACTAAGGTAATTCATGTATAACGAAAGTCTTTTGTTGGAGAGATGTTCACTAACTAGGCTAGGCATTTGATATGACGCGAAAAAATTGCAGGGAAGCATACCCAACTGCAGGAGACAACGGAGAAATTGAAGGATCATCGAGGCAGCAACAACAAAACAGTACTTCTGTGATGCCGCCATGGATGATTCGCCATCTAAATGGCTAAAATTTTTCAAGTATAATCCAAACGGAAATATCATGCTATGTTTTGTTATCTACTAATTAGATAGTATATGTACATATTTATATGTTATGTATTAGATAAACACAACTTTTATATCTAGTTAATTGTGCATATATATGGCTGTTGTGTAACAATATGCAGAATATATTGTAGTGCTTTATCAACCTCACTTTGGACATTTATTCTATTAACGTTTTACCACCAGTAGTGATATTTATTGCTCATATTGTCGTTACTCACTACAGTGACGAGATTGTGGGATATTTCATCATTTTTAATTAGAGAAAAAGGTTAAAAATATTTTTAAGCTATTTGAAATTGAACAAAATTGTCCTCCACTCATAGTTTGATCCAGAATTATCGTTGTCATAGGACCATTTTCTGTTTATTAATCTAAGAAGTACTATGTCAATTAGATTCTTCTATGTAATAGAAAAAACGATATATACTCTATATGTAATTGTGTAATACTGATTATTAAACTTCTATGAATTACATTTCTTGCCAGATTGTCTCTCCATAATTGGACTAGATTTTTTACAGAAATATATTAATTAGCATATATATATATATATATATATATATATATATATATATATATATATATGCGTGCGCGCACGTTCACGTCGGTTGTTTGGATAAATTTAAAATGGCTTTCATTAATTCCTCAAAAAGACCACAAATGTTTAACAGGTGGAACTTAACATATTCAAGAAAAGTTTCATTTTTCCCATTGTTTGAGGAATTACTTATTAGAAATAGTTATTATAGATAGGAGGGTACGTGCATATTTTCTTCATTCATATAAAAAGAGATAAAAGCATTATTTTGTGTTGCAATCCTTTCATTATGATAGAATAGAAAATTTGAGCATTTTAGCTCTAGATAGATAAAGAATCGCGAATATAATAAATTCTGATTCATTAGACTATCCAATTAGGCATATTCATTTTAGCCATGAAGGGCGCAAGAATTTTTCATGCTTCCAGAATATTTACTTAATATTGAGTGTAAAAAATTATAATGACATTGACTCCTACGCAGTACGAAAAATTGGATCTCCGCCTACTTTTCCATATGGAAAATTGGCTCCAGCTTTGGAGAAAGTTGACACACATAAAAATGAAATTTATGTGGCCAACAATTGATCATTATATCTTAGATGGGACAAACACATTCTTATTGCATAGAGTTTTCAGTAATAACAAATATATCTTTTTATAACACTATAAATCTTCTTAAAATATAGTAAGTTTTAAAATTTTGAAAATAAGATATATTGTAAAATTAAGTTGTGGGCCTATCTCATATCTTAAAAGCTAATTCAAAGAAAGAAGATTGTCCAAACTTTATAAAGAGTCTATTCATCTCATTGACTTTTTTAATTCTTCAACACCCCACTTCAAACCCAGTGCTTAGCATCTGGTGTGTGGACAATTTTAATTTTTCAGGGATCCAACACACATCTCATTAACCGCCACTAATCCCATTGACTTTTTTCATTCTTTAATATCCCACCTCATGCCCAATGCTTAACATCTGGCGTGTGGGCAATTTAAATTTTTTCAGAGGCCCAACACTCATCTCATTAACTATTAATGTGAGACTTTTTTCATTCCTCAATATCCCACTTCACGCTCAGTGCTTAACATTTGGTGCGTAGTCAATTTTAATTTTTTTGAGGCCCAACATTGGGTGAGATGAACTCTGCTCTGATACTATGTAACATTGGGTCGTGAGTCTAACTCACACTCTAAAAGTTAGTCCAAAGGAAGGAAAATTGTCCAAACCTCAAAGAGTACACCAATCTCAATTAGCACTAATATAAGAATTTATATATATATATATATATATATGTTATGTGTCCTCATTATTTGTATATAGTATATTCCCATAATTTATTCTCTTTCACTATATTGTGTTCAACTTTGAATACCAGAACATTCCACTACTCAAATTGAGAGTCTAATTTACAATTTTCTTTAAAAATGGGAGGGTGGGGGTTGAGGCAATATTTAATTAGGTATTGGACACAAACAAGACAATGAGAAATGCATGCAAGTCATGATTGAAACAGTAGATAATGGAATTTTGACAGACTTCAAGAACCAAATTTCCTAATCCAAACAAAAAAAAAAAAAAAAACACAATCAATTTAGGCTAATATGGTCGGGCAGACAAAAAGTTAAAGGTTGACATTGGTGGAACTAAACAACAATTTCTAGGAAAAAGAGAATGAACACTATTTATTGATATTCCTAAAATACAGCTTGCAAATAAAGTTGACTTTTTTGTGGGTGTGATAAATTCAACAAATTGATTAAATTATCTTTATACGTGGGGCTCTACCAAATTTCATAGGAGTGTGTATTGGGCATTTGATTTGAACAGAAAATGTTTAATTATGTTTCTAAATCAGTATCCAGGGATTTCATTAACTTTGTACACAATAAAAAATAGAGAAAAAACAATGAATTGTAATCAAAACAATGAATTGTAATCTCGTGATTTCAACCACAAATCTTGCCCACCTGTAGATCTTCAAGCCTCTAACAAACAGCCTCTCACGTTAGAATTCTCCTTCAAACACCTAATGTTACAAAAGATTCGAACACATAATTTGGAAAGGCCATTAAGTTTTCATTTATAATATGAAAAAACTTATCCACTGTCTCACACAAATATTATAGTATCTTATTTTGTAATATAGTGATATTTATTTTGCAACGAAGGATAGTTAGTTGAGTAATATTTGTCAAAAAAATTATATTATATATTAATTATTAGAAATGTAAATAAGCAGACAATTCTTTCTCAATATGTCTGCTTGAGTTACTTGCTTCTTTGACACTATTATATGGGATCCACAAAAATAATTTGCTGGTTCATTAATTTAATATTTTCAAGGCAGCTTGATTATCTTCATCTGATTCAATTATGATTTTACAATATATTAGTCCTAATAAATTAGTTTTGTGAGTTTTTTAATTTAATATTTCCAAAGAAGCTTGATTATATATTTCTTCAGCTGCTTCAATTATGATTTTTTATAGTATTAGCCTTGATAAATTATTTTTGTGAATTTCTTAATTTAATATTTCTAAAGCAACTTGATTATATTTCTTCAACTACTTCTAAGTTTAATAATTAATAATTTAAAAATTTAAAATGCATACAAAAAATCTATTTGCATCATAAAAATTGAGATACAAAAATATTTATTGGGACGTGAAGGTCGTGACTACTATATATAAAAAGTATGAAGTAAATAAGACAAAGAATATTTTTCATACGCCTAAGGATCCCTATTTCTGGAATTAGTTAAGGAAATTGTTATGTTAACACTACTATGGACATTTAATTCAACAATTAGTCCAGTACGGGTCTACTGAAACTTGATGCTAAGCACGTCAAAGCAGCAAGAACCCCACATTCCAAAAATCCAAGAGTCAATAAAATGATTTGGCATGATATATATATATATATATGTCACTAACTTTGTCACAACATATATAAGTTCACACCCTTTTCTCCCTCCCCTTCTCTTAACATAAATTGGTACTATCCCAATAAAAACTCCAACAACTAACAATCCATTTTTGGACCAAAGTTAGTTGTATCAAACATGATGCGTGTCCGTGTAAAATTACCAGGATTCTGTATGAATCGAACTGCAGTCCATGTTCGAGCCCGAAGTTCGCCTTCTCAGCTGTACAAGAAGGCGCTTGATTCGATCAAATCGGATGATAGCAAGTCTGAATTTTCCAGCAAAAACAGCATTGAGATGAACTACAACACCGATGAATCGAAAACAGATTGTGAAAATGGGATTAACAATAGTGTCATGGTTGTGGTTGATACTAGTCCTGAAGCCAAAAGTGCTCTGCAATGGGCACTTACACATACTGTTCAATGCCATGACACCATTGTTCTTCTCTCTGTAGTCAAGTCCTCTCAACAAGGTAAAACTTTTATGCTCCTGTTTAAAAAAATAATATCGCCTTTTATATTCCTCGTGATTACTAATGTCCTGTTTTTCCTACTTGTGTAGGTGCAAATGAGAAAACTGAAATTAATCAGAGAGCCTATGAGCTTCTTTACTCCATGAAAACTATGTGCCAAACAAGGAGACCAGGGGTAAGTTCTGAAATTGCTCTGTATTGGTCAATGAAGTTACTATTAAACAATTGTTTTCACCTAATAATGCTGTACGAAGTCCAAATGCCCAAGTTAGATAATTGAAACGGAGAATATTGTCCGTACCAAATCACATGGAAAGTTACCAATAAATATAACTAAAATAGTGCTGTCGACTATTTCTGGTGTTCGCCTAATTAAGACAACTGGTTCAAGTTAATAATCTTTTTTCTCTAGGCACCACTTCAACATGACATGTAAATTAACGACTCCTACTTTTTTGGCTTCATGCTGACATGTGTTTACTTGCTGCTAAGAAATTTGTCTCATTGTTTAGTTATTCATT
>JAOTQJ010000072.1:24563578-24601872 GCA_025642045.1 Solanum sejunctum | reverse complement strand
CTCCTACTTTTTTGGCTTCATGCTGACATGTGTTTACTTGCTGCTAAGAAATTTGTCTCATTGTTTAGTTATTCATTCTTCTTTATGTGTGTGTGCGAGAGCGAGAAATGTCATGAACAAAATGTATTTGATTTCAATATGGATGTTAGTAAAAGAGAATTGAAAATTTAAACTCAATAAGGAAAGTCCTGGGTAACATCAATGCCCTGTCTATGACAAGAACTACGGGGAGCTAGGTGCCCCAAGTTGAAGTTATGATCGAAATTGAAACTTATTTGATAGAATTAGTTAAGAAATAAAGTTGCACTCTTACTGTTAACTATAACTTTTGGCATGACTGTGAGCACTTAATCCTAACAAGTGATATCAGAGTCAAAAGTAACGAGTTTGATTCCTAAAGAGCATGAGCTAGGTGTTGAGTAAGGAATTCTTGGGTAACATCAACATCCTACCTACAACAAAGCTCACGAGCAGCTAGAGCGGACCAGATTGGAGAGAGAGATATGCACTTTCTGCGGCCTTAAGAGTGTATTCATTCAAAGAGTCGTGTAGATGAGTGTATTATCTTATCTTACTACAATAAATTTAACATATTATTTTCTTCTTTTGTACTTTATGCATATCTGATTCAGAGTCGAAAGCAATGAATTCAATTTGAACTCACAAAACCAACCCGTAATCTGCCTCGCATTTTGATTGTGATGATTTGTATGTTAACAGGTGCAAGTAGAGGTAGCAGTACAAGACGGGAAAGAGAAAGGCCCTGCAATTGTAGAAGCAGCCAAACAGAGAAGAGTGTCATTACTGGTGTTGGGACAAAGAAAAAGATCGATAATGTGGCGCCTACGCAGGATATGGTCAGGGAAAAAGTCGAAAAACAAAGTAGTCGAACACTGTATTCAGAGTGCTAAGTGCTTGACAATTGCAGTAAGAAGAAAGAGCAGGAAGTATGGAGGTTATCTCATCACTACTAAGCGTCACAAGGACTTTTGGCTCTTAGCTTAATCCTGTTCTTTTCATCATTCACTGTTTCGATTTACAATACCAAACGAAAATTTCGGTTTTCTTTCTGTTGTAATCTGCACGAAACAAGAAGCTAATTCCTTCATTTGGAAATGAATTGTACAAATTAAAACACAAATGGAGGAGTTAATTTCGTTGCTCATGAATGTGGTCTGATATTGACTAAATATATTGTTCGCTTTGGGTCAAACCTATATGATTTTCTTTAAAAGGCCTTACATCATTAACAAATCCTATACCTTATACGTAGTTT
Source organism: Solanum sejunctum (assembly GCA_025642045.1). NCBI lineage: Eukaryota > Viridiplantae > Streptophyta > Magnoliopsida > Solanales > Solanaceae > Solanum > Solanum sejunctum. The sequence continues at coordinate 24,600,596 of JAOTQJ010000072.1, read as the reverse complement.
CTCAATTTTGACATTGTTCACACACCCAACATCTATTATTCTGATCATGATGACAGGGAAATAACTAGTTCGTCATGTAAGTCAATTAAAGGGGAAAATGCACCTTTACACTCCAAAAATTTTTCATCTTTAAATTTGAAATATCTAATTAAGAAGGAGAAATTTCATCCACCCATGATACACCAAAACTTGGTGGCATGCACTTCTCAAAATAAGCTGATTTTCGACGATTCGACGAAAAGAACTAAGTTTTGGCTTTAGTTTTCTGTAAGGTGTAGCTATATATCAACCTACAATTAGCAAGTATGGCATGTGAAAGACTCTAATTACATACTCTTGGCTTCATCCTTGGACTAAACTTTTGACGTCGGGTGTTTTATGTTGTTCGATCTGATGATTTATACATGCTCTCAGAATCATTAAAAGCACAAGTGCTAATTTTTAGATCAATAAAGAAATCGGAAAGAAGAAAAATCCTTCTTACTTAATGCCTAATGAAAATGACATTTCAGACCTAAACAACTATAGAAAATGATGCAATTGAAGGAAAGATGTATTATTCCAATAGGTAAGCAAAGCATAAATACGAGTGCTAAAATGGTAAAACAAATAAAAGAGGATTTTTCACTACAACTTATACTGACATACGTCTCGACTCGTCCATGTATTGGGTCGGGTACAAATAAGACTCACTCTTTCCTAATATATACAAACGTGATTGTTTGCGCATAAAATTTAAGAGAAGAAGAAATTTTTTGAAAATTATAATCTAGAACAAGCCACAAGAAAGTTTAAGATTGAATTATTACGAATATAAAAGAAATACTATTTCTTTAGTCTCATTTTATGTGGTACTTTTTTTTTATAATTCGTTTTTAAAAAATGTCATCTCATTAGAATGAGAAATAATTTAATTTTAATTTTTTTTATCATTAATAAAGTAATTTTCAACCATACAAATATCTATGAATTATTTTAAACACAAATTTAAAAAAAAAATTATTTTCTCTTAAACATATGCCAAGTTAAATGGTGCTACAAAAAATAAAATAAAATAAATATAAATATTTTTTAATCAATTAAAATAAAAGAATGTCACGTAAACAGTGAGCAACAACATTTTCGTTGGGATCAATATTTGATACGTATCATTCAATTTTCACAACCTTTATAAAAATCTTAATTCATCAATATTATTCTCATTTTAATTTTGATGCTTTTCATTTGTTATTTTAATACTAGTATTTTCTTCTCTGAGTTGACAAAAAGCCTGAACTCTGAGCGATCGTGGAGATATTGTAAAGGTTTTCACTCTAATACAGTGGCACATGCTGGCCCTGCGCTCCTTTATTAGATTGGCTCAATTGCCTCCTACAGGAGCAAACAATAGATCCTCTCCATCTCCTTATTTCCCCCCCTAAAAATAGGCTTGTCTTCACCCATAATCTTCTATGCTGTATACTCTTTAAGCAGCTTGAATCTCATTGAGGCTGATTAAAAAAGTCATCTTTTTAGACCTTTTTGCCATCCGTCATTGTTTAAGCTCATTCTGCATTCCATAGCCTTGATTGATTGAATCTGAATAATGGGTTTGCTGCAATTTTTGTGATTCTTGATTGAAATCAAGGGACGGGTTTTTCTTGATTTGGGGGTCTCAGATTTGGGCGTTTCTTGTTGTGGATTCAATCTTGTTTTGGCGGTGAATTGTGGAGGATAACAGTATAAGATGCGGCGGCGGGCGGCCGATTATCGGCGCCCGGTTCGAAGGAGGCTATCTTGTTGGATCTGGTCGCTTCTTGGAGTATTCTCAATTGTAGGTTTCGTTTTGTTTGTAGTTCAACATCGCCATGACCACCAGGATCACGTAGAACAACCTATTCCGGTAAGCCTCCAAATCCAGTCTCAGATCATTCATTGCTTCTCCTATATTTTATTGCTTTCCGAATCACACTAGTTCAATCTTAATGAGTTTGCTTTTTTGATGAAGTGGAAATCAACTCCTCCTTCCTTTTCCATTCAAACTCTGATCTGAGAATGTGCCATCTATACTAATCGTCATAGTTATACTGTGGTTGTTTTTAGTCCATCAATTGTTATTGCTATCTGTTTTGATTATAGTATTATCCTGTTGTAGATACTGTTCAACATGCTTTGTTATGTTTTCACATCTATTACTTATTTTCCTGGATTGCTTTGATTTGTTTTTCCTTAAGCTGAGTATCTATCTGAAACAACCTCTCTACCTATGGAGTAGGGGTAAGGCCAGCCCAAATTCTACCCTCTCAGACTACTCTTTGTGGGACTACAATGGTGGTATGTTGTTGTCGTTGTTTCACGAATTGTCCAAGGTTTTGACATGACTGGTTGGTAGTTTTCTAGGATGGCTAATCTGTGCTTAGTTTTCAATACATTAAAGTGAATTCGTTCATGTTTTAGTTTTTACAAGTGATACTCGTCTCTAGAAGTTTATGTGGGATGACTTTCTCTTAATTTCAGCTCCTAATGATGAAATTATATGAAGCCCATTTTTCTTTTGATTTGTGTCTCGTGTACCCTAAGCCGGAATGTGGAACATGTGGATCACTTCTATATTGTTTTCTTCTGAGAAGATATAATCTATTTCAGTTCAGATCTCACAAGAGGGAATAAACAGAGGTGCCTATTATTATTGGAATTTTGTGCTTATCATGAACTAAATTAAACATCTACTAGGCATTGGTAATCAACTCAATGTTATGAGCAGTCTGTGCTTTCCTTAAATACTCAGAACTGTGTCACATCTAACTCTAATTATTTTCTATTACATGTGCCCGTGGGGTACTGAATGTTCTGTTTTCTCAAAATTGTTTGTCAATAATTTACTTGCTGTGTCTTCTGATCTTACTGGCCTGGGGTATTGTTTGTTTCCCTGGTGACTTTGATCTTTTTGATTGTGCCAAGTATTTTGAGGAAATGGTGGCATCAGTTCCTGTGCATTTAATTACCACTTCTGCTGTGCATTATACACAACTCATCCTTCCATCCACCTATACCTAGTTTTGCTTCCTAATTTTTTTTACCACTCTCCTTTCTCCCTTCCACTAGAATGGTAACAATCCAGCTCCAACTTCTTATTTCCCATCACACCAGCCATTGGTCTTTGCTCCCAACATAGACACAATTTCTTCTTTTTCTTCTTCTTCTTTTTCCGCTCTTTTATTTTTTATTTTTCTGAACTCTCACTTCTTGAAACAAGCATTTCACTGCCATCAACTTCAACTTCAACCTTGGCTGGCACATGGAAAGCATATATCTGGCTGACATGCTTGCTATAACAGCTTATCGGATAAAACCAACACAAAAGTATTGACGGTAGAATTGTTATAGATTTATAATTCAATATAGATTTTTTGGTATGACTTGACCTAAACTGTAGTCCCATTTTTCACTTTGTGCACTTCATTAAGGAAAAGGTTGAACACGGGAAACCATATCTTGGCTTTTCCATTTTTGAGGAGTAAATGTGGGAAAATGTGTATACAAAAGCAAATCGGTTACATGAGAAGCATATACAGTACGCATTAAAATTATTGTTTAAGTAAATCGACACCATTTCATGATTAATTGGGGATGAAAAATATGACCTGTTTTGGGTGAGAGGAAGTACAGAAAATGTCAACCCCATTCAGCTTTTTAAGTGATAAAACTAGATTGATCCTTTCACTTCACACCATTTACTACTTTCTAACCATTTTCACCTATTGCCATTTTAATTATTTTCAATAATTTCTCAAAGCAAATTTAAATGTCTCTTCGTTAGCAATTTTTGTTCTTTTAATGTTAAATATGCAGAAACATAGAATGTGCCATGAGTCCTTGTAGTTGTCAAATCTGTTTGATTTGACAGGTTCTTCTAAGTCTTGTACAGAGAATTTTTCCAGGCACAGTAATATCCATCTAATTCATTACATGGTTTAAGAGCAAGGACTAACAGCGTGCAAAATTAGAACTACTTTAAGGTCTTTTTTAAATTGCATTCCATGAATAAAAAAGATTTGAAATTATTGATTAGTATGTACAACAACAACAACAACAACATATCCAGTGGAATTCCACAAGTGGGGTCTGGAAAGGGTAAAATGTACGCAGACCTTACCCTGGCTCATAGAGATAGAGAGGTTGTTTCCGGAAAACTCTCGGCAATTATGGATTAGTGTGTAAACTGTATAATTGTTGACTAACAACTTTTTTTCCAATCTGGCTTAGTGAGAATTGCTATCTCGTTTACCTATACTATTGTATGGTTGGTTGGTTGTATTTGCCAATATATTTGATTATACAGATATAGTTAACCTTCAGGGGATAAATTGGCTGAAGTTCCAATCTTTTTTATTTTAACTCATAAGGTACTTTGATAATCACAGCTGGCTTAATTTTTTTCATTGTTCCAGGAAAGAGAATCTAGGAATGTTCAGGTTGTGCATGAGCGTATGAATCTCACACAAGAGATGTTAAGTGTTAATTCATATGCCAGACAATTAGCAGAGCAAACAACACTAGCCAAAGCTTACATCATTATAGCAAAAGAACACAACAACCTTCATCTCGCGTGGGAGCTAAGTACAAAGATAAGAAATTGTCAACTTTTACTCTCAAAGGCTGCAATGCGAGATGAGCCCATTTCTCTAGATGAAGCTGAGTCAAACATAAGAAGTCTATCTTCTCTCATCCTTAAGGCACAGGATGCCCATTATGATATTGCTACCACTATGATGACAATGAAATCACATATTCAAGCTCTTGAAGAGCGTGCCAATGCTGCATCCGTTCAAAGTATGATGTTCGGACAGCTAACAGCTGAGTCTCTGCCAAAGAACCTGCACTGCCTAGAAATCAAGCTCATGGCTGATTGGCTTACAAAAAAGTCACTGCAGGATTTTGCTGATGAGAGGAGAAACTCACCTCGTTTTGTAGACAATAACCTGTATCACTTCTGCATATTTTCAGATAATCTGTTGGCAGTTTCAGTAGTTATCAACTCAACCGTGGCCAATGCTGATCATCCTAAGCAGCTAGTCTTCCATGTTGTAACGGATTCAATACACTATGGAGTGATGCTTGCTTGGTTCCTGAACAATGACTTTAAAGGCTCTACAATAGAAGTACAGAATATTGACAATTTCACTTGGTTGAATTCGTCCTATTCACCTGCTGTAAAGCAGCTAATGGCGGCAGACTCCAGGAAGTATTATTTTGATGGATCTGAAGATACAGGTGTTGAGCCAAAGTTCCAGAATCCAAAATATATATATTTGCTGAATCACCTTCGGTTTTACATCCCTGAGATTTACCCCCAGTTGGAGAAGATTGTTTTCCTTGATGATGATGTTGTAGTCCAGAAGGATCTGACACCTCTCTTTTCGCTGGATTTGCATGGAAATGTGAATGGAGCAGTAGAAACTTGTCTTGAAGTTTTTCATCGTTATTACAAGTATCTCAATTTTTCAAATCCACTCATCAGCTCTAAGTTTGATCCCCAGGCCTGTGGATGGGCATTTGGTATGAACGTTTTTGATTTGATTGCTTGGAGGAAAGCTAGTGTCACAGCCCGATATCATTATTGGATAGAACAAAATGCTGATAGGACGATTTGGAAGCTCGGAACCCTTCCACCTGGACTATTAGCTTTTTATGGAATGACGGAGCCACTTGATCGGAGATGGCATGTGTTGGGATTAGGTTATGACATGAATGTTGACAATCGCCTGATAGAGAGTGCAGCAGTGATTCACTTCAACGGAAACATGAAGCCATGGCTTAAGTTACGCATTAACAGGTATAGGCCTTTGTGGGAACGATATGTAAATCAGACGCACCCACACCTTCAAGATTGTGCTACACATTGATGAAACACTATACTTTTCAAGTACGATTACATACTCGATCCCATCATTGTAGAGTTAGAAATAGACAATTTTGCACTATTAAGGATTCTTCCCTAGTCTTGTTATCAGTTTGAGTAGTGTGAAAAAGGGAACTGATATGACCAAGCATGCTGTATTAAGATAAAGGTTTTAGGGGAATCACTTTTGATTTGAGAGGTTTTCACTGTCTCTACAAATGATAGAACACATTTTTTTAGCAATCTTTGTAATAATCTTGTTCCTTTGATCACATCACACCCCTAGGTAGATATTTGTCTTTGCTCTTTTGTTGTTCTGTACGTGGATCCAATTACTTTAGTTGCTGTAACATACAACATGTGTAAGTGTTTTAGTCTGATGCATCAGGGCGATTAGTAAGTAGTTTTTCTTGACCTTCATTTTTGGATAAAGCAATAAACTGTTTTTTTTTCCAATGAGGGTTTGGGCCTTTACTCGATAGAGAATCAAATGTGATTGAAAATATCTTCTCCTACTCTTTATAATATGCTTAGATAATCGACAGTTTAGAATTTAATTAGAATATTAATAGAATACGTGTATATTTACATACATAAAACATACATTATGCATAGCTTTATTCTAATATGTATCATTTTAACAACGATATATTAATAATTTCAAATGTAACAATCTTCCATTTTCGATAGCACGGTTAATTTTAAAGGTATAAATGAGTAAAAGAAAAAAACGAGTAGAACAATACTTTAAACGAAATAGATACTCCCTTCGTTTTATTTTATATGATATCATTTGACTTAACACAGTATTTTTGAAATTTGTAGTATAAATCATTTAAAAATATTTGTGTGGTTGAAAATTATTTCATTATAAGTAAAAAGATGAATTTTAACTTAAAAAGTATTTCTAACTCAAGCAAGTTACTAAAATGGAGAGAATGTTACATAAAATGAACGACTTTTATGTAATTGAATGATAGATATTTTTGACCTTTGTCGTAAATAGCAATGTGATATCCATCATATACAAAAAAGGATAACCAATCAGAGTGTAGAATGGGAAAATAATTGCTAAATAGACCAATCCTGTAGCATACAACGTGATAACAAAGCAGAGACACAGCACAGAGGAAAAAATCATCTCCAAAGTTGCACATTTTCCATTAACTCGATGGCAAGCTTACCCTCACTCACAAATGGTACCACCAACAACAATCAACAAGACTCCATTGACATAATACTCTCTCCTCTTCCAAAAGAAAGAGGTTGGTTAAGTGATGTTCACGTTCACCAATACAAAGGCTTTTGGTATCCCACAGGAATTCTCCAAGGTGTGTTAGCACTTGAGCACCAACATTTTAAGCCAAAACCAAACAGTATCTTACTAGCAAGTTACCCAAAATCTGGCACCACATGGCTTAAGGCCCTTCTTTTTGCCATTACAAACAGAACAAAATTAGATTTCAACACACACCCTTTGCTCTCTTCAAATCCACATGAGTTAGTACCCCAACTAGAGGCTTATGCATTTAAGCACCCAAAAAATCCAATCCCAAACACTTGTCTAATGCATTCACATCTTGCTTACACTTGTCTACCAGAATCAAACTGCAAAATAGTATACCTCTTTCGTGACCCGAAAGACGTATTGGTTTCTTGCTGGCATTTTGTGCAGAAATTAAGACCCAAAGAAATTCCTTCCATTTCTCTACAAGAAGCATTTGATCAATTCACTAAAGGGTGTTCCCCTTTTGGTCCATTTTGGGACCATGTGATGGGGTATTATAAAGCTAGCTTAGAATTTCCAAAGAGGGTTCTTTTCTTGAAGTATGAGGAACTGAAGAAAGATCCAATCTTTAATGCAAAAAGGGTAGCAGAGTTCTTGGAGCAGCCTTTTTCCTTGGAGGAAGAAAGTGAAGGCATTGTGGAGAGAATAACAGAGCTATGCAGCTTTGACAAGTTGAGCAATTTGGAGGTGAATAAAAGGGGTACACACACTGGATTTTTTATTCCTACTATTACCAACAACATATTTTTCAGGAAAGGCAAAGTGGGTGATTCCAAGAACCATCTTTCAGAAGAAATGATTGAGGTTCTTGATGAAATCACAAAACAAAAGTTGGGTTTTGATTTGATGAACACATCCGACCAGAATCACAGCAACTAGCATCTATTATTGTTATTGCTGAGAAAATAAATAAAAAATTTCGTTAATTATTTTGGTGACCTTATTGCAAGCTTTGGCTCTTGATTCCAATAAATGTGGCCTTTTTTCATTTGTTATGCTTGGCAATTCTTTATCTCCTTCCTAGCTAGCGTGCTATGGATTACGAGTTTTGTTCAAATTTTATATTTATCCTAACAAATTTATAGGATGCCTATAAATCAACAATAATAACATACCCAGTAAAATTCTACAAGTGGGGTCTGGAGAGGGTGTGATGTACGCAGATTTTATATCCCATAGAGGTAGAGAGGTGGTTTCCTGTGAACCCTCATCTCAAAACACAAAGCAGATAAGAACTAGATATGGCAGACATAACAGTATGTAAAAACGAAAAGAGTAGTAAAAGTAGCACACAATACGACATATATTGCGAACACAAGATTACCCCTGCCCAACTAAACCTATTATACCCCTAAGCCAAGCATCACCTAAATCTACCAAATAACTCGCTATTCTAATATGCGATCTCCACGTCTTTCTATCTAGGGTCATGTCCTCAGTAAGATTAAGTTCCGCCATATCATATTTAATCACCTCCCCCAGTACTTTTTCAGTCTACCTCTACCCCTCCGAGTAACTTCCACAGCCAGCCTATCGCATCTCCTAATAGGGGCATCAGTACTCCTTCTCTGCACATGTCCAAATCATCTCAGACATGCTTCCCTCATCTTTTCTGCCACCGGAGCCACCTCAAGCTTCTCCCGGACGTTCTCATTCTTTACCTTGTCACGCCTGGTACTGCCGCACATCCATCTCAACATCCTCATCTCTGCAACATGCATCTTCTGCACATTTGCATTTTCAATTGGCTAACACTCCACCCATACAGTAACGATGGTCATAGGATGCCTATAAATCATTTACTTAAAATTCAACACAGGTTTCAATTCTTGATTTTGCCTATTGTGGAAAATTATTTTACTTTTAATTTTTAACTTGTATTTTAACATGTTTAACCTTTGAATAATAGAAATTTGAATATACTCCCTCTGTACCAAACATAGATGCTTCAATTTATTTGTCCAGTAAAACAAATCAAGAAAGTTATATTAATTTTTTCTCATATAATTTTTATTTTTGAATAAGTATATAAAGTAATAGCAATTTAATTAAGAACTCCAATTTATTATTAATATAAAGTGAATCTAATAAAATCTATTTTTATTTAAAAGAATAACAAAGATGAAACGGAATGTCAAAATAAAAAAGTTGTTGGGACTCTGACTGATTGCTCTTTGTGTGTCGTGAATCTTGTGGATCTAACTTAACCAAATTTTAAAAAAAAGTTGAATTAAATTAAAGAGAATTTTCAAAAGATGTTTTCTGTCACACCACATTATAAAGTTAATTAACTTCTTGTCTTGAAATGTGTGCCCACATGGCTAGATAAGTTGAGCTTGATCTTTAAAGATTAAGCAAATCTAAACTTCAGCTGTAATTCTTTTTTACTACTTTGCAGAACAACCTCAGCAAACATGCAACACATCTGGTTCGACAATGAAATTGTATGTGCGTTGGGGCATAAAATATCGAATTATCCAATTGAATAAATTTTTTTGATGAATTCATTACTTGAAAGTAAAATTTTAGAATTATGATATTTAGATTTGAAATTAGTAAGAGATATTAATAGCATTTGGTATTAGATATTTTTCAAATACTTAATTATTTACCACAGAGCAATATTTCCATTACCTATTAATACAAGTTCAAAGAGAAATTAAATCTAAAGACTAAACATAAATATTCCAAATATATATAATTTTTAGTTTTCATTGGGTATGTTGTGTTGTTTGTATATAGTTTTTATTGTGTCAACTTTATAATACAATAAGCTAGAACTTCAATACAATATTACCAAATTTCTTACCAAATTGAAATTTAATTTACCAATTACCAAATCACCAAATTAAGATTTAAAAATTTAATATTTAATTATCTACTATTTATCTATCAATTACCAAATTAACAAACTCAAAATTTGAAAATCCCTGACTGTGGATACCAAACCCTAGCCCCATAATAATTCTGATCTTCCTCGTGCCCATTCTGCCACCAACTATTGTACTATCATCGGATGGATGGATGTACTTGAATTTCCCCCTAAAAAATAAACATTATATTATTTGTGTATTACGGAACTAGATACTTCTTTCGTCTCAAAATAATTAAATTTTTGAGTTTTTTTTTCAAAGTTCAAAATAGTTGAATTTTTCAAAGTTCAAGATGAATGCTTGAAACTTTTTTCATATTTGTCCTTTCATTTACACTATATATTTATGATTTTACAAAAGACAATAGTGAAAAGTATGATGTAAAATTTGTCTTTGAATGTTTTTCTTAATATGTGTATATTATCTCACAAATTTAATTAATATGGGACAGAGAAAGTAATATTTTGTGTGCTAATATTGATTAAATTTACTGTAAATGAGTTTGTGCTGCTTTATAATGGTATTGATTTGATTTTGTGACACTGATAGGTGTCACTATGCATATCTAATAAACCCCACGAATTTTAAAATATTGTAATTATATTGCTGGACGGTAAGGAGAGAATTATTGATTATGTTTATTATCTTCCTTTTTAACATATAATTTTTAGTATGTCAATATAATTCCATTTTAGAAACTTCACTTCTAAAAAAAAAAACCTACTATGTTTAGGAAAAGGGAAATACTAGTTCAGCCAAAGTTTGTATGGAGGAAATCTTACAAAATTTAGAAATCTAATATTTTGAGGAAAAGGAAATCCTAGTTCAACTAGTTATTTAAAGACCGTACACAATAGGAATTAAAAAAATACTTCATTTGAAGTTATTTGAGATGAGGGTTCCAAAAAACCACCTTTATACCTTTATAAGGTAGTAATAAAATTTGCATATATTCTATCCTCCTCAGACCTCACTCACTGGGTATGTTGTTGTTGTTGAAGTTATTTTATCATAGGGTGAATTTCTTGGGTAGCTGTCATGACTAATGTGCTCAGTATTGCAACACACAAGTCAAATGAATTAGCAGCTAATTACAGAACACCTTAATTCTGCAAACACAAAATCCCCATCTCAAATTTTAAATGATTAGCAATAGCTAGCGGTTTGCGTCTCTTTCTGCAGGGGTCAGTTCTGCCCAGCCGGGTGCATGTGTCGTATATAAGGACAACCCAGTATTATTATACTCGTGCTGCCCGCTATTGGGTCAACATCGAATCTCGAGTACAAGCCAAGGAGAAAGACTGCCCACACAAGCGGTGGAGCATGTGGTTTAATTCGATGAAATCCCCATCTCAAATTTTAAATGATTAGCAATAGCTAGAATACACAAAAAGACTAATCTATTCTAATGAAAAGTTACCAAATTGCTAATTCTGTGTGACCATCTTCAGTTGCACAAGCTCTAAACATTCCAGTTGTATTAAATGGCATGGTAACTTCCCCTGTGGCAGATACAGCAATCAGGCCAGTGGTTCCTTTTGGCGCAGATTCCTCTACAACGTAGTCTGCTGCCTCCTTCAGAGAAAGCCCTTTATACTCCATTAGAGCAGCCACATCTCTTGCTACAGTAGCACGGATAATAGCATCACCTTGACCTGTAGCAGAGACTGCACACAGTTTGTTCGCGTATGTACCTGCACCAATAATGGGAGTATCTCCTATCCTTCCAACCATCTTGTTTACTAGTCCTCCAGTAGAAGTAGCAGTAGCTAAATGTCCATAGCTGTCAACAGCTACACATCCAACCGTCCCTAGCTGACTATCCCCACTAGGAACTGCTGATTTGTCATCTTTAGGTATGGGTCGTGTATTATAGTCTACCTGTAAATTTATAGCAGCAATATTAGCCAATAACATGGAGCAGAAATCTTCTTGGTTGTTAGGATAACAGAAGAGTTTAGTCATAAATCACCAGACCAAGTTTCCAAGAGGGGAAAAGAAGAAGAAAGCTCTGTCAGAGGCATAGCAGCGTAACTACATTTAACCTATTTAGGCTGACACCATAAACTCACTTGGAGGCTACAAGAAGAGAACCAAGTACATAGTAATTTTTTTTGATGCTTGCAGAAAAGAATGTTAAAGCTCTTAAAAAGTCTCAACAAAAAGTTCAGAGTACAACATAATGTATAAGAAAATGGTGGACTTCAATAAATGTCTATTGAAAAATGCATAAGTATGCTATCCTGCAACAAAGATGTAATAATGAAGAGATAATGTTGCATACCTGGACTCTGTTTGCTTCTTTTGCTTGCTTTAATCTCTCAATATTTCGTGGAGTGATAAAATAGTTTGGGTCCCTGGTTTCAACCCCCTTTACAACAGAATCATCACAGTTCATCAAATAGATTCAATGTCAAAAAGGCTAAAAAATGAATGTAACACAACCTCAAAAGTAGGGGTTATTATCAGAGAGAGTTAACGAATGGGAACAGAGAAATGAACTAGTCACTTGCATAAAGAACAGGTAGCTATTTGAAGTCCAGAAAAAGTTAATTAAACAGTATTAACACAAAGAACAATGTATGAGCATCATCATGATACGAGATATCATTCATCGACTGTATGTTCAATTATTAACCTATTGCTTGAACTAGAATAAATTTCAAAAATCCGATTACATGAACAAACAACTAAACCATATAAAGCAATAGAACTGACAAAATCAAGTTTGCCACTGAACCAGGGGCAGAGTCAAGTATGACCAAGAGGATTCAGCAAAATTTTACATAGTATAATTAAAGTTCAAATTATTTTTCATGTATACATAATAGAGTTGAATCCCTTTGGCTTCTTCCTATTTTTACTACTTCATATTTTGAACCAACTTAATGAAAATTTTGACTCCATCACTGCACTACTTTCTCAGTTTCTCTACAATATCTATAAGAGAGACACTAAGTTTTTACAGACCTGCTCTCTAGCAAATGCTTCTGCTCCCTCAAATGCAAGATATATATGTGGAGTTTTTTCCATGACCAGCCTAGCCAGAGATATAGCATTGACAACAGTGGTTAGGCCAGAAACAGCTCCACAGTTTTTCGTATTCCCATCCATGATACATGCTTCCATTTCTACTTTACCATTGCTGGTTAGGACAGACCCTCTACCAGCATTGAAGTATGGGTTATTTTCTAGTTCCCGCACCTGCTTGATCCAAGAAAGTTAAAAGCTATCATAACATCAGTTAAAGGTAAATTACTTATCAAACAGAAACCAGAAGTGTCAAAGCTCCGGGAGGACCCAAGTTTTGCAAGAGCGTTTATATACGGAATGACACTTCCCCTTGCAAGAATTGAAGTTGTGGAAGTATGTATTTGTGAGAAAGATTAAAGCAGGGAGTAAGAGGACTTTTAAAACATTCAACAAAATTAACAACAGTACTATCATCCTGCATGCTAGTGAGAGGCAGACAACTCACGGAGACATCATAAAAGCATGTTATTGAGGTAGAAACTCCTATTCAATCTCAGAGGCTCAGCATCACAACCGAACCCATGGGAGTAGGCACTGCAGCTGAAACCTTGTCGGCTCGCATTTATGCATATGTATAAATGGCTACATCTTTGTATTGTTGTCTGGGTTGCTGCTGGATTTTCTTTGCAGGTGCAGTTAGTTAAAAAAACAGAGGAAACTCTGCCGAAATTTCGATAGAATTCTTAGACTTTAAGTTGTGGCTTTGCGATTTAATACTGGTTTAAGTGCCTAATCGGCACGAGACATGGCCCCGGGGTTGGGCTGTGACAGACCAATTATCTGTTTTCTAGCAGACGATAGGAGGATCATATAGAGATCTCGTTTCTTAAAATCTATTTGAATAATATTAAACGAGGTTTGAATCAGGAACACCAACTTGCAGTGGCTTTTATAGTTGAAATCACTAGACATCTTCATCTATCCAATAGAGAGAGCTATTGAACCTAAGTATCAAACATAGTCAAGTAAGATATGATAGGTAAAATTGTTAGTATACCACGATTTCAACAACGTCCAAAGGGGATTTTTGGGCCTTGAGAGCATCGACGCCCATCTGTAAGCAATATCGGAGAGAGGCTTCTCTGGGCTCACGAAGCGCCGGCGGCATATCCTTGGGTATGTCACCAGCTCCACCGTGCAACGCTATAGCCCAACCCATTACTACCAATTCTCCCCAACGATGTTCCACTGTTTTTGATTAGAGGGAAATATTAAACCTGGAATTTAGTATTTTATTCTAGTTGCAAAATTGCTATATTTAAATTCAAGTAAATGAATGTTTTAATATTGTTAATAATCTGAAAATAAAATTAATAACTCACATTAAATTCAAAAATATTGTTAATAATTTTCACTTTTTGATCATTAACTCGAAAGTTGAGTGTAAGAACTACTTTTAAGCTAACAGTCATGTCAAATATATTTGAATATTCTTAATTAAAATTAATTAGGATAAAAGGTCAAATATATTCTTATACTATCGAAAATAGTATAAATATCGTTATATTTTCGATTCAAATATACCTCTTCAATTATACACTAAAGTTTAGTTATACCCTTTCAATTATTATTTGTGCTAATTTATCCTAGTTATTATTATTTGTGCTAATTTATCCTTATTCTTAGTTGACAAATACGTGACGAATTTAAAAATAAATAATCTATCCCTTATTTTAATAGATCCACCTTAAATCTACTCATTTGACTCATTTAGGTCCATTCATTTTATAGATTCACACTTAAGTCAATGTTCGACAAAAGATAAAAAGTTATTTGATTTTCTATTTTGTTGTGCCTATACTAACTTGTACTAAACTATCTCAAATATAAATGCTCTAGAATATATCCTTACAGCTAGCAAATAGTAAGAATTAATAAGAGCCTCTAAGCATTGGGCAAATAAAATCTTAAACGTCCAGTAAATAAAGTTTTCATTATTACCCATTCTGACAAAATAGGTATTCAAAATCATCAGGTAATTAAATATGTAAGGGTATTCTAACAAAGTATATCTATCATAAGTACATGCTTACTCTTATTCAGTCCATAAAGTGAATGGGACGAAGATGAGAAATGAGTTTGTAAAGTGAATAGCATATTAAAATTAGAATAAATTATTTGTTCTAAATTCCTCACGTGTTTATCCAACTAAAATAAGGATAAATCAACACAAAATATAACTATATGGTATATTTGGACCTAAAGTATAAATAGAGGGTATATTTAGACTTAAAATATAAGTAGAGACGAATTCAAAATTTGAGACAGTTCATGAACGTGAATAAGGATTGACATAATAAGACAAACCTACCTAATAAATCAAATAATGTCCATTTTGTGCTGCCTAGTTTACCAGTACTCTCTGACGACACAAACATGGTAATCTTAAATTATGTAGAAAGACATTTAAACATAGTAAGTGTAACAGCAGCCATCCCTAATATTAGGATTGGGGCTGTATACAGTAAGAAGAGACTAGGGGAAGCAAAGCACCAAGCCAAACATCTAAGACAACTCTGATATACTCCTGAAGTAGGATTCTTCTTCCTCTATTACACCCTGCATGAACAACGCTCCGTATTAGCAGGTTTTCAAGAACGTTCTGATGCTTCAACTTTAAAACAAATTTTCTATTGTCAAACCTTGATTATCATTATGGCGGCATCCTTGTGCAAAACCTCATTGTACTCGTGACAAGTAATATTCTGCAATATTTAAAAGTGACTTTCCGATCATTTCATATACAGGGAGAATGATAGCATTTAACTAAATGGCACTAAATACTAACTTGTACACAGTTAGGGCAGCCGGTATCACCAGAGCAACAACATAATTCAAGAAGTTCCAAAGCAGCAGTCAGCAGCTCACTGAAAATATGCTGCACCTGCCAGTTCAAATAATACTTTTTCTCAAAAGAGGCTCTGACAATATTGTATGTACTAATTTGTGCAGTAAGGCATTGGATAAATTTTGTCCATGGTTTAAGATAAATCAGAGACAAAGTGGCTTAGCATTTCCACTTGAATAACAGCCATTAGTTTTTGGCTTTAATACCACATCCCGTTTACCAAGCAACAAGCATAAGATTTACTTTGTTCATTTGCTAACCATGTTCAGTCACAAAAATAATCAAGAGTTTCAATTGCTTTTTTATAAATACTCTCTATGATGAAGGTCAAGTGTGGGTTCTTTATATGTAGGTCAAGTTTGGTTTTTTAAATAAATATTCTCTATGATGAAAAATCCACTCTTACACTTAAAAACAATAGCAGTTTCTCAAATGCTTTGCATATTTTGGGCAGTCTAAGTTGTCCCCTTGACACAAGTTTCAACCACATCTTATACAAGCCATTCAGCAGCTTATGTCATGCATGCTCTTCAAAGGAGTTCTGACTAACATCCTAATGAATTTCACAGTCTCTTTCAAAACCTAACCAATTAAATTCAGATCTCTCTGTTCAAAGTTTCCTGGTATTCCTCAGAATCTTTACAAATGGCACCAACCGTCCAACTAGCTTGTAAAATACTCCATTTGTTTCAATTTGTTTGTCCTATTTTGACTTAGCACGGAATTTAACAAAGTAAAGGAAGACTTTTAAATCTTGTGGTATTAAATTAAAAATAAGTCAAATGTGTAGGGACCGCACGTGCCCACACCCCAACCCCGCATTAGTATGATATTGTTCGCTTTGGGCCAAGTTCTCACGGATTTATTTTTGGGCACCTCCCAAAAGGCCTCATACTAATGAGGTTGTGTTCAACCTTATAAGTTGGTCATTTGCTCTTTTCCACAATCGATGTGGGAAGAGTTTGCATCCCAACAAACCTCCCCTCAAACTCTGACCACACAATCTCGTGACCTCCCCTTCAGCGATTATCGATTTCAAATCTGCAACCATCTTGTGCCGCCACAACCACCCGTGGGACACGCCGCCCGACCATCTATTCCTGTCGGGAAGAATTTCGACACAAGGCATTACTGCAGACCTCCACATTGCTAGGTTACACCATCTGATCTTCCAAATCATCTTACACCACCGTTATCACCCAACGGGACACGCCGCCTGTACCACTACTTGACAGGAAGACTTTCAATACAAGGCACCCTTGAAGATCTTTGGTCTTGTCACACACCGAGAATTCCGCATGCGTTGGTCCATCACTTCGGTCCTCCAAACCTAGGCTCTGATACCACTTGTAGAGACCGCACGTGCCTACACCCCAACCCCGTATTAGTATGATATTTTCCGCTTTAGGCCAAGCCCTCACGGATTTGTTTTTGGCCACCTCCCAAAAGGCCTCATACTAATGGAGTTGTGTTCAACCTTAGTTGGTCATTTGCTCTTTTCCACAATCGATGTGCGAGGAGTTCACCGAAATGCCCTTTAATTAGTGCTCTTAAATATGCGATATGAAAAATTAGAATTAAAGGGTTGCTAAAAAAGGAAAGATGCGCTATTTTGAAATGGAAAAAAAAGTGGGACTGTGACAACAAAAGTATGGAATAATTTCAATATCCAAGGAATAAAATGATTTAAATATAAAAGAGAAGGCTAACTAAGGTAAATAGATATCTAAATCCTGAAAACTCAACAAGAATATTATATACAAGGAGACATAACTTTTGATTCTCTAATATTTCCCCCCCAAGCTGGAGCATAGAGATAAAATCATGCCCAACTTGTTACAGAAATAATCAACTCGAGTTTCATTCAACGCTTTTGCCAAATTAGCTAGTTTCTCTCTTTGTCCTCGTGTAGCTAGTGCAAATTAGGTTTTCTTGAATCTTTGCATGAATAAAATGACAATCAACTTCAATATGTTTAGTTCTTTCATGATAAACCGGATTTGAGGCAATATGAAGAGAAATTTGATCATCGCACCAAAGTTTTGCTAGTTTATGATGCTTTAATCCAATCGTAGTTAAGAGATGACGTATCCACATAATTTCACATGCAGACTACGACATAGCTCTGTACTCGGATTCGATACTAAATCGATATACAACACCTTCCTACTTCTCTATGATACTAAATTCCCTCCAACAAAGACACAATAGTCTGTAGCTGATCTCCTATCAGTTTTGGATCCAGCCCAGTCAGCATCAACAAAACACTCCGCGCGAGTATTACTGTAATTGTTATACAATATGTCAAGTTCCTAGAATATGTTCCACAACTTTCCAAATGTTTGACTGTAGGTGCGGACATGAACTAATTAACAACACTTACCGCAAAAACAATATCTAGACCAGCCACAATCAGGTAGTTTAACTTCCAACCAACCTTTTATATCTTTTTGGATCATTAAAAGGATCACCATCATCTTTCATAAGATATACATTGAATAGCATTGGAGTATTACAGAGTTCGCTACCAACCTTTCAGTGTTTACAAGAAGATCAAGAATATACTTTCTCTAAGACAAAAAAAATTCCCTTCTTAATTTTGTTCACTTCTACTCCTGAGGAGTATTTCAACTGGCCTAAGTCCTTTGTATGAAACCTAGTATGCATGAAAGACTTGAGGGAACGAGTTCTTGCATAATCACTTTCGTGATGACACTGTCATCAACATATAACAAGGAGGATAAAGCCAGCTTTTGATTGTAGATAGAATATTGAGTGATCACATTTGCTCATTTTCAACTCAAAATCCTGAACTACCTCACTGAACTTGCCAACCAAGCTCGGGGACTTTGTTTCAAGCCATAGAAGGACTTCTTCAAATGACAAACTTTCCCATGCTCCCCCTGAGAAACAAAGCATGGTGGTTGCTTTAGATACACTTCCTCTTGAAGATAACCAAAAAGGGATGCATTCTTAATATCCAACTGATATAAAGGCCAATTCTTAGAAGCACCTAGACAAATAACCAGGCGAACAAAAGGAGTTTGGCAATAGAAGAGAAAGTGCCTGAATAATCTATCCCATATATTTGAGCGTATCATTTAGCCATAAGTCTAGCCTTAAGTCTTGCTACAGGACCATCTGGATCAACTTTAACTATGAAGATCCACTTACATCCCACTTATTTCTTTCCCTTCCGTAAATCCACCAAATTTCGTGTGTGATTTCCTCTAAGGCATGTATTTCATCAAGTATTGCATCAGGCCACCAGGATAATTCAAAGCTTCTTTCACTGTTTTGGGTACAAAGATAGAGTCTAGAGAGGTAATCAAAGATCTAGACTTAATGGATAAACTATCATATGAAACAAAATTAGCAATGGAATATGTGAATTTGCAACTATGAGTACCTTTGCGAAAAGCAATAGGGAGGTCAAGCTTTTCCGTAGGATCTGGTGGCAAATGTATTATTGGTCTCTTGCCTCCGGGAGTAAACTAGAACAACTAGTGGTCATGCTATCGTAGATGGAGTAGGAATTGATGGGACAATAGTCGATTGATCCTTAATAAAAGAACTTTGGGTATAAAGAGTTAACATTTGATTCTTCCATCAAAACGCAAGTAACCTAACAGGCTAACCACTCATTTTCCTCTTCATGTCCTGTAGAAATTGGAGCTAAATAGAAGAACGGTGTAGACTCTAAAAATGCCACATCAATTGACACCAAATATTTGTCAAGTTCAATAGAATAACATCAGTACCGCTTCTCAAGGCAACAATAGCCTAGAAAAACACACTTCCGTGCCTTGGGATCCAACTTCATAACACATGATCGAACATCTCGAACATAACATGTGCAACCAAATACCTTATGTTCCACTGGAAAAAGTGACTTGTTTGGAAAAAGAACACTATAATGGTATTACCAGCATAGCACAATAGATGACATGAGATTAATCAAAAAGAAAACCGTAGAGACTGGAGTCAGCCCAAAACTGTTTAGGAACCTTCATTTGGAACAAAAGTGCTCGAGTTGTCTCAAGTAGATATTTGTACTTTTTCTCAGCAACTCCATTTCGAAAGCAGATAACCAGTCCATTACCTAACCAATGTGAGACTTTTACCCACTTTAACACCCCCCCTTCACGCCCAGGCCCACCTGGAGTGTGGACCAGGTGCCTAAATGGAGATGGACCTGACTCAGATACCATGTGACAATAAAAGAATGGAGTAATTTCAATATCTATTATCCAAGTAATACAATGATTTAAATACACGTAAAGACAAGGCTAACTAAGGTAAGTAGATATCTAAATCCCGAAAGATCAACTAGCATATCCTATACAAGGAAACATATAACTTTATGATTCTCTAACAAGGACAAACAAATTGAAATGGAAGGAGTAACATAATATCATTAAAATCAAATCATGATGGAAAGGGAACCAAAAGCATAGTTCACCTGTGCTGAAATGCCAGTCCCTCCAGGATGTGGATCATAAAGCAGAATTCTTTCTGGAAAATTGCGGGAATCATAAGGGTTTACACACTCTGAGGCCAAATCAGATGAATTGCAAATTATGTACCTTCAGCACAAGTTTCAGGATGCAATAAGAGAACAGTACTAATGCATCTTAAGTCAGACAGAGAACATGTTAAGCTAGATCCAAAAACTTGTGCGGTTGAATGTGAAACTTACATAGGAACAACATTAAGAAGAGCATGACAAGCAGCATGTAAGCCTCCTCGGAATGAATAATTTAAGGTCTCTACAGCTTTCCTTATGGTTTGAGGAACTTGAATCCAGACAGC
Organism: Solanum sejunctum; assembly: GCA_025642045.1. Taxonomy (NCBI): domain Eukaryota; kingdom Viridiplantae; phylum Streptophyta; class Magnoliopsida; order Solanales; family Solanaceae; genus Solanum; species Solanum sejunctum. The sequence continues at coordinate 24,579,861 of JAOTQJ010000072.1, read as the reverse complement.
CTACATGTGCATCAAAAGCTACAAATGACAAAGAAGAAAGAGAAAACAGTGATAAACAAACATCACACACGGAGGAACTTCAGAAACAGTTCAAACTGGTATTCACCTGGGTTTCATATGTGTAATTAGGAAGTGAAAGTTCGACAGTGTCAAAGACTTGGTTGCTCTTTTTCCATATTTTGCGGAAACCAAACCACGTGGTCGTTACCTTGCAACTTTGTGCTTGGGCAGTTGTTCTTGGAAGTTGCAGACTAGTGGTTCTTGTTGGGTAAGCCTAAAGTGGTAAAATATGTATCATGTTCAAAACAACATTAACTGTGATGTAACAGCTGAATTTATAAATGACATGGAATACAAAGAGTGACTTCACAAGTAGCATGCAATAAGCAATAGGAGAATTTTCTTTTTCTTAAATAAGACCAATAAAGCATTTGTATATCAAAATTAGCCAGTTAAGTAAGGATCTCTCTACGATGACAAGTGCATTCGAGGAGTTCATCATATGAAAGCAGGCATATCTACCAATCAGCAGTAAACGTGAAATGAAAAGGCCATGCTTTTTTAAATATCTACTGTACTTTTGATGAGGCTGGAAGTTCAGGGTTTTCCTTGACTAACGGAGCTATTAGCTCAGCATAATATGAGAAGGCTAGCAGGACACGTGATAGAGAAACAAAATTACACGAGAAGCAGTTCAAGAGGAAGGAAGAAGATGCAGAAAAGGTTGATCAAGAACTCTGGATTACCCCCAAAACATTGTCTGATCAAATCTCAGTGTTAAAAGATCAGAAATGGCAGCATTATCCAGCTCTTAAGAATGATCAGCCACAAAATAAGAGAGTCAAGGAACTTGGTTCTTATGACTAGTCAGGTGTGCATCTCCTTTGCATCACATATTCTGACACACCTTATTGTTGAGGTGAAACAACAGTAGCATAAAGATTCCTCTCTGGAGGGCAGAAACTAAGCTTCTTTCCTGTCTCTAATTTGGGATAATGTACATGACATCCCTAACTATCTCCATACTAGATTACTGGAGAGAGACTTGACAGTAGCTCTAACACATGGTAGATATTACACAAACTGTAAATGGGTCCTTTGGTTCGCGAACAAGTTAGACCAGGATTAGACTACAGAGATTAGATAATAATGGGATTATTTATTGAATAAGCTTTTTTCTGGTAGATGTTTGGTTCATTGTATAAAAACTGGGATATACAGAGTATAATATAAACATGCTTTCCTTTTAAAACATATAAACTTGGATAAACTTTATTTCCACTTTTAACCTTGAGCTTCTTAAATTTGAAAGACATTTAGGTTATTTGATTGTTTTATCCCGTGATAGCTAATACCGGGAGTATTATTCCACATGGAATCTGGTAAAAACATAGCACCAAAAATTGTGGTATAACTAATACTAGGGTTTTGCCTTATACAAAAAACAAAAATCCAGCCAAACATGGAATTCAATAATCCCACCTAACTAGACAGTGACCAAAAAACACACATCATGAATTCTAGACGTTAACTGCTCTAGAAAAAAAGAAGACTGAGGCAACCCTTGAAAAGTATGTAGGAAAATGAAAAGCACTACTTGAGACATACAAACTTGGCACCAGTGACTTGGACATCAGTATAGTCCCGAGTTTTGGTATAATATTTCAAGTCCGTTCGTTGGCACCAAGCAATTCTGTTTGACACATCAAGCTCCTTCACAAGATACGTCTTCCCTTGATTCATATAATTAGCCCCTTCATAAACCTGTAAAATAAATACTTAGTCATATTTCAACTCCTTCTCATACAAGACATTCCCCAAAACCCTCTCTAACACTTAGCCAAATATTTCATTCAAAATCAAATGTCTCAACGCATTCGGGATCACAAGGAATTCACTCAAGCTTCAAGTTCTCGTTGGGCCTGAACTGATTAACTTGAAAAGGTAACTTCAAAAGAAGTCAAAAGAAAACCTCAACAATTGAAGAGTTCTGTTGCACCAAAATAATACACAGATGCGTATATTTTTTGAAAACTACTATGCAGCACACTCATGTACTTTTTGGAAACTAATATACTCAGAGATGTATAACACACATGAATAATGATGATCTCTCTCTCTCTCCCTCTCTTTTTCGTATTTATATTTTGGTTCTTCCGCCTTCTGCCAATAGGAATAATCACAAGAACTTGCCAAATAAGTTGCTATTAGTTTACCTGAAAGAAAGCCTTGCTTTCTTCAATTTCTTCCAGGAGTTCATTCTTTTGAATGTCAATCACTTTGTACCTCTCGGTTTCTATGGCTCGAATACTAATGGCACTTGAAGGCATCTTCTGTTAACAGCATAGAATGGTTTAGAAAACCTAATCACACCCAGCTCACAAGCACAGTATCGTTTTAACACTACACTCAAAGGATCATACCTCCAACCCGATGTAGCTCCATATTCTGGCTGCAGCACTACATGATATATCTGTACTCAGAATTCCCTTGTTTTTAAGTGCCATTATGATACTCTCCAAGCCAGGGCCAAAGTATTTCTCGTCATCAGACAAGCTCAGTGGATGTTCAAAAGCAGCAGCAGCCAGATGCTGTTCAAGAACCTGCTAGTCATACACTTTTCAAATGTTAAGTGAATTCTCTACCTGACACACAGCTCAATCACTAAAAAAATGAGGGCAAGGTCAAGAAAACCCAAGAAGAAATCGAAACGACCTGCCGGTTTCTTGCATCTATATGACAACATTCAATTGGGCCCCTGAAAATTTTCTGGGGAAATTTCATGAAATATTGATCCAAAGGCCCTTCAAAGGCAACATAAATAGCAAGGGATGCGTTTCCCCGTCTGCCTGACCTTCCTGCTTGTTGCCACAAACTTGATGAAGAAATATTCGAACCATCTCAGTATCGGAGTAGAAGTGTAAACCTTCGGAGGAACACAAACAAATAGCAATACCTAGCTATACTGCCTGGAAAGCCTAGATGTAGGGTTGCATCAATATGTCCTACATCAATACCCAATTCAAGAGCATTTGTAGCAGCAATACCACATATACTACCATTGAAAAAGTCATGCTCAATTCTTCTTCGATCCTGTTCCACGAAGAACTACAGTCAAGCTATCTTTTTGCCAGTATCCAAAGTATGCTTACTTTAATTTGTATGTTAGAACAACAGGCATAAGTGCCAAATGGAAACTACAGAAGCGAGAATTAGTTATAACGAGTACTAAATTTTCATATAGGGTAAATAAAGTGACAGAAGATCAAATTTTTTATTTTATTTGTTTAATTGGGGGTCGGGGAAGGGGAAATGGGGAAAGGGATTACAAGATGGAGAATTGAACTCTCACCAACAAGGTGAATATTCAGATAGCCAACTAACTAACTGATTAGATTGAGCCAGCAAAATTGATATTAGGCAGTAACATGACTTAACTTGGAATCAGCATATCCAAGGCTCTGAAATCCTTAGTAGAGGTAACATTTTCTTTTTTCCTATTCTGATAGGTAACATTACTTTAAACCCTTGCTTACAAGAAAGTTATCTGTGAAACCCCGTGAATTTCTATAATTAATTCGGACACTAACTTCAAGTTTAAGGATGCAACTTTATCAAACTTGAGTCACGCAGGAGTCAGGACCTGCACGAATATAGCAAGCAATGGGAACACTTGTAATTAGCATAATTGGAATAAATTACAACTCCATGGAGTAAGCATTAAATTAATTGAATGAATCAATATGTTAGGAATAATTATTGAGCAATGATCAATTTGTGTAATCATTTTACCAACAATCAATTGGCAAAGGAGGTTGATGTTACTGTCCTTTCCTGTAAACCCTACACTGCTTTTTTAATTAACTGTCATGCTTTTCATTGTTTTCATCTTCTTATTGAGTTTGATGCACCTGAGCTGAGGGTCTATCAAAAATAACCTCTCTACCTCCTCAAGGTAATCGTAAGGTCTGGTACACTTTAGTCTCCCCACACCTCACCTAGTGGGATTTCACTAGGCAAGTTGGCGTTGTTGTCAGCAGCGGCAGCGGCGGTGGCAAAAGAGAAGACAAAATTAAAAAAAAGGTACGTTGGGAACCGAAGCTAATGATTGGCAGTAACTAAAAAGAATTAAGAGGAAGGCCAAATCAGAAAAAGTTACGGAAACAAGGATCTTAATTAGCTGGACAATGAACTAGATATTGCATTTACTAAAGAGCTTAAAGGATTAAAATGCCAAGGATCAATATCCAAAAGTGGGATGCAATCAATCAAACAAAGCAGCGAAGCTTTGCAATTGCACCAAGGAAGGCGTCAATAACTTTTTAAAACCTGGGACAGGTTGCGTGTGTCCCTGCAAGCAAGTGGAAAATATGGTAGAGCATTTCATTAGTTGGAGTTTGCTTTTGGAGGCTAGGGAGAGAAGAGAGCTCTTCCAACATCAATACTTCTTTGAGGTGACTATTAAACGCGTTTCTTCATAGATTTAGTCCATAGCATACAAATCTTAACTCCTCAACATCATGGAAATTATATATTTTTGAAGAAACCTCAAGAATATTACGCTCCATGAGCATCATAGACTACACTTTTGAAAAAATATTTGGATTTAAACATCGATGCATGCAACGCTAAAAAGCTAGTCTAGAAATAGGAAAGTTTGTTGGTAAAGAAGATGAATAGTGATGGGTTTGCTTAAACATTCGAGTTTCTATAGGAGCAACCAGGTGCCATAACATGTGTTGGACAAATTGGAGTTAAAACTCAAGGATTTGACTTCTGAATTGGGAAGCATGGATTCTTGCTTATCTTGTCAAGTTCAATCCTTTTCATAGAGTTTCTATAGATGGGATTATGACTTGGGTTGGTTTGCTCAGGTCGGGTAGAGTTCCGGGTGGCAGTCATGTGTATTTGGGGTGTGATATTATCCTAACAAATACAGAGTGTCTGTCTAGGTTACACAGTGTAGTTCTTTTCTTTTGGTTGTATGCTGAGAAGATCAACTCTTCATTGGTCTCTTATTTCTAGCAAGAGCTCTCTTATGAGGGAAGTAACATTACATGACCTGGAGTAACTAGTATGCAAATCCAAAGCTCTGAACGACTTAGTAGAGACACATCTTTTCATTTAATAGGTAAGAGAACCTCAAACACTTAACCTTTTTTTTTTTTTCTTTTTGATGAAGTTAAGGGAATTTCATCAAATGGCATCAAGAAAATGCGTAGAAAACATTATACAAAAAGGGTCTCCTCCTGTACGAAAACTTACGAGAAAGTATTTCTTACAAATACAGTTTATCTGCATCTGGAACTAGTGTAGCACTTCTTTTGGTATATCCTGAGGAAGTTATTTCTAAGTTGATTCAAACATCTAATGAGAAAATATAAATTGTAAATGTCTTTCCTAATTCATACTCCAGAATCTAAGGCAGAAATCATTTGGCAAATTTGCAGTCTAGTTTGAAGTATACCACTAGCAACTAATTATTTTATTTATGACGAGAATCAGCCACAACTAATTTATTGAACAAGTGGGAAATGGATGCTTTAAAACGGATGAAAATGAAACAAAGTCAAATTGATTTACAAGCCAATCCTGTAAGCAAGTTTAGAGCAACATGAAAAATACTTGTCTAAGTAAATTTCCTGGGAAAAGATTAACCAAAGAGGATGACTCAACTGTCCTCAACCAAGTTAAGAATCTTACCTCAGCAATGTAACCAGCTCGGTAAGCGCATATAGTATCAACTAAATGAGGCGCTGTTTCCTGAAGAATCTCCCGCCTTAGGACAACAAAATATTCCAGCATACTACACTGTTAATAGAAGATAAATTAGGATGAACAATAAAACAATATAATGGAATTTCACTTACGTGTAACATAAGACAAGCTCACAAAGTTTGCGTGTTTTACAAAATGCAATACAACGAAGACCATGCTGCATCATTTCTGCAAAAAGGCAAGAAACCTCCAAAATGGGACTGCAAACAGAGACACACATAATGCTGTTAGAAATTAAGTCACTTCTCTAAGATCATGAAATAACAAAAGGAGGAAAAAAAGTGGGGAAGAAAATGCAAGGGGCAATAAGGTAAGGGCACTCCTGTTAGGTCCAAATTCCAAGAATCTAACACATTCTCAAGCATCCAACTAATGGAGTGATGAAGTGAATCACATATATAATAAGGACAAAAGTGAAAGGATTATATAGCGAAGATCTCTTCGCGTTACTTCTTTCGTCCCATATTAATTATCATGTACATGACTAATTTTTAACAACTAAAATTAATATAATATTTTAAAATTATCAAAAAACTATTAAAAAAAATTACAACTGACAGCAAGAGGAATTCACTTGTGTAGATAAATGATATACATATATATATATAGCAAGTCTACAAGAAGAACTCAAAAGAAAAACTACTATAAGGAACATGTGAAAAAGCCAAGGTGCAAGACTGAGGTACCTGGCACTAACTGATAATCTAACAAAAGCCTCTTAGCATGGCAGAATAAAAGTTTGCTAATGCTGATTTGAATGCTTAAATCTTTTGCAATGAAGGCAATAGCTATTTTTACATTATCAGTAAGAGATCTCATGCAAACTATTTCAGAATATTTTTCACTAGACCAAATGCCATTACTAATTAAATGCAGTAGCCTTATCCACTTTAATCTTGTTTTATAGGTTCAGATGTTCATTTACTCCAAAGTAGCAATGGAGTCGGTATTTTCATCACAATTGTTTTTTTTTTCATACGTAAAATACTTACCATAAATTATAGAAAGTATTCCTACTATCACCCTGCCAGTACATGGTGACATACACAATACAACCAGTCTCTACTAACAAGTTATCAAAATCTGATATAAGCGTACAATATCCAAACAAATTTGCTGACATGGGGGTATAACCTGCCTCATGTTTGACAAAGGCATGTAGTGTAACCTTGCTTTTAGTTATCCTCGTTCTGGTGCGTTCTTTGCATTGGGCTTCTGTAAATTGCAAAGGAGAACTGATGCCCTATACTTTACCCTAATCTCTTCAGAATTCTTACAAGTTCATTGCTTAATGTTATATCTAGATGTATTCTCTCCACATCACCTACTTGACTTGTAATCTATTCAGCCAATATTTTCTCATTCAACTTTCTTTATTAGAGTGTTATCTTCCTTGTAAATAATTACTCATTCACTTCCATACAAATAGGCATGTAATAGGAAGTATCATGTTATATATTGTTTCCTAAGCCTAAAACTTTTTTTCTTTCAAATTTCTTAACAAATTGGTCACGCTTTGAAGAATAAATCCTGGTATATATGTAGAGAAATGAAACAGAACTTGCTTCCTTCCTGATGCAGCGAAGATGATTGTAGTAATCCTCTGGGTCATTTTTCCTTTATTGCATTATTTCTACCATTTAGGGCGTTCCTATAGCGACCCCAAGTCATTTATGACCTGCTGGCACTGGTAACTCGGTCCCCTGGTCGTTTGTTAGGGAGTTATGCAGTTTTTCGTGTTTTGGAAGGCCTTATACCTTGAAAAGTTGATTTTTGTGCTCAGTCGGCCTATGATGCCTACTGAGTGTTGTTGTCCTGGTACTTATACTACACTCTGCACCTATTTCATGATGCAGGTCCGAGCACCAGTCACCAACGTTGATTGATCGAGCTTGCAGCAGTCCACACTGGAGACCAGGGTGAGGATTTGGCGTGTTTGGATCATCTTGTCTCCTTCAGCTTGTGGCTGGTTTTTCTGACTTTCTGAGACTAGCCAGATTTGTATATATATTTTTGGTCCACTTTTAGGACTTGTACTTTTTATTATGTGTATAGCAGCTTTGTACTTGTGACTTCCAAGTTCTGGGAGGGACTTCTTGTATATGTATTTTCAATTAGATTCCGTCTTTATTCTTTTTGTATTGCCTATTTATGTTAGATTTTGCTAGGTCCCACCCCCCCAAAAAAAAACCATTACTTACAGTTCCGGGATACAGATTGGCTGCCTATCGGCGGGTTATGGTAGGCACCATCACAACCTGAGAAATCAGGTCATGACAATGATCCAGTTCGTAGGGACGAAAAGATACAGACCTTTTACAATACACATTTAGGTAACAGAATGTGAGATCTATAGCTAATTCTCTTTTATTAGGAAACGAGATATATATCAAATAAGTTGACATAAAGCAGGAAATGCTTTTCACCTTGATCTTCTAGCAATCAGATGCTTGTCAACAGAGCCATCCTCAATGCCAGTCTTAATTCTCTTTGAGATCTGCAAGATAAAAGAACCTCAAATGACGGGAAACAGCTTCCAATTGAATACACGCGAATTATAGGACCTTATTAGAAAACCTACCATGTTCAGGCGCAAAGGAGGATTCCAAAACACAAAATGCTTTGAGCCAGATGGACTGCCATCATTCTGAATCAACTGTATTGTTGGTAGATTTGAGAGCTCCTACATAACCCCATGGCAACTAGATGAGATATTCAAATGATCAACAAATATTAACTAGTCTGAAATGATAAGAGTATATACATGGGAACCCTCTATTTGAAGTCTATAACATGCTAACATTTACGAGGTTCATCACAGATTTCAGCTTTAGATGAATTCCCCAGATAAAGGTGGAAGAATCTGCTAATGCAAAAGATAAAATGGCATAAATTTTGAGAAAAACATACATATAAATATATTATATTATAGGTACACTATATTAAGTGAGAAGCCCCAAAGGAAAAGGCTGAAAGACCAAATTGCCCATCAAAAGTTGAATGACTTCTTTTACCATTCAAGTAAATACTGCTACAATAACATTTTTGTACAAAAATGAAATTACACATTCTAATTAAATAAATTAAGCACATTAGAGCAGCAGCTCTCTTGTAATGTGTCGGTAGACCTAGTGGGTGAGCTATGTTTGTTATTCTTAGCCAAAATGGAATGGTTGATCCGTCTAACCAACCAACGCACTCTCCTGGCATGTAGAAGAAAGTTGTGATTGAATTGTATAAGTGATCTTAACTATTTAGAAGACGGTTTCTTCCATTTTCAACTCTCAACACTTTTTGTGTATTCCTTAGAGGTGGCAAGTATGTCCCTTCCTTAAGTGCATTCTGGTGTTAGCACATCTCTCTTTCAAATTCTTCTTCATTTTTCATGTCATAATGTAAGCCATATGGATATAACTGTAACTCTGTAAGCACTACCTAGGATAATTAAAGAGTATTTATAGTAAAACTATGCACATTATTGAATACCTTTGAGTGCTCCACGGGATTTCCAGAAGTCGCAGTAGAAAATATAAATGATGGATTACTGCCATACACTGCACGAGAAATCAATATAAGGACAACTTTTCATAGAAGGCACAAACAAAACATAGAAAAAGATAAAGGGGTCTCATGGTAGCAGTAAACAGAAGGGAAAAGGTACCATGAGAACAAAGTCGGTGCAGTCTCCTCAAAATAAGAGCAGTATGACACCCAAATGCCCCCTTATACGAATGAGCTTCATCAACAACGACAAACCTGAGATGTCCAAATGATATTAAGGTGACAAAATTTGACTTAAAAAGGAAAAAAGAAGAAAAGATTACTTCCAGGGACACTCAACAGAAGAAAAAGAACGGACCAGGAAATGTTCAAACAAAGTAGTAATGTGAAACAAACTAGGACTAAATAATCAAAAAATTTACCTAAGATTTGATAAAATTCGACTGAATTGTCTATGACATGGCAAGATTGAGACATGCAACATATCAGGATTTGTGATCAACTGAAAAAACAGATGAAATTGCAGTAGTCACATAAGAAAAGGGAAAGGAGAGGTAGGAAACAGACAGGCTCTGGAAAGGACCAGAACAGAAATCTCAGCCTATCTAAACATCAAAACTTACTGAATACCAGTCTAGCATTATCACGCAGCCACTTCCTATCCATCTGAGAAGTGTCCCCATCATATACACCAATTTTGAGGTCAGTGCTAAAGTCGCTTGTCATGTTCAATAAAGACCTTAGCTGATCTTGTGCTAAAGCCTGCATTGACAACACAAACAATGTGGAAGCTGCCGCAATGGTGCTAATGACTACAATGGAATGCGCTAATTACACAAAGCATATCCAACAAACATAAGCAAAAAATATACAGAAAATGACTTCTGTGAGACTAGCATTCCCAAAGGCTAACTTTTCAATAACTAAGCTTGAAACTATAAAGCAAAGAACCTTTGTAGGAAAGAGGTACAGAGAACATGCTGACAAATTATGGGATAATACTTCCAGAACTGGCACATTGTAGCAAAGAGATTTCCCACTGGATGTCAAGGTAGCTACAACAACATTTTTCCCCTCAAGAGAAGCCTGTATAGACTCAGCCTGCAGATTTATAAAGCTTAGAAGGTTTTGGATAAAAGTTTTGTTTAAAGGGAAATGATATTAGATAGACCAGCATATTACTTGATGGCTATATAATCTTGTAATTCCAATATTTTTCAATGCCAATATTGTGCTTTCTGAAAGTGTGCTTGGGATGTCAACATAGGTGGAATTGCGGGCACCGATATTTTCAATATGAACAACCTGCACCAGGAATAGAAATAATGGTGGACAAATGTGGGTTAGCTCTTACAGCAATAATTGGCTGTACAGTAGCTAAATTGAAGTCATTCACAATTGAAGCTCATCTCCACAAAAGTAAGTGTGGGCTTCAGCTTTCTCCGACCGCATAGCAATGAGACGCTCTCTTGGGATAACTCATCCATAAGAAAAGGAAATGGAATATATCTAGTTGCCAAGAGGGGAGAAGAATAATGTGGAAGTGTAAAAAAGCAACAAGGTAAGAACCTGTCCATCAGATCCTATCCCCTTTCTCAGATGTTCCACCATTTCCAAAGGTGTCATAGGATTTGTATCCTGCATGTCAAAAGCTTATCAAAATTCCAGAACTCTGTCAGGTCGAAAACTTAAATCATTGACAATTCTTTGTCATCTATCAAAAAAAGGACCACGATAACCAAGGAAATCTCGCACTGATAAAAGGTCATTCAACACACTGCTATTGGCTGTGCCACTAAAACCGGCCACAACTAGTGTTTCTTTTTATATCCTTCACCTATCCACTTCATTGAACATGCCCCATTCTAGGAATATCAGTCACTAAAATATCCATTTTGAAATTAGTTCTAGCAAGAGAAGATATTTATCGTTAGCATCTCAAAAGGTGACAAAAGTTTAGAACAAAAAGCAGATGCGTTCTGCTAAGTTTCCAGCATTTAAGTGCCTATTCAACAATGAATAATTCCTTCATAAGCTTGATTGACCTTTGAAAGAACAAAGATAAAGTCATTTGTAGTGCTCATGCAAGCACTTCTAATGAAGAAGAATTACAAAGTAAAAATCAAATGCAGAGAAAGTTGTAAACTGGAGACTCTCACAACTGCAAATGATCCCGGAACAAGAAAAAACAAAAAAGCAAAGACTGTATTAGGATTTGCACAGATATAGTATGTTATGATGGATTGAGAGAGTATAAATTACAAAAAGGCTTAGTGCACGGTTTCAAGACTTACACGACAGTTTGCTTCAAAGGGATGAGAACCTGCTCGTTTCGTGTCAATGCCTGCTGTATCAATACCACCTAGCTTCACAAAGGTAATGAAATCTTCCAGGGAAATTTTAGAAAACTCGTTTCCATTTTGATGCTGCATTTACAACATTAGTAATTTAAGAATTTAAAATCATACAATAACTGTCACAATGAGTTGGTCAATATCAATCAACTCTGCTACTACGAAAGACCAAAAGGTTCCAAGCCAGGACAAAGGGCTAACAATCAAACTACTAAAGACCTCATCACATTGAACGATCAAAATGAACGAGAACAAACCCAGAGAAATCCCACGAGGGGAGAACAATCAAAGTCAAATAACCACTTGCTTGAGCAAAAGACTAATGGATATAAAGGATCGACAACTTAATTGAAAATAAATACAAATAATCATTTGCTTGAGCACAAGACCAAAGTCAAACTTTAAAATTAAAAACTTGGGGATGCCAAGACAAAGTGAGAAAAGGCATACCTTTAACAACTTGAGTAGCTTCAAAAGACTTGTTCGGAATGCATACTCCCTTTTCTTAATTGAGCGGAGAACATTTGAAAGGGTTACCCTTTTTTTAGCTACTCAGCAGAAACAGAGAAAAACAGACTTATTCAATGCTCAAGTAGCCATTTTCCTATGTCAAAGAGTTAAATATGAACTAAACATACTTGCACTCTGGTTTCCCTTTGTTGCTGAGTTTCTGAAAATAACAATACCATCCTTGAAATTTTTAACCACAGCATCATCATCAACAATGTGTACAATCTAAAAGAAAATAAGGCATTAGTGCTTGAAGAAGAAAGTTCATAGTCCTGATAAGTGGTCTGGCCAAATGTCAACGTTGAATTGCGGTAGCAAGAAGGGGGACGACAAAGCTATTTCTAACTGATATGTCAACATATTTAGCAAATTTAGAAGGGAAAAAATATAACTTCAAAAGATTGTGAACGACCATCTGATACCACTCAAAAATCCATCTGGTTGTAATGATACATAAAAAGAACTGAATGATAAATGATTAGAAGTATAAGCAAATTTAAGAACGTAAGAGCTTGTAATTCCTAGAAGAGACATTGCGATCAAATTGTACATTCACTTCAACAAACTATGCAAGTAGGGTGAAGTGATATATCTTTTGGCACCACTTGTGTCACCAGAAAGAGAAACCCAGACTATGGAAAGAGTACGCAAAACTCTGTAGCCTATGGTGGTTCTCCTAAGTTCATAAGTTCAACTTGAGTAACTGTTCAGACTTTATTATTACAATACTTCCTTTCCAGTTGTAAGCTCCCTGTGACATACTTGTGATCATCTAGAGGAACTTCTGCAAGGACCTCCAACAATTATCCGTTGTCACAAATGAATTGAATGAGACCATAGCTCAGAAGTCAGAGTGTGACAAGAGTATGTGAAACTGATTGATAAATAAAAATTGTTAAACTAGCCAGAGTTCCAATAAAGTACCTGAGGACAAAAAAGGAAAAGTTGCTCAATGTCTGTGACACCAGCAATAAATCCAAACAGACAGAGACGATCAAGTGCTCCCTTCAGACTGGAGTAGGTAAGTTGTCCCTGCTGAAGTTGTAAGGAAGCTGAATAGAAGTTTAAAAAAGAAAATATTTTGCTTGTACTCCTCAACCACGTCGGACACCTGCATGACTCACTACCACTCGAACATGGATCAGATACGTTATCCTTTCTGTTGGCTTCCTTACAAATACACTTGCCTGAATCCGGATCAGTAAAACAATTTATAGACGCCAAAACCTGAACAAATATCTTAGCTTTCTCGTCATCCATGTTAGGAGAAGATGATTTTAGTATACTAAGGACTAAGTCATCTGCATGTCCTTCCATCTTATCATCCTTAACGCTTCTCTTGCGCTTACCCTGTGAAGAACAATTCATCGGAACACTGCATTTGTGTCCATCTGAATCTCTATAACGTGCTTCATCCAAAAGAACCTCGTTCTGATTTTCGTTCCTAGATATGCTGCTCAAGTAAGACAAGTCTTGCATCATGTCAGACCATGCTGTCTCAGCTTCTTTCAGAGTTGAGCCACCAACTGGGATAGATGAACTTGCAGTTGGCTCAGTTTCCTTGTTCTGTTGTCTGTCTTTCTTTGTATAGGGAACAAGTACAAGAAATTCCCCACTGCCAAGTGAGTGGTCACTTACTTTACTCTCTAAACCCAATTTTACACCCTGATTTTTAAAAAATACCACAAACGATGAATATAAAAAATAACATTCTTGGGGTTAACCATATCTATCATGAGCAGAAAAATACCAAATACAAAAAACAAACCTACATCATAGTTGACATAAATCATCAAGCAGCAACACAAAATTTGTAAAATTTGTATTTCAATGATTCAGGAGTGTACAATAAATGAAATAGATGAGAAGAGTAAGAAATTGCCTTTAGAAAGAGGTGGAAATTTGGGGAAATTGAAGCTGGGGGGAATGCTTGCTTGAGGAGTTGCTTGAGTTGTTGAATGGTTTTGTCCGGTGAAATGGAGACAGTTATGGATTCACCCGTTAGGCTACGCACTTCCATACTCGTCTCTGATTCTTCCATACTGTGATGATTCTATGCTTTCCTCCTCCCTTTGGTTATTTACTACTATTCTGGAATTTCTAAGTTGTATGTACAACGCTGATTATTGAAATGGATTTTGGGCGTTTGAGAAGGAAGTAGCAAAAACCTAACCTTGGCGGGGAATTGATGCTCACGTGCAAGTCCCGCCATGCACGTGATCTCTATTCTAAGGTGGTTTGATTGAAATCAATATATGGAATAATTAATTTCATTATTAAAATATAATTCTAGAGCTATTAATACTTCCCATCACTCAAGATAAAATAGTTTTATATTTTATTTCTGTAAGCATTATATGATTGAATTTATTAATGGAGTTTTAGACAATGAATGCGCAACTTTATTTTGTGTTAATAAGAAAATAAAGAGTTGTTTTATCCATTTTTTGACTCAAGCAAAGCATCTCAATAACTTGAAAATTATTTTCCTTCCTGTATTAAAAAAAAAAAAATCTCACTCTTTCCTCAACTTTAAATTATAGTATATTGTCCTTTTATATTTCAAAAAAAAATTGAGTTTTTTATATCTATTTTTTTAGAGTACTAGTTTTTTACTAGATGAGATTATGGTGTCTAAATGTAATTAATTGAGATAATTAATCTTGTGATTGCTGGATAATATAAGGGGTCATTTGGTAAAATGTATAAGATTGTTAAATAGGTGTACTAGTATTAATAATACTTGTATTAATTATATATACAATATTTTTATGTTTTATTTAGTTTGATGCATTAAAAATAATATGCATGTATAAAAAATTTATTGACAAAAATGTCATCCACATCTATGGTAGAAAGAATTTTGAATGGCAGTTGAGTTTTTAACCATGCTAATGTATACATTACTAATAATTAAAATTCTATGGTATTGGTAATGCATGTCTTAACATATAATAGAATGTATAACTAATACAAACATTAACTATACACAATATGAAAAAGTGTGCCAAACATGGTATTACTAATGCATCAAATTAATGTATGTATTATTTTTGCTTACACTCTACCAAATGACTCCTAAGAGTAGACGAAAATTGTTATTGCTATAGAATCAAAATTTAATATATTAATGATGTGTTTGGTACAAAGGAAAAACTTTTCCTAATTTATTTACTATCTTTTATTGAAAAATAAATAGATTTTTTACTTACTTTTTAATATTTAGTAAGTAAAGAAAAAAAATTATCATAATAATATTTATATGTAATCTAGCATAACATGATAGGATATGGAGCGAGATTCGAATATGGTGGAGGTCCGGACGATGAGAAGATCAATGAGTGACGATTGGGGCGTTGGGAAAAAATAATAAATTTGAAATGTCATTGATGAAACATTTAGAGAAAAAATAATTTTAACCCCATAAACATGAAAAAATTATTAAAAAGAAATTCGCAACAAATACGTCCCAAATGAAAAACTGTTATGGCATATAATAAAAGGATTGATATACTGCGGGGATGGAAAGATCAAGGGTTGGGTGTTAGGGGGGTTATGGGGGTAGGGGTGTGGCGAGGTGAAGGTGGGAAAAGGGGAGGAGATGATTAACTTAGAATGACATTTATAAAATTGAATTTTTAGGAAAAATATATTTTTAAAAATATTTTGACTCAACAAATATGTAAAATTTAAAATATTTTCTTCCTAACTAAACACTTCCTATATGGATAAATGTTATAATGGTGGTATGTGACAAGAGTATGACTAATTAGTTCAATGTAAGTTTCACATATTTAATTATACAAAATCGACAATTACATATAATGAAAGTTAAATCGTCAATTAATAAATGCATAAGATGAATGTCATAAAAATTTAAATATTGAGATAAATACATGATCTCTAAAATTAAAAATTATCATATTCACAAAAAAGTTTAATCAGCACATATGAAGATAAAATTTTAAAAAATTGCTTGAAATTATTTAATCTGTCCAACATCAACTTTTAAATGAATTGATCCAGGCATGAAACTTATACAGTGAATAAAATTGTTAACAATGAATAAGGTACACAAAATTACATGAACTGAGAGAGTTGACAGGAAGGATCAATCATTTATGCAGATCAAATATCTAA
>JAOTQJ010000072.1:24549281-24563478 GCA_025642045.1 Solanum sejunctum | reverse complement strand
AATCATTTATGCAGATCAAATATCTAAAAATGCGACAGAATTAAAAAAAAAAAAGAAAGAAAAAAAAGGAAGATTTACATATTTAGAAAATATACGTATTTTAATAATTTTATCTATATTTACAAAAAATCAACACGAGATGAATTTTAATTAAAGTAACACAATGAGGACTCAGCTATTTCGATTTGGTGTACACTGAAGTATAATAAATTATTGTTTTCTATGCTATAGACAGTTGGGCACATCTAATAAAAAGTAGCTTATATTTAAAGGCAAATAAATAATAAAGAAAAAAACACTAGTAAATAAACACATAATATTTAAAGCACAATTTATTAAAAACGGATGAATTTTCAAAAGAAAAAAGAAACTTCCATATGCATAGTATGAATGAATTCAAAATCGCAACTTAGAGTTTGAACAATATTACAGAATTGATGAGACTTTAAGGCGAGACTTGACATATTTTTTTTTTTGCTTTTGCAGTTTTGTCGCCTTTAGATTTGCATATTTGATGTATAAGTGTTGAAGGTTTTAGACCTAATTCACACCCCAAAAGCTAGCTTAAAGGAGAAGGATCACCCATCACATTAACCACCTTTGTGTCTCAACAACCCCCTCACGCCCAGTGCTTAGCATCTGGTGCGTGGACAATTGTTCGAGGCTCAACATTGGGTGAGACGTGTCCTGTTCTGATACCATGTTGAAGAAGGTGTTAGACCTAACTCATACCTCAAAGCTAGCTCAAAGAGAGGAGGGTTGCCTAACACCCATCCCATTAATCATTAATATGGACTTTGTGTCTCAACAATAAGAAAAGAGATAAATGATAGATCTGGTTCAACCAGTTTGTTCGCAATAAATTTTAGAGTGGTAGAAAGTAAATAACAATCACCAATAAAATATGAAGAAACATATAATTTTATTGATAAATAATATGAGTATAAAATTATTTCTCCCTTGATTTTTCTTTCCCGTGATTTTTCCATGAGGACCGTTAATAGCATATTTCTCGAATTAGGATGATTTATGCTTGATTTCCATGAAAAAAATTTGTCTAAAGTATTTGATTTCAATGTCTGTGTAAGCCTTACAGGAGTTAGAGTCTTCCTCAAACGTACAAATTTAGCAGTGGACTTCATGAAAAAAAAAAAAGAGCATATGTACGGTTTAAACTTTTGAAAGAGGTGAAACTGAAGGACTTCACGAGAATATGGTGATCCAAAAACGACCGCACGTGTAGCATTAAAAGCACTACATTTTCTTCACGTATTTGGATTTCTATTAACATAAAAATGTTTATATTTAAAAAAGTTTAACCAGAAAAAAAGAAGAAGAAGATTTTGTAAGTTGCCATATATATATCTCCACGTTTTACTCCCAATAATAGTATGTTAGAGGAAATTATAACCGTCATTATTATGGGATACTAGTAGTTGTATATACAACTGTAATTCTCATGCTTCCATGTCTTTCTCCTTTAATTCCTTTTTTTCAAATTCAAAATATCCCATAACTCCCTCTCCTTAACATTCTCCCTTTAGCTCTCTTCAAGGAAGAAAACTTCCCCTTGTCTTGCCTTTTGTTAACTGAATAAAAATGAGCAGTCCATACACAGTAACCAGGCTTGTTAGATGGCGTATTAGAGATTGGGTATCTTGTTTCTACGCTTGCAGGTTTCCTTTAGGTGATTTTTTTTTTTTGCTCTGTTTTTGGTTTCTATTTCTTTTTGTCTTTTGCTTTAATTGATTTATTGGTACATGTGTAGAGGAAGAATCGGTTAAGTTTTGCTCAATGACACATCAGAAACCGAGTAGGAAAATGGTTTTTGATCCGATTGGTGATAGCAGAAAGAATAGAAAGAAGAAGCTGAATAAGAAAATGGAACAGAGGAAAAAGGAAACAATGAAAGTTTCAGCAGAGAAGGGTGAAGGAGAGGGAGAAAATGACTCGAGCTGGCCGAGATTCTCAGAAGAGGATTATATAGTGTTTTGTTTTGAAGAAGATGGAGGAATACACATAGTGGAAGATAAAAAATCGGAAGCATTTCACAAGAAAATTGATCGTGATAACTTAACTTCGAAGCCTGTTTGTAGGAAGGTAATGAATCTTCTTAAATTCACCTTTTTGCGTAATTTTCCGTGTGTAAAGAGAGTATTTCTCAACTGTAATCAAAATAATTATTTTGATTTGTTGAGAAACAGTTAAAATTTGTAGAGAATGTACAAGAGTCCCTTCCTCAGAGTCAAAACGACACGGTCAGCGTGGACGGAGAAAATAGCTATGAATCAGCTGAAGAACAGATTCCTGTTATAGACGATAAGGCAAGTCCAATCTGTAGGCAAAATGGATTATCTATGTATTTGGCAATCACTTTAAGATAATCAATAATATTCTCACTTATCTTTTACTCGTATGCCTTTTAGAATTCAAAATTTACTACATGTTATTGGCAGGATGAGGGAAAAGGAAGCAATGATATGGAAGATGAATGGCCACCTGCTGTCGTTAAAGAGATCAGCCACATAGGTGAGGTTAGTGAAAGCAAAACAACTCCATCAGCAGAATCAAGTGATTCTAATTTCTCCAATGGTAGCACTGGTTCCTTTGCCTTCCCTGTGTAAGTATCGCCATTGCTTCATATTATGAAACTCTCTTATTTAAAAGTATCAATGTAATTTGATATTTTGCTATAACTGCAGGTTAGGGTGGGAATTAATAGGCAGTCCAGCTCAAATGCCAAAACCTAAAGAAGAGGATGTTGAAGAAGAAGAAGGCCCAATTATCGGAAAGCATAAGGCTTGGTGCAGCATGCGTTATCACTGCTGCAAATTTTAACACCTTGTTGTTTGTCCCTTTTTTCCCATAGGACATTTTCTTAATGGATTCATCAAACTCTTTAAGAAAATATAAGATTTGTTCTTTTGTTGATCAACATTTTTTTCTTGTTTAGTAGTACGTTTTACTTATTTCCAACAACAAAAATCAAGTAATCAAAAAGAGAGAACTGAAATGCATACACTAATGTATAGAATTGGTAAAAAGTGGTATTCAACAACAGTGTTCAGAACACAGCACATTACTAACTAATCATACTTGAGAAATTTACTGTCATCATTAATTATTTAAATAACATCATTTGCATAGTAAAATACAAATTATAGCAGACAATTTCCCAATTAGAATACATTTTTATGTTCTTAGAACAAGTGACAGCAGATATAGTCTTGCTTTGGCAGCTTCAGCCAAAGATGTTTCATCTTGATTTTTTTTAGCAGTGGCAATTGCTGCAATATAAGCTTCTCTTGCCAACTCTACTTCTTGCATTCCTATTTCATTTGGCTGATCCTGTAAATAAATTTGAGAATTACAATGCAACATAAGAAGCTGAAAAAACAAATATATCGGGTCCTTTGGAGTGTTGACCTACCCAAAAATTGGGCAAGATATGTACATAATTATTAAGACATATAACAATGTTAGTATACCCCGCAATGAGCTGGAGCCTTTTGAGGCACTGGGGTATGTTGATGATGATAACAATGTTAGTATATCATTCAAGAAACCATGTGAAGGTGATTGTTAGCTTACCGTTTCAATGTTCTCGTCACATAAGTATGGGGCAACATCATAATCTTCAGCTAAAGCCCTAGAACCATTCTTTGTCAGTTGTTGAACAAGCTGCATGAACCATGCAATTTCATGCCGCACCACCTCTAAATCTTCCTGTAGTTTCTCAACTTTCTTGCTTGAAGTCATAGCTTCCCATTCTAACTTCTCCACAGCTGCTTGCTTGTCAGCAAGCTTAACCTAAGAAGAGCAAAAAGGAAGACAACAATTGGGGGTTCACCCATCAAATTATGGAGACAATGGACACGGTAAATCTGAGCATAGTCTAAGTGGTGGCCTAGTAGTAGGAGTCAGTCTAAAGGTACATTAATGTGAAAGTGAATACCTCAGGAAAGTTAAACATAATGCATTGCTTGAAACTTCTAGTTGGCATCTACTTCTATACTAAACAGAAAATTATGGATATGATTATAACTCCTATTTAATCTCTATTTTCTTAGTCTGTCTACCAAAGGACCAAAGTTGAGCTAATGGTTTAAAGAGTTATTGAGAGACATTTAACTGAAAGCACACAATGACTTTCTAGAAAAACATCTTCCCCTTTTCAATTTTGGGGTTGGGGTTGGAGATGGTGCAGGATGACACTAAATATTTACCTTTGCATCAGCTAGTTGTGCTTGAGTCGATTTGAGTAGAGAGTCCTTTTCTGCATATTCCTTCTTCATTTCATCTAGTTTAGCACGAATAGAAACCACTTCATTCTTTGAGATCTCTACTTCCTTCAAAAGTTCATCTTTCTCCAATAATTTCTTCTGCAAATCCTCCACTTGCTCCCTCAAAGCCATCAATTCTTCTCTATCTTTTTCTGACAAATATGACCTTGAGGAAAGCACTGAAACGTTATCAGAGCATCCATCTTGGTCACCGCCAACATTTTTGTTTGGGTCCTTATGCTTTTTCGTTGCAATTGATTGAGCTGTATTCTTTCCTTTTGCTTCGGAAGTCTGCAGCAGTTGTCAATGTTAGCATCTGTAATGGACCAAAACAAACCAATGCTGGTTTGTATGCAATCAAGAGATAAGCAAACTTGCTTTGCATAATCAACCTTACAAAGAAGAATATGCAAGTATGAGAAGTTAGTTTCACATACATCAAATCAAACTGCAATGCCTATAGGAGTATCACATTTGATCAATTTCAGCTGGAACGAAGTTGACTTCTTATTTACAGTAGCAAGTTGATGGAGATTGCTAGACCTACTAACCTGGGAGAAGAAATGGCGCTGGAGGAGGAAACAGTCTATTAAAGGCATTTTTATAGAGTAAGAAAAATCCTTTTGATGCAAACTCTAATTTAGTTTGTTTAGATGAAACCACAAATTTGATTTGTGCTGGCGGTATATGAATCATCAGAAGGATGCCTGGCATTATTGTTCCATATATACAGAAATTATCCACAAAATCGTTGTGAGCAATTCCAAGAAGATAAATATTCTTATTTTTCCATGATCTGGTAACATCCACATCGTCATTGCAGTAATAAGTGGTAACTAGCAATATGAACCTTGTTTTCCAGCCTCTAATTTCCCATCTCTTAAATATAGACTAGTTTCAAATCCCAAAAATGGATGACCACCAACAATAAAAGCATCCATTGTAGTAGCCAGGACAAGCTAAACATCTGGCATAAATAAACAAGCAAAGAATTAAAGCATCTCGAAGGACAACCAGTTGAAATCTTAAACACCAATGATGAGTATAGGCAAATACCTGCAATGACGAACTGATTAATTGCATTATTAGTACTCACAAAGAAAAAATGTTCGCGCACTTGATCTTAGAGACAAGCACCCTACATAAATTTATAATAGTTCACTTTCTTAGTCTTATGAAGACACTAGTTGCCAGAACCCAAGTGGGTTGAGAATATGAGGTCTCAGATTCAAATCCCAAAATACTAGGTGATTTCTCCTCATCTTGTGGAATTAGTAGAGGTGCCCGCAAGATGGCCCAGACACCATGGTTACATAAAAAAAAAACTAGTTGCTAGACAGAAGCAGCATTTTACATCAATATATAAAAGAAAAGTGAGAAATGCAATTTTCAGAAGGATTGTAAGGAGTTGCATAAGTAACATGCTGTGTCTGGTTACTTTATTGAACTTTCTATCTTTTGCTTCACCGAGATGTCTTCTGTCTTCCAACAGATTTCTACATGATGAAGTAGATTTTAGATGAACACAAATCATTTTGTCAAACAACAAGTACACACCCAGTATGTTTCGTAACAATACTAATCTTATGACTTCTTAAAACGGTATCAGCTATATGTTTCCTGACTAGATTGTTTGCAATTGACTGTGAGGTACTTGAGAAGAGATTCTTTTGCACTGAGTGTAAAGTTGCAACATTCTAACATATCCAACATCTCTAGCTTTCTTTCAGTTTGAGGGACCTTCCAATAAAAACATTTATTTCTCATCAAATTGGGAACATCCAAACACGAAATTAGCCTTCAGAATCAGGACAAAGCCAAAATTGGGACGGGTTAAGATCCAAGAATACTCCATGCCTGGCAAGTCTAGAAGTTCTGTACCTCACTTGTGTACACAGAGACATACAAAAAGACAAAGAATGGACCCAAATAAAAGTTATTCTGTTGAACGCAGAGACTTTGACAGTCAACGATTCCGTCACAATGAGAAAGCAGGAAAATGTAATACAAAAGGTACAATGTGTTCGAGAATAACTCTGGGTCGGTATTGCTGTCAAGCTGGAAAATAATTTGGTGAAAGTACGCTTTAACAGTATTTGAATAGATATTCAATCACTAGTTCAAGGAGATCGAAGTGCAAACTGGGTCTCAGACTTAAACCAAACTGAAACTCTGGCTTAGACAGCTTAGTTGATTTAAAGCAAATGGCATCCTGCCTTTAACTTTGAAGCTATTGAAAAGATGTCAGTGAAGTAAACATACTTCGCAAAATGTGTTCAGTATAGAATTTGAAGCATTCAGTGGAAAAGTGGATGAAGTGGTTAGTATATTTCCATTTTTGGTATGATGCTGTTATCAACCTGAAAACTGATTTATGCATACAAGATTTTTACTTAGTACTCCTATAAGTCATAACATTTTTAGTTAACATCTCTTTGCACTTAAGAGTCCAAGATAAGTCAAAATTCAGTGCACTGGGACGGACTTGGGGTATCTTAAGATTTAATTCAACATGCCAAAGTCCCAATCTACAAAAGGCTGCAGTTTCTATATCCTATATGAAAAATTCTGCCAGGAAGGTATATAGACATTAATTAACATAATGTTATAGAAAGAGTTTCTCAAGGAACTGGGGTTTATTAATCGTTGCTTCTATCTATATACAAAAATATTAAAAAAGGAAATTTACACACGAAAGACTGCAAGCAAGTTGAAATTAGGTTATCTATTCTAGATTTCAGACTAAAATATGCCCAGTAGGAGGAAGTGGGAGAGGAATTACCTTCTTGTAAAGAGACTCTCTGGAAGGCGTTTTGGTGTAGGTCATTGATCCCCTTCTAGTAAATGAAGACTTCGCCTTTCGATCCTGTAAAAATTACACGAAAAAAAATCAAAATTCACATCCCATTCAACACAAAAGAACAACTTAGGTCAGGCAAAACTTTACTCATTTGGTAATTAAAAAAAAGAAATTCAACATAATGCATCACAACTGAAAAAGCAGACCCAGAAAATAAATAAGAATTACAATGAGGGATTGAACAAGAGGGACGATCTGGACGAGGTCATTGAAGAGCGTGCGGTCAACAGTCCCGGCAGCCGAATGAGACAGAGAAGAATCAGTCCGCCGGAGAGTAGGGGAGCTGTCATCGCCGGAAAGCCAAGACCTGGAGTCAGCTCCGGCACCGAAACCGCCACTGTTATCCTGCAAATCTAGCAACTGCTGAGGCTCATACATTGTCGGATTTGTCTATTTCTGAGAAATAGTGAAATTTGAAATGCCTTTGCTTCTTCTCAGACTTTAAAAAAGGAAATATTCAATCTTCTTTTGGCTTTTCAAAATAATTCCCATTTCAATAGTATGCTTTATGGACGTTACAACTAAAATGAAATATCGAATTTACTAAAATACCCATCAATTTCTAGCTAATTTCGGTTTTGTCTCTCCACCAAAGCCACACACTGTCCTGTCCATACCATATGCCGGCCGGCCGCGTTTTAAATGTATTTTCAAGTGAAATAGAAAAAAAACAAAACATGAAGAATCAAATTGTTGTATATAGATAAATGCAAAACATGTTAGCATGTTGTTATTAATTCATCAAAATTAACAAAAGAGGGAATTTCAATTATTAATTGTAAATCATATTAAAAAGGTGATGAATCAAAAATCAATATAAGGTGAATTTTATTTTTCGTTTGAATTTCCTATTTAGCTACCCAACTTCTAACTTAACTCTTGAATCTGCAGACTTGTAAATCTATTTTCTGAAGGCTCATGACAAATTCGATTAAAAAAGTATGAAGCAAGTTTCAAACCTCTAAAAATTTATTGAAAAAATTATTTATTAACCTAATTTGATCATTTTTATAAGCGTTATTAATAATTTAATATTATTTTTACGAATACTTATTTAGGCCAAGTAACCTTTGAGTTAATGTAGTAGGTTGTACTTGTATCTATCTTAGCTGCTACATCACTAGAAGTTCCCAACTTGAGCTTCAGTAAATTTGCTTGGAAGTCTATGATTGGAATAAAAAGTTGCTTCATATAGGATGCAATTGTTGGTATAAGATATGATAGCGAGTTAAACTTTTGTAAGTAATAAAATACGTGCAGTATATATTTTTAACAAAGTTAAATTCAGTCACATAAAAATATTTGTTAATTAAACTATTAATAATATAACATATTTTTTATTATCAATATGTATAGATTAATCTTAAATATCTTTCACTTCTTCCAAATTTATATCATTTTGAGACTTGTCAAATAGTAATTAATATACAATTTTACTGATCATCTTATATGACTTTATTCCTTTCTAGGTGAAATGTTCTTCCTTAGAAAAATTGACTCTCACAATGCTTTTATCTTTCCCTTTTTTCACCTAGTTTCTTGATGTTAAACATTAATTTATTGCGTAAAATATCTGTTATAATGTTAAATTCTTATTTTTTATCAAAATTTATTAGGCATTAAGTTATCCTTGAAGATAAATAAATTTTGTGATAAATAATCATTCCACAAGATAGAAATAAAATTATTGTCTAAAAGTCTTTAATTTTCCTATCATTTTAATATAAGAAATTTTTGTATATAGCTACTTAAAGTATCTTAATTATGTTTCATAATTATAGTTTGGGTAATTACATTTTCATGATTATAGTTATAGCAATATTTGTATAATTTGCGAAATATTTGTATATGTTTATATAATTCGCTATATAATTCATTGTTTTTGTATAACACTTGTATAATTCGCTGTACAATTCACAGTGTTTATATATTTCGTTATACAATCTAATTCGCACACAACTTTTATATAATCGCGCAAATTGTTTATATAAATTACACAAATTATAAAAAAACGCATACTGTAATTACAACTAGATATTTACTACGAACTATAAATATAATTAATTTAAACTATAGTTATATTAGCAAATTAATCAGTATTTGTTTGCGTCTCCGCGTAATTTTTCCTCTCAATATTACTCAAATTCAAAGTCACACGGTACTCTATGTAAATCATTTTTTTATACTAATAAAATGACCTAATTATCTGGTCCCTAGTATGCCGAACCAAAGGAGCCCTACAAACTCTAATAGCATATTTTAGAGAGTCAGTTATGGAATATTAATTCTATGATTAAAAGGTTGCAGTATTTCTAACTAACAAAAGCTGCTCTCGTCGGCTAATTAATTTAAGCATCCCCCACGCAAGGGATTGTCCCAAAAATAAGTGAGGGATTAATTTCTTACTGACACAAAAACTAAGAAAAATGAAACGTAATTATTAATTTGATTTTTAATTATAAATTGCAATTAATTGTACTACCAAATAAGGAAGACAGTAATCCTCTGAGATTTCCTTATAAATTCACCTACTTTTTTTTTCCTAATATGTGATATTGACATTTAGCAAAGTTTTAGTTTTCAATTTCGTCTTCACTCTTCTTTGTGATATCTTTTACACCAATTCACAAATCTCTTTTACGACCAATTGTTGATTTAAAAAAGGTACAAATGTTCATTTTCCTTGTGTAAGTAAATTATCTATGTAGGAGTAGTTTTTCTTGTTGTTGGTTGAGGGGGACTCTATTATTTGTTTGTTGTTGTTATGAATATTTATGTATTAGGAGATGTAGTCGTGAATAAGATTGTCGAACAATCATTTCTGGAAATTTCCACAAGCACGCATGTGGTGTGGCCCAGTGGTCAATGAGTGGATATAATAAAAATGGGATTATATATCTGCAACTGCTGCATGAGTATTTTGATCATTGTGAGCTTTTCAATCTAAATTTATGTTTTTGATTAAATGGCCGGCATAAAATAAGAAACAATTTTTCATCAATCTCGGATGGAGTCAAAGATTCACTATTTTTTTACTTTGGGGTATGATGGAATAAAGCAAAATGACTTTTTAAATTGTCTGTGCTTTTTTCAATTGTGAAGTAGCAATTAGTCAATGCAACTTTCGAGGCTCATCATAGGTCATCTGGAAATAGTCGCGCTATGTTTTTAAACATAGGATCAGGCTGCGTATATCCGACCCCCCTTATCCCGCAATGGGCAAGAACCTTTGAGACATTAGAGTAATGTTGTTGTTGTTGTATAAAATAAGAAACAGTTGAGACCTTGTAATATAAAGGTCATATATTCTGCCTCAGTAGTTGGTTCTCCACTTTCGCTGGTTTGGTTAGATGCTTGGTTTGTTGATTGGTATCATATTTTTTTCTCCATGCTTTTCTTTTGTAATCTTTATTACTTCAATTCTTGACTTCTTGGTGGTAGGAAATGTTTGAATTTATTTATGTGCAAATTGTTGAAGACCTTATTTTTTCATGAAGATGTATGTCACTTTCTGGTGATGCAGACATCCCATAAGCCCTCCTGGTATGTCACCTATTATCTATGTAATAACATGGAGACTTTTTTTTTTAACTAGTATTCGCCAATTTCGACTCATTAGCGTTCTCCTTTCAATCAACTCCTTGCTTCTTGTTGGCTTTTAATCTCTTTACTGAACTTCGTATGGCCTAAACTGCATGTTAATCATCGTTTTTCTTATTTACTTGATATATTTGCAGTATTCTCGAAGATAATCCTTAAAACAAACAAACATTCGTCAATCATCATATAAATTTGGACTCTGTAGTCAGATTTTAACCTTTTGTTCATTTTAGCTTTTGGTCTATAAGATGGATTCTTGGAGGGGTGTAAGACTTTGATCTTTCTGTAAACATATGCTGATGTTCTATGACCCTGCTTCCTAAAGAAAACTGGAAAGATATTGTTGTCATTATCACGTCAGTCTCAGAAAAAGAAGATGTCATATGAAGCAATAATATTTGAACCTTTATGTCTAAATTTATCTTGAAATACCACAAAAGCGTTGGTGACTTTCACGTAACAATAGGTGCCATATGATGAGCTCTTTTCTGTATGAAGTGTCCATCGCGTAACAACCTCAGTCTTCCATCTAACTTATATTGATTGTAAGGGTAGTAGTGCACGGTAGGTTCGAGATCAAAAGTCGCATAAAAATATGATTCAAGCTTTTCTTTATGTGTGGTTTTGTAGTTCTTTCATGTAACTAAATGCTGTTATGTTAGAACATGACAGTTCTTTTATCCACTGCAGAGAAACAGAGATGCAGTGTAAATTATATGGAGTGCAAACTACCCGAATTAGTTGTGTTTCTTCAAGACAGCAATCATCAAGTTTTCCAGGACATGTGTATGGAAGAACAATGTTCTTTGAAAAATTGTGAGTTGAGCCACCATAATATCTATTACATGCTCAGGTATGAGCTGGACAATACTGCTGAACCAGAGAATATAGTTTCTGAAGCCAAGACCGAATCCTGCGAGGGCATCGTTAAGAAGCTTGACGACCCTAAAAATCTGTTGATGGAAGGTAAAGCTGCTGCTGAGATTGATGATGCCATTTCCTCTAGCCATGATGTTCCAAAACGGACGAGTTTGGACAGAGAATTGGTTGATCAAAAAGAGAATCAGGTATTTTCTCTATACTTCACAGTCCCTGGCTTGTTCTGTTTCAGTTAATAATGCGTCACTTCCTAACCAAAATTGAAAACTTTTAGATAGGCCGCAATCTGCCAGATGTTCCTCAAACTGGTACTAATAATGATACTGTGTTGTTCCTGCTGTAGTTTTTCATATTTCTTTCTTGTTCTTCTTTTAGTTTTTCTCTCTTAGCCATTCAGAAAGTTCGATCATCGTATCTTAAGTTTCTTGTTATACCATAATCACCGTTGACATGTAGTTTGACGTTATCTCCTCTCTAACACCTCTTTTAGTAAGTTGGAACTCGAAAAGGTGGACCAATGCATCAAATTTCATTCTTAAGTTTCCTTCAAGGAAACATTGAATTGATTAAGCATTCTCATCTTTGCAGTTAAGTATATAGCAAGAATTATTTAATGTACCAACAACCATGAAAGTCTCTTTCTAATGATTTATATGTTGGTAAATGATATCATCAAAGAGTGTAAAAGAAAGAAACAACAGATCAGACTTGTGTCCTTACCTCTTTTTATAGGATCAAGAGCTGAAACTAGTCTCGATGGCATCTAAGTCTGTCTCCAAGGAAGCATCATGGAACAGAAGTGGCATAGCAGATCCAATTTCAAGAGAAGGATCAGCAAATACAAAGGTTCAAAACAGCACCAGCACTGAAGATGGAACACCAAGAAGTTTAGCGTCATTGTTTGCAGATCAGAACACAGAAAAGCTTCCAGATCGTGAAGACGTAAATCCTGTAGTCTCAGCAACTAAGCAATGTCATGATAACATTTCTATTCGATCGAATAGCACCAACAGCACAAAATCTTTTGCCTTCCCTATGTAAGTTTCTGTTAAAATATTTCTCATGCATGACCTCAATTTCAAATGTTTACTGATGTTAATTCTTTGTCAAACAGACTAGCTTCAGAGTGGCCCGGCAGCCCTGCCAAGATGGTGGTACCCGATAAGAGAGAGTTTAAAAGGCGAAGTTGTTGCTGGAGAACGTGCTTTGATTTCTGCAAATTTTGATTTATTTAGTTTTCAGAGTTGTATAGCGGTTTCTGCTACTTGTCCTTCATCTTCACTCTTCTTGGTATATAGACCATAGATAGACACATTGAAATAATGTTATGGACATTAAAAGATTTCCCATTTTTCAGTCGAGTTATCTTTTTTGGACATCACACAATTGTCACCAGACATGTTATATCATGAAAAAAGAGATCTTTACAGCTCAAAGTAACAGGTTTCAAACTTTTTATTTTTTAATGCTTAATCATTACACTGAAAGATTTAGAACATAATAAATTCAAAATTGGTTGGAATTGTTCTCCTCTTAATAGAATAAACTCACAATATGTGCTTTTAACCAGTAGCATTTGCACGACTTTTCATAAGCGGTGTCACTATTTAAATAAGTGAGCTAATGAAAGTGTAAGAGTAACAAAAATGAGGCGAAGAAAGTTTGAACTACCAAACCAATGCGCAGCTTTGTTTACAAGCAGAGTCCTATTAGTATTTCTAGCTTCTACTTTAGCTTTATGAGTATATTTATTTATATCTAGTAAGAAAATTCTGTCAAAATAATTATATATTTATATTTGTCGAATTGATTATGTATATTTGATAAAATAACTATATACATTTAGCTGGTATACATTTGTAGTTGTATATCTGCAAGAAATTGCAGAGAGAGTAGATAGGTGAGAGAGAGGCAGATAGAAACGAGAAAATAACAACAAAATACTAACTATAGCAATAAAATCATAACTATAGCTATAAGTTGTAATTTTCTCAAACTATAATTGTATAATATAAATACATATTATATATTTGTCCAATTGTGTTATTTTTCCTTTAAATTACTTTTTCAACAAATAAAGAAGAGCTAGTGGTCCAATAAAATAAAAGCAACTACATTAATTTATACGCATAAAAATTTCATTCGATTAACAATTTTAAAGTAGCACAAAAAATAGTAAAGATACTTTTTTCTGGTTAAATCAATAAAGTCATGAAATTTCTCGTTTTTGATCTTTTATAAAAAATGGATTCATTTGAATGAATACATGATTATTATTATTAGTAGTAGTAGTAGTAGTTTGGGTCTTTCTATAATTGAGTTTTATTTCAGAGATTTAGGAGTGGTATTACTTGTCAATCCAATTTATGCAACCTTTTTATTGAGATTGATTCTTGTTTGTATATCATTATTCCATATCTAACTCCTATTTTTTAGCTATTGCACATCTACTTATTCTAGTAGAAGCTATAAATGCTTTAATCATTTTCATTGTGATATTCATGAATAGCTTAGAATATTACAAGAATTTTTATTTTTGACAAAAAATAAAATAAAATATATTTTTAAAAAATAT
>JAOTQJ010000072.1:24524569-24538264 GCA_025642045.1 Solanum sejunctum | reverse complement strand
AATTATGAAAATAAATTAAGTTATCTACAAAAACAATAACAACAATAACATACTCAATGGAATACTACAAGTAGAATTTGGGGAGGGTGAAATGTACGCAGACCTTAGTAGTACCTTATAGAGATAGAGAGACTATTCCATTAGACTCTCATCTCAAAAATATCTGACCTCAAAAGCAGATACTAGATACCTACTATAACATATCAAGATAATCAAGTTATATATTATTTTCTTATGCTAATATATATAAAACTTATCTTTTTTAAAATAGAAAAATACATGGACAGTCAAATGGTGGAGCCACCTTATGCTTAGGAATGGTGTCAAATAACACGCCTTGTAGAAATTTATATTGTGTAGCTAGATCAAAATTATAAATCTATATCTATATCTATATATAAATAGATATGGATATGACTTCCCTTATATTTTACGCGTATTTTTTCTATATTATAACACCCTTAATAAAATTCCACCATCATCTGGACAAGTCAATGTAAATTATAAATGATATTGGTTTTACATGCACATGAAAAGGGGTTTTGTGATTTTTTGGTTGTCAATGTAAAAGGGAATTGTCAAAAGACTGCGCAAATTATTGTACATTCCAATTCTTTTGCATGAAGAAAGAAATAGAAAGATAAAAAAAGTATAACAAGAAGATGTAGTGTAGATGAGATCATGAAAGGGTTTTAGCCTTTTAGGATTTTGTGTTGGTCCCATGCATGAGGCATAATGATAAAAGTAGTAAGTGGTTGGCTAGTAAGATATATATATATATTACTCCCTCCGTCTCAAAATAATTAAATTTTTGAAGCTTTTTTCAAGGTTCAAAATAATTGAATTTTTCAAAGTTAAAGATGAATGTTTGAAATTTTTTTCATATTTGCCCTTTCATTTATTGAGCTTTTATATTTTCTAGAAAATAATTACATTATATATTTATGATTTTATAAATGACAATAGTGAAAAGTATGGTATAAAGTTTGTCTTTAAATATTTTTCTTAATATGTATGCATTACCTCACAAATTCAATTAATATGAAACAGAGGGAGTATCAAAATTTCAACAATAATGTGTTAATTAGTTCTCATGTTGTGTTAAATGAGCTATTTTACCACCTCACAATGTTGTGATGACAAAAAGTGCTTGAAAATGATGGAAAGAAGCATATTTAGGGTTTGGGGTGGGTGGGGTTAATGTGCATTGATTGGGTTAGGTCTATCCATAGGAGGTGCTAATTAACTCATTAACTTGTCCCTCCCTAAACTTTACCTATAGTATAAGTATAATTATGAGTGGTAAAGATGCAAGGTTTTTTTTCACATGACATGATGACTAGGTTTGACTATCCAAAAGAGGAAAAAATGCTTTGCATCCTCTAGGATTATCTAGGTTGTGGATAAAGAAAATTCATTCGTTTTGTAAGAATTTTTCATACAATTAATGATATAAGTCATGATTACTGCAAATCCCCTTTGTTCTGCGAAGGGGAATCACTTAACTCACCTTGCTAATCTTTTCACATGAATTTTATATACACTTTGATTTTTTGATGGAGTTCTAAAAGCAAACATTCGCTACGAATCAAATTTTTCATTAAGATAATTTAAATATATATAAAAAATCATATAACAAGAAATATTAGAATTTTTTTTAAAAAAAAATTATGCCTTTGAGGTGGCATGGACCTTTTACTTCTTCAAAGTGAAATGTACATAAAATTTGACATATATAATATATACACATAAAATTTGATATATCTACATAATATAACATGAGGGTTAACTGACTCTCCTTGGACAACAATGTCCTCCGTATTTGATTGGATGTTAAATAAGATTCATTCATTCTTAGCTAGAGATCATCGAGTATAAACCATGAAAAAGAAAGATTTTGATATAAAAAAAAATATTTTTTTACTTTTAGCGAACCTTTTACAGTATAAATTGATCTGAATTTTAAATCAACTTTTCGACACCAAGTGAGAAACAAAACATGCTCATTTGTGACTATAGTCTATGCATATGCCCAAAAATTTTATTGTCACTTATATGAGTTGTGACTACACGTTAAAATTTTGTCCTATTCCTCCTTTATATCTTTTTCAAATAATAATAATTGCATGTAACACTATTCAATAAACACTGATTCATTACTAATAACTAGTAATTACGACATATATAACTAATTCTAACATGTCTGATAGTAATATGATAGCTCTATTAATTATATATAACACAAAAATAGATTAGTTCAACATAATCGAATTCCGTCCGTAAGAAACAACATGCCTTATCACATTATCGACATGTATAGTTTGCAAATTTTATATGACATCACAATCTATATTCTTTATTATCGATCTATATATTTATACAATTACATTATGTTGAAATAGATCTTAGGTCTAACTCATACTCGAAAAGCTAGCTCAAAGGGAGGAAGGTTGCCTAAACCTTATAAGGAGATCACTCATCCCATTAACCACTAATGTGGACTTTGTGTCTCAACACCTCCCTCACGCCCAGTGCTTAACATCTGGTGCGTAAACAATTTTTTGGGGGGCCTAACATTGGGTGAGACGGGCCCTGATCTGATACCATGTTGAAGAAGGTCTTAGGCCTAACTCACACCCCAAAAGTTAGCTCAAAGGGAGGAGGATTGCCTAAACCTTATAAGGAGATCACTCATCCCATTAACCACCAATGTGGGATTTTGTGTCTCAACAGTTATAATTACAACTATCATAAGATGAAAATAACTTAAAGTATCAATTTAAAGTTGTCAGAAATGATAGTTGAAAGGATAAATACAGAGAGTATATGTTAGGCTAGGAATTGATATAGAAGGTACATTCTTTTTTAACAGTGAGAAAATGGTTAACTTATTTACTGAATTTCACGTGCTGGAATTTACTCTCATTTTATTTCTCACCTTTCTGGAATGGGATGAATTTAGGTATGAAGCAGTAACTTCATGTCAATCACCAAAAAGGAAAGCAAATTGTAATTTTCTGAAGTGAAAAAAGGACAGTCTTGTGCACATTTTTTTATTATATGCGAGATCTATAAAAGAGTCGAATCACAAAAATTTACTTTATGTAGACGGCATAATTTTGTATTACTGTTAAAGTAGATTTGAATTATTGTATTCTATCATGTGTTGCTCATCGTTAGTCACACCTGTTGTTCCTTTCCCTTCCCCTTCCCCTTCCCCTTCCCTCTTCACTTACATTTCTTTTGTCATATCTAATTCTCTCTACTTATGGGTTTTGAGTTGAGAGTTTAGAAAATAACCTCTCTACTTCTATGAGGTAGCAGTAAAGTCTGCGTACAATTTACCCTCCTCAGACTCCACTTGTAAAAAATTACTGAGTATGTTATTGTTATCGAATTGATTATGATATACAACGATGTATCAACCCTTGACCCCCACTTCCCCACTATAACATATTAATTGGGCTTTTAATTCTGCTTGATTCATTGTTGGTGGGTCAAAAGACAATAAAAGTATATGATGTGATATACTTGTATTATATTTTGCCCTTTATTTTAATTTATGTGATATCATTTAACTTAATATGGTATTTATGAAAAAAAGTTAAAAATTTATAATCTAAAATTATTTATAAATATTTGTGTGATTGCAACTTAAATAAAATTATTTTTGATTCTAATTTAGAATAAAATAAAAAGAAAAGAATATCACATAAAATAGGAAGGAGAAAGTATTATTTATCATTATAAGTTATAACGACAATAGATCATACATATATGTCTATAGGATAATAGCCCAAATCTTCGGAAGTGCTCATTTGAATTGGCTTATTTGATGTGCCTTTAAATCAAAAAAACTTTTAATCCGTTTTGAAGTATTTAAATAGCTAAAAAGTATTTTATAAGCAATTTTTTTAGGTAAAATAACAAAAACAAGTCATAAGTTAGTAGGATATTTAACTTATGACTTTTCGCTTATAAATCATGAGCCAAAAGTCAATCCAAATTGATTCTAAACATTGATATTACGCAGTCATCTTCAAACACTTTATTAGTGGTCCTAATTCAGCTTAATTATAATAATGGACATGATTATGTCTATAGATGGTGTTGTAATTAATAAACTGATATATATATTTATGTCTACACCACACGCGTTGACTATGCCAAGGAAAAAATACCATTAGACTTTTATTAGAATGAAAATGAATATATATTTCTAATACCAAAATAATAGACTTAATTTTCTTTGGCAAGTTTGCCACGCATCTGCTAATTGATTTGAAATATTAATTCATTTTTGCTATAAAATTTATACATAAAGATACATAGACTTTTTAAAAAGCACGTTAATAAATTTAACTACTCCGTCAAACTTGTATAAATGATGAAAAAATATAAAGTACTTAGAGGTTGGTTGTTAACCAATAATTAAAAATATAGAAAACGAACAAAGGGCTAAAAGAGGGACGAAATGTTAATCTGACCCTATTACTTAAAAATAACAAAATAATAGAATCAATGGCAAATCTAAAATTTTCGTCAATAGAGTTCAAATTTTACTTACACAAGTGCGGCCAAATTAATGGGGCCTAATATTCTTCCCTTTTTTAGACTAATCAGAATAGTATACTCAGTTTTATTATGGGCAAATAGAAAACTGAAAATTAAACTTACCAAATATAAGGCAAAATTAAATAGGAAATTGACCCAATCAAAAATTAATTATTTAAACCGTGGTCCAAGAATTGAAGAAGCCAATGAATCAATCAAAGTAAACATATTTGACAAAGACTGAGAGCTATTAGCGTGATTAGTGCATCAATTACACGTACCAAAGTTTTGATAAATTTATATTTTCTCCGTCTATTTTTATTTATTCATTATTTTTTAAAAAGTTAAATGATAATTGATCACTTAATTCTTAATTTTTAATTTATTAACTACTATAGTCATTTCACAAAATAATGAAATATTAAATTTGTTATATTCACAGAATTATAATTTTAATAATTTTTACTTAAGAGGTGTTATTAAATTAAATATGTATAAGTCAACTTAACCGGAGGTGATATCATGAAAGAATTTAAAATATAATATACATATATATATACTTCGATTTCAGAATAAGGAATATTAGGTTTAAGATACAATATACAATACTAATATTCTATCAATCAGTCGTAATCTGATGGTGATTAAATCATTTAATCGTGGACCTCATAGGTTTAGAATATCTTTTGCACCAATATTTTTTTTTTCATTTCCTTTTTTATATATTTTTATTCCCCAACTATTCACAACTTCACACATCCCTTTTATATTTTCAACATGACATTCCTAAATATTAAACAAAAAAATCCAATTGGGATGTTATTATTTAAATAAATTGTCTTGATATTGAACTTTATTAAGTGACACTATTGGGAGAAAATAGAGAGAAAAAGGAACATTTACATATACCCTTTAATGTTTGTGATACATATTTTATTTATATAAATAAATTTTTACGGAGACAAGTATTGTATGATTCAATATCAATAATCTTCGATCTTTTTAAAGTTATATTATTTAGATTTGTATTGTTTATAGTAATATGATATTTATAATTCATTCACAAAATGAATTTATTTGGTATAATAAATGATTTAATTTATCTCATAGTGATTAGAACATTGATTTCAAACAAAATAAGTTATTAATTTAAATTTAATAATAAAAAAAATATTAGATAATATTGAGTATTGACTCTGATATTAATAAGTTGTACGATTCATCATTAGTGATATTTATTTTTTGACTTTGTATCTTTTCTACTCAAAATCTGATTTTAAATTTAAATATCAAAATTAAATTTTGTTTTAATTTTATTCACCAAATATAATCTAAACATGATTGATATAGAAAATTGTTTTTTATCATCATTTCAATGCACCAACTAAAAATCAGATGAATAAAATTTCTGGTATTCTAGCTCATTGGAGAGTTTTCATCAATCTTGAATGGAGCCAAAGATTTACTATTTTTTGGCTTTGGGATATGATGGAATAAAGCAAAATGACTCTTTAAACTGTTTGTGCTTCTTTCAATTGTGAAGTAGCAATTAGTTAATGCAATTTTCGACGCTCATCATGGGTTATTCGAAAATAATCGCGCTATGTTTTTGGCTTTGGGATATGATGGAATAAAGCAAAATGACTCTTTAAACTGTCTGTGCTTCTTTTCAATTGTGAAGTAGCAATTAGTTAATGCAATTTTCGATGTTCATCATGGGTTATCCGAAAATAATCGCGCTATGTTTTTAAACATAGGAGTCAAACTGCATACAGCCAACCCTCTTTTACCTCGTAATGGGCGAAAATCTTTGAGGCATTAGGATAATGTTATTATTGTAGCTCATTGGAGAGTGGGACTTGCCTCATATTGTCTCTTTCCTTTGGTCCTTTTTCACATTAACTTCCGCCTATTCAAAAACCATCACAATAATCAGTTTCAATAGTAAAAACTATTACACATAAAATTATGATATTTTTTTTTTTGAAATGGATTAAAAAGAAAATATGTTACATAAAATGAGAAATAAAAGGGTGCTC
Organism: Solanum sejunctum; assembly: GCA_025642045.1. Lineage (NCBI taxonomy): Eukaryota > Viridiplantae > Streptophyta > Magnoliopsida > Solanales > Solanaceae > Solanum > Solanum sejunctum. Next base: position 24,531,671 of record JAOTQJ010000072.1, on the reverse strand, counting down.
ATTTATCTTAATTTATGCAATTTAATAAAAATCATGATGTTTTTTTTATATTTAATAAAAAAATAATTTTAAATTTAATAAATATTTATAACTTTATTCTAACCAATACAGTCAGACACTAAATTATAAGTTAGGAATACATTTTTTCACTTCAAAGTGAAATGTAATAAGTGAGGCATGTTTGGTAAAAATGATGAGTGTGACATCTTGAGAAAGTGGACCAAAAGAATCTGACACGACAGATATCCACATTGACACTTTGCCCCCACCAGACCCGATACAAATTCGGGTCGTGGACCCACACGGCAATAGGCTCAGCACAAAGGCCCTTTGGTTCATTTAACCCGTGACCCCCAATCGACCGTTCTGACACGCCTTCTCACCTACTCAACTCTATGTTAACTTGCCGTTATAACGGCGGTACCGACACTCTCACGGTACGGCCTATAGTAATTGTAGCATCAAAAAGAAGATCCAGTTGCCGTTTCTTGTCCTTTTCCAATTTATCGCAAAAAGGTATTTATCGCATAACCGATGCTAATTTTACTCATAATTACTCGGCAGCCGCTATTCTCAAAATGGAGGTTTTTTTTTCTTTTTTCAATTTTTCCTTCAATGTGCGGGACTTGTAGAACATCGATTAAATCTAAATCGCATATTGCAAGATTTATTTGAGAGTAACACTTTTAATAGAATTTTTTTAATTCTCAAAATTTAAATTTAAAACCTCTAATTAAAGGTAAAATATTCATACCTATGAATCACAACCCATGTTAGTTAAAAATGAAAAATTTTACAAATAATTACCCGCCAACCGCTACTCTGAGATGGAGTTTCACCATCCGTAGAATCCACATATCTGCCAAATAATTTTCCTCCATTTTAAGAAACAATAATTTATGTGGTACTTTTCTAACTTTGATACTTCTATCTTTTATTATTATAAATTTTTCAGATATGGTAAATTATTAATAACTATAACTTATATTTCTTTTGTCTTATTTTATATGATGTAATTTTTTTTTGAAAAAATTACGTAATATATGATATGTGTTTATATTATATCACTATAATTTTAAAAAAATTATAATTTATAGTTATAGTTAATGTTTTATTATTATAGTTAGGATTTTATTATTATTTTATCTCTCTCTATAATTACTTATCAGATATACAATTACATATGTATACCAACTGTATATATATAATTATTTTGATAGATATACATAATCAATTTGACAGCTATAAATATACAATTTGCTTTTCTTCTTTGTCTCGCTCGTCTCTCTCCTCCCTCTTCCAATTTTGCTTGTCAGATATTCAAAGTCATATGTATATTAGTTACACATATACAATTATTTGACAGATATACATATATAATTTGACAAATATATATATACAATTCGTCTCTCTCTTCCCTCTCTATCTCGCCCGCCTCTCTCCTCTCCTTTTGATCACATAGCCGAAGTTATATTGTGTAATTATGTAAAATATAACTATTTGATCATATAGTTTCAAGCCTAAGCTTTTTATGAAAATTTTCCTTCTTTTTTGTTTAATCTAAAAAGTAAAAGATACTGTCAAGTCATTGGAAACATTTAACTTCAATTTTTTTTTTTACTTTTAACGAAACGATTTTCAATTGCACAAATATTTAAAAATTATTTTAGGGTCGCAAGTTTCAACAGTTTTTTATTTATTTTCTAAAATATCATACAAAGTCAAAGAGCGTCATATAAAATTGAAAAGAGAAAATAATACTTCTTAGGTAGCTTATAAATATATAAATTTTATTTCAAATAAATATGAAGATTTTATGTACAAATTCTCAACCAAATATAAATTTTTTAACTCTTAAAAAATAAAAAATATCACATATATTAAAATGGAGAGAGTAAATAGGATGTAAGATGTAAATTTGATAGATTTGTACTGTCTTTATTCATTTTGTATTACAATACGCTGGTTGGTGTTTACAATTAAGGGGAAAATCCATTCAAACAAAAATTCAAATTTATTAAATAAGTTAATTTTTATTTGATTTTATAGTTTTATGATTAACTGATAATATGTAATTTTATATTATTATAGTTAAATTGATAACATTTGGATTGATTTGACTTTGTATTTTTATAAATTGATAATATTTGATTTATTTTGATTTTGAAAAAAATTGAAGGAATAATTGAATTAAATCAACAAACTATGTACATAACTTTTATAACTATGCTTGCAGTAAATTTTTTATGCTGCAAAAGCCAGCAGTCTGATGAAAAAAGAGAAAGGGGTAATGTGTCTTTTATTTATGTAGTAATATCGATAATTTATGCATTATTCGGTATGTTTATGTTGCTTAGTATATTGAATTAGCTAATAATATAATACAACAATAACAACAACATACCCAGTAAATATCTCACAAGTGGGGTCTGGGGAAAGTATATTGTACGCAGATCTTGCCACTACCTCATAGAAGTAGAGAGACTATTTCCTTAGCTCATAATATAATCTAAAAATTAAATATAGTTAGAATTCTAATATAAGATTATAAGATCTAAAGTGACATAAGAACAATTCATTTTCTTTCGAATGAATTGTTAGTTTTTTCTCTCTTTTAGAATGAATTAATTCTTTTATTTTTTTATGTATAATTAATAATTCAACAAAAATTAACAATATCATAAATACATAATATATTTAATTTAAATATTCACAAATCAAATTTGATTTTGATTTGACTCATAATCGATATTGGATACCCTTGGACTCACGTGTAGTATGAGACAGATAAAAACAAAACTTTAAAGAGTCTTCGAGAAATCAAAATTAGAATACTCCTTTGCTTTTGTTAATTACTCATTCTTGCCATTTTTTTTATTTTATATTTGAGAGTCTCAACCTTCTGATTTTATCTTATTGATCTGTTAAATGATTTTATTTAAAAATTCCCCTCTGGCTCTTAGCTGCTTCCATAAAGTTCATCTAAATTGGTCAGTCACTGCTAGCTACAATTCAGTAGTCCTGTACTGAAGCCCATGATTTCCTATTTTCTTTATCACGCAGCAGCATATTAGTGTTAGTGTAATTCATATGTAGGATGAGCGAGAATAGAATAAATGTAAATTTTAGAAAGATTATCTTTGATATACTTCACCTCAAAGGAAATGCACCGGATCGTTTGATTGTAAGACAAGACAACAACAATATTAAAGTATCGTTTGATGAGAAATATATGATATAATAATCTTAGAATAAAATATAAAATTATTTTATCCTTTATTTGGTTTGAAATATTATTTTATCCTTTATTTGGTTTGAAATATTATTAATCATGAGATAACCTATCCCACTATTTATATCTTAATGGTGAGATAGCTTATTCGGTCGTAACTTATTTGGAGATAGTTAATCACAAGACAATTTACTTCCAACCAAACGACCTCTAAGTTATTTACTAACTTCTAGTCCTAATTCTTGAATCTTGATCTGTATTTTTTGATCTAAGATCACATTCTAAGTAAATTGAGTCATGTTATATCTTTTCTAATTGCTTCTTTTAATTCATCTTTGTCCTATCTTATATTAACTTCACATATAATTAATCTCTCACACTTTTTAACCTCCGTATCTTTGCACATCTAAAAATCATGTCTACCTTATTTTTCTCATGTTATCCACATGCGGACACTCCCTTAACCTTCAGAACTATTAATCTCTTAATTTTGAATCAATTAGTACAATAAGCATTTTAAGAAAAGGTTCAAGAACAACAAGAAATTGGTCATAAGAAAGTAAAAGAAAAAAGTGGATAAAGGGCAACTCAATATTGTGAAAAGCATTTTTTGTTTTCTTAACACTCGCCACAGATTTATCGCGAGATATTGTCGGTGTCTCTATACAATTACGTAATTCGGCGATACAGAGGTTGTCGTACGATCCATCTCAGACCGCCACGTGTAACGTTAGTGTGGCTCGATCTTTGACACGTCTGACTGAACTTTATGATAGTGGGGCCCAAACCGGTAACAATTTAGCTGGCTCTCATTTATTGGTTAATTATTTGCATATTTGCCGTGTTTTCGAATACTGTGCATCATGTGGAGGAATCTAGTGTATCCGGTGTCATACTCAAAACCTTGCTCCATCTTTTATATTTCCTCTCATTTATTTTTTTTATTCAATAAATGTTGATCCTTACGGTAAAGTCTGCGTATAATTTATCTTTTTCAAACTTTACTTATGAAATATAATTGGATATGTTATTATTATTATTGTTATATTCAATAAATGTTGGTAATGTTTTTTTTCTTCACATGCCCTCACCCTTTTTTTGGGAAGAAAAATATTGACAATGATTTACTTTGCTAGTAAAAAGTCCTCAATTGATTTATACTAATAAACACGTTTGATTCATGTAAAGAGAAGAAGACAAAACTCATGTAGTAAAAAATGAAAAAAAAATTATGATTTATAATTTTGCATAATAAAACAAAAGGTTTATATATTTAAATAAATAAAATAACGAAAGCACTAACAACTTATTTACTATATTAAGTTTATAAAAAAGAATGATATATAGTGCAATCTTGATAATCATAAATATTTATTCAAAGTAAAAAAATGACTTGTATTATATAAATTTAGAGGAAGGCAAATGACTTTATAATTTTTTTTGATAAATAATGACTACACATATTTGCTTATATCTATCTTGATCTGGTGGATAGCTTGATACTTAATTTCTCTTAAATTCATGAACTAGCTCTATTATTTTCTATTATAAATTTCATTAAACTTATTTTTACTAATAAGTATAAATTGATCTAACCATGTTAATCACGTCAAAATAACATTTCTTAAAAGGTTGTACTATCATTTCTTCCATATTAGGACTTGATAAGACATAATCAATCAAAGGTAAAATATTTTTTTAAATAAAAAATGGAATAGAAAAAAGTCAATGCATAACTTAGTTTAAAAAATAAAGCGGAAAGAGAATAAAAATATATACATACAAATAAGTGAATAACAATTGCCAATACTTGAAGTTGTGCTACAGAAGTTGAAACAAGAAAAACAAAAATAAATAAAATAAATTTGCCAAAAATAAAAATAAATAAATAAATAAATATTATTTTTAAAGAGAAAATACCAGAAAGGAAACTGTGGAGGTTGCCGCATGCGATAACCGCTATAACCACACCCACACAAGAGTCCCCTAAACCCACCACGCGGTGCGTGTTCTTCTCTCTCTTTCTCTTTCTGTTTCTCTTTCTCTCTCCATATTCACATTCTCTTCCTTTTCTTTTCCTGTTCTCGTCGCTTACAAGCGGCGGCACCAGATTCCGGCGAAACGTCATCGTCTCGCCGGAAAGTTCTCCGACATATTTCTCATTTTTGTATATGTTTTTAATTGATCTCACATCCATAAGGGGAAAACAACTGAATTATTCAGTTAGGGTTCGTTTCAGCTTATCACTCAAAGATCGAACTTTTTTTCCTTAATGTGGTAGATATTTAGGGTTTATGCTGCTACTTTGGGAATGGACACTCTCTGGAAGATCTAACTGTCCAAGTTCTGGTTTCGTTTTCTGAAGGATCAAATTTCGTCCTCTTATCTCTTGGTGCTCAGATTTGTGCAGTTTGATCTGCTCATTTTTTGTGTTTTGAATTGTGAGTGTTGGATTTTTTTGTTAAACACATTTTCCTTTGAAATCTGACTGGTTTTGGATACGACATTATCGACGAGGCAAAATTGTTGCTGCCAAACTGAGGTAAAACTAGGAGAAAGTAAGATAAGACTTTGGGCGGGATATGTGCAGAATAGAAGGAGAAAAGAGTGAACTTGAGAGCAGAGAGAGGAAGAGAAGGAGGTGGGGATTGAGCGTAATGGGATTCAAAGCTGCTGCTTTAGGTGACAGTCGTGTGGAGAAATTGAAAAGTTCTATGATGTCGCGGTCGAGAATGAAGTTATGGATGATAAGAGCAACAACTTCGATTCTGTTGTGGACTTGTGTGGTTCAATTGATGACGTTGGGAGAGACTTGGGGTCCTAGAGTATTGAAGGGATGGCCTTCTTGTTTTTCACAGGAATCTACTGCTGCATTTGCTGTCCAATCGTCGCCAGAGGTCCCTGTTAGAGTTCTTCCACCTAAGCGTGAGTTTTTTTGTGGTTTGATGCTAATTATGATTGAGATATCTGTGGGATATGGGGTTGTATTGTTTGAATGTATTGCTTGGGAATATTAGTTGAAAATCAGCTAAAGGCTCATGGTCCTATTCAGGTTGTTCTAGGCAAGCATAAATTGTAACAGCAAAAGGAATTTGTTGAGAATTTGCTTCCTTGGATATTTGTTTCCTCCCTTGTTGAATTACAGATTTTTGTTTACGACGTCTATTCTCGTGAATCCCTGAGTCCTGACAGATGTCTTAATTACTTCGAATCCAGGGGTTTACAAGAATAATGGTTACCTTATGGTTTCTTGCAATGGAGGGCTGAATCAAATGAGGTCTGCGGTGAGTGGCTTACTTTAAGATAAATATCAGTGTAGTGACGCTTATTGAAGTGTTTTAGTTGGAGTAACCATTGTGAGTTTAATAGCTTAGTTTCTCCCCTTTTTCCTCTGTTCTTATTGTTGCAGATATGTGATATGGTTGCCATTGCAAGATATTTGAATGTGACTCTCATAGTTCCTGAGCTGGATAAAACCTCGTTTTGGGCTGATCCAAGGTGTGTCTCCGGGAGCATCTTAGTTTTTATCTTCTTATTAGAAATTGCTTCCTTAAAATATAAGGGTGATGATCTGTGCTGTGCTCAACATTACCGTTTGACTTGCAGTGAATTTCAAGATATTTTTGATGTTGATCATTTCATAACATCCTTGAGAGATGAAGTTCGAATATTGAGACAGCTACCGCCAAGACTGAAGAGGAGAGTGGAGCTAGGAATGATTTACACCATGCCTCCTATCAGTTGGTCTGATATTTCTTATTACCATGACCAGGTTTGTAGGTTTAGGCAACACTTCTTTAATGGTGTGTATTGTTGACTCATCATTCTTCCATGAGTACTGATGGTCACATTTGCTGACTACAGATTCTT
>JAOTQJ010000072.1:24504323-24521043 GCA_025642045.1 Solanum sejunctum | reverse complement strand
TCTATTTATGGCTCTGTATATGCAACTCTCACTCCAAGTTACTGCTACTTTTTTAGTGCAACAATGGTTGCTTACTACACAGAGATTAAGAAATAATAAATAAAAAAAATAAAATGATTATAATTAATGATAAGTATAAATTAATAATGAAGTGTAAGATTACTTCTTGATTTAATAAAATGAACATATATTTTAAAATTTTATTTTTAGTATAATGAACGAGTAAAAATAAATGAGAAGAGTGCTTATTTTATTTTAACGGACTCATGTTTGACTCGACATAATTCTTAAAAAATTATTATTAAAATGAAGTATCTATTTAAAATTAAAAAATAAAGAAAGATAATTTAGTAAATCACTCTTTTAGTTAGTACTCCAATTAACAATAACTGAATAGTTGGGCCTTTTTTTTCATAATTCAAATAAGTTACTTCTTCAAAGTTCAACAGAGTTATTAAGAGTTATTGAATTTATTTTTTTTAATTTTTGTCCCTTACATTTTCTAGGTGATAATTTCAGAAAGTTAATCGTTTGAATATGATCTCACTTTGAATTATTTATGTTTTTTAAAAATAATTTTGAGCACAATTAAAATGGTAAAAGTGGAAAGTAGTGTTCAATTTATGTCCTAAACTTTTTTTCTTAATAGGTGTCCATTTATAATTTTTACTTTGATAATTAAATGAAAAATATCATAAATAAACTGGATCGAGAAAATAAATAATTTTCTATTATTATATGCAAAGAGAATTCTAAATACCATTGCTTTCGTTACACATCACAGGTGGCTAAAAGGTGCATATACTTGAGATAAGTCCGCATTCTACAGCTTGCTTTTGCTGCTCTCCTGGAATATATATACATATATATATATATGTGTGTCAACCTTAAAATTTTTGGGAGGAAAATGATACTCCATTGGTCCCCATTTTTTAAGTATTGTAGCTTAAAATTAGTCTTAAATATTTGTATGACTATAAATAATAATTTTATTAAAAATAAATCGAAAACTTTAGAAATGAATTGTACAATCTATGTACATACTAAACATGACCTCCTTCTTTGAACAGCATAATAAAAAAATATGACATATAAATTGCGACAAAAAGAGAAATACATATAGAGTAACAAGAGAGACAGATAATTAATTTAATACAATACGATTATAATCGAGTAATAGCACAGTTAAGATCAGACTAAATGTGTGAAAGATATGATTCCGATTCTCTTCCATTCCGTTCATTCAATCAAGAAGAATCCATGATTAGTGGCATTTCTTGAGTTTTAAGGAACTGTCTCCTCTCTTAAAATATAATAATATTAAGGTAGCAAGATTTATGAATAGTGATGTTTGGTGTGAGTAAAGCTTAGCTTAACTTGCAAAAAAAGATGGACTGCGGCTCTTTTTGTATCTTAATTTCTATTAATTAATCACTCTTAACATTGATATTAATATAGACTCTATGTCAAGATAAAATTTGATACTCACAATTAATTTAACAAAAAAATAAATATTTATCAATAAAGTTCAATATAGGTATCATAAATGAGAAGTTACGAAGGATAACTTCTTTATTGGCGGAACAAAGAGATAATCCTAAAAGCATCTTTTGGCGCTCTAGAACTATACGATCGATAATTTAATCGCATGAAATGGAAGTGACAAACTCACAGTATTGTTCCCTTACATTAACCTCTGTTTTTTGTTTCTTTTTTAAGGAACGGCTAAGTGTCCTAGGGTTTTCAATTTCTAAAATGAAATTTCTTTTTTGGCAGGAGAGTGGTAATTTTCAATCATAGTGACTGAATGCTAGTATTTGTCAAATTTTCCTGGACCCATTTGAAATTTTCTTTAGTGGGCCATATTGCTGTTAAGTCCTTGTTCGATAGGCCCAAAGTGTTGCAAAGCTTCTTAAGATAAAAGCCCAAAATCTGTTGCAAAGGAAATGAGAAGCCATCAAAATTTTGAAATTTGTATTGGGTCTGGTTCTTAATTGATGCCCCTCCTAACAAATATTTTTTTACCCAGCATAAATTTATATCTTCCTATCATAATATACTCGGACAAAACTTCAGCTTCTAAATAACTTATTTAAAAGAAAATACCTTTTATTTTAGTTGAGATGGGTTGTTTGGGGTCTAGAATTCCTTTTATATGACAGGAAGTTTTAGGAAATGGCGTTTCTTCACTGTGCCATTAATAGAACTCTAGCTGAAATTTCTTTGTTACTTAGAAGAGAGATGCAAGTATGCGGTACTGCCAAAAAAAAAAAGAGAGATGCTTAAGCCTAGCCATCTCATTTATTCCATGATGAATGAGTCCATTTCCGTTAGCTAAGTATTGGCCTGACCTCCTGTTATTTTCAATCCGTTGGTTAATTTTCCACTCACCAAGGTCTAATATTAATGTGCTCATAAGTCATCCATTAGAATGTTCCCCCTCAACAACTCTGCCACGATACTTATGTGGCTTCTACAATACATTAAATATTTAGGCAGAGTGTTTCAATAGAGACAATGATCAAAATGGTCCTTAATGTATGAACAATGCTTTATTTTGGTCCTTAATATATTTTACGTGATTGAAATAATCCTTAATGTATATTACAAAAGTATTTATTTTGGTTCTTCATATATTTCACTTAATTGAAATGATCCTTGATAATGTTCATTTTAGTTCTTTATCCTAAACCTAACAAATTTATCAAAAAAATTAAATTTAACTATGAACTCCATGTGGCTAACAAAATTCACCATTGTTATCTTCCTTCTTAGCTCCAAAGAAAGAACTTGAAATCTAACAAAATTATGTCTACTTGCTCTAACAAAATTTATGATTTTCTCTTTGCTTAAAATTGAAATATTCATTAGGTCAGTGGAATATTATTTTACAAAAGAGTAAATCATAAATTTTGTCAAAGAAAATAGAAATAATGGTGCTAAATTTTATGGTGCTATTTCTTTAGAACTATCAAAGAAGACACATGTGAGATTCACAATTAAATTTAATACTTTCTTTTATATATAAATTTGTTATGTTTAGAATAGACGACCAAACTAAACACGTTTTGTTTTACATTAAAAGTTATTTCAATCAAGTGAAATATCTCGGAGGCTAAATGACCGTCATTCTTATACATTAAGGGTTCTTTCAATTAAATGAAAATATATTAAAAAAAAACAAACATTACTCTTACAATAAGGACCATTTGGTCATTTTCTCTGTTTCGGTATAAGGAGCAAGGTATAGTAATGGAGAAAGGGATTTAATCCCATAAAGATGACAATCCCAATGACCAATACAATGTCAAACCAAAACCTGCAAAGTTTTCTTTTCTTTGGAGAGTTCATCATGTCTTTAATAAAATAGACTAGAATAATGTCCTTGAGCCTTCCCATGAAAATGAATAGAAGCCTGCCGCTTCTCATCATCAACATGGAAAGCCTAAATAATAATACAACAGTTTACTATAAGTAATAAAATATAACACTCTAGTCAGGTAAATTTGTGCAGCCCAACAGTTCAAAGGGGATAATGAGGGGCAGAGAAATAGTACTAATACATTACATATACATTGGCTTGTGATTTCTCATTTGGGAGATTTCTGTACCAGGTGTGGACATCAATATTGGTTGAGACGGGGAAGAGAAAAAGAAAAACAATTAAATTTAACCGATGGAAGTAAAAAGAACACTAATGATTAAAATTAGTATTAGCTTGTTTTCCGCCTTTTGAAGGCATGATCAAGCTCCTCCCTTGTGATTGTAACTCCAGATTTGGGAATCGATTGATTGCTTGTTGAAACATCGTCACCCTGTTGGAATTTTGTGAAAGTTAATTACTCAAGGCTCCAGTCCATGTGTTAACTTTGAGGGTAGTAACTTCACATCTAGAACTTCATAAAGTTTCTGGAAGAAGGGATCATGTACCTTAATGGTGGAAGCCGATGAATTTACTCTCCCATTTGCTCTCTTTCCAAGATCAATTTGCACAGAGATACTCGCTTGCGTCAAATCTACTCCAGATTTCTGCAGCGCTTGTGTCAAGGTGTTCAATAACCTGGAAAGTACCAATGTAGATGCAAATCAAGCCACTGGTATATTTAGCAGGAGAAAGCATACAGAATGGTCTACTTCGGAAAAGGGAGATTTGATCAGAGTGCACAACAATGTATAACATAGGAATGCAAAAAACAGAATTTTCTACAATTCACTATCTCAACAGACAACGTCATGATGACCAAAGATTAATGTTCATTCACAATGTAAGAGTCAAGACGTATACTGTTCAATTTAATCAAACAGTCTAAAGTGAAGACATGACCTTTTCTTTGTCACCAGGCTTATTATGATTGACTTATTTGTTGCAACCGCATCTAGTTTCAGATATTAAAGATACAGTTACTTGAGTTTATAAAATGTTTCTAGATATGCATGTTGAAGTAGTTCATGAATGTTGCTTCTGAAAAGACAAATTTCCAGAATCTTTTAAGCACTAATAGAATTCTTACCCTTGAGAATAGGCACTAGAGATGCTGATGGTACCACTTTCTATAGACAGCTCCTGACTTTTTGGATTAGCATAATCAGTCATATGTGATCTGCTCAGCGAAAATTGAGAATGAGACTTTGACTCCAATTTATCACTATCAGCTATCAGCTTTGATGAATATAGTGCTGCTTTGCTACTAGTCCCACAAAATGAAAATGTGTTTGGGTGCATAGGAAGTGTTGTCGGCTTATTTCTTAGACCAGGCTGCTGACCGTTTTCTTTTAAACCTGTGGTGCTTATGTTTGATTCCAGTTTTTGCACATTGACAGGATTAGTTGAAGAAATCCTCATTGTGCTCTCATCAAACTTTCCGGCATATGTCAGTGCAGCGCCAGATGCATTGATAGTGCATTGAGGATGATTGCTTACGCCATGAGTCGTCCTATGACACTTGCTCTGTTACAGAATGAAGGTCAGTTAATAAATTATGCTAATGAATGTACCAAGAATATAGATATCTAGATTTATGCTAGCATACAGGTTAAAAGGAAATATGTTGTCAGCATGAACTGTTATTACACTATAAATAGCAATTAGCATCCAATTCAGAGCCCAATACCATTCATATCCTGATATACTCGGAAAATATGGTCTCAGAAATACATGAGCATGTCAAGACTTCAGTTTCATTTTACCAACTTGACTTCTTAATATTTCATGTGGTATTGACCAAATCCATTCCCATACGCTACGTCGTTAATATAAAATTCATAGGCCTCAGTTCTTAATACATTTAGATGAGCCAATTTTTGATAAATGCTTGAGCACAACATGCTATGACCTTAGAAAGTAGGCGAATATTGAGAAAGACCAGATGGATTACCAGTGGCAACTTCAAAGACTCATTGTCCCAGCCTTGGTATGATTCCTCATACTTGTGCACTTTCTCTTGAAGGAAATGAATATATTCAATAACCTGCGAACAATAACTTTTTTTTATTTACTATGCATATCTCTATTGATAAAATGAAGACTTAACAAAATGTGCAATTAAAGAACCTCCAGTAAGAAGGATGCTTTATCTCTTTTCTGATCACTGTTTGGGATGATTCCCCTCAACATCTGAAATCTGAAAAAAGTAATTAAAAGAATATTTAGATGTTCAACTAGATATCAATTTATTTTGTCCGAAACTCAAATACTCGTGATATCAGTTTATTTTGTCCGAAACTCGAATACTCGATCAAAGAAGTAGTTGATAAACAAAATTTGAAGAGACGAAAACATAAAACCTCTATAGCAATTGACAGAACAGAACATTCAAGCAAACTTCATAGATCTACGCAGAGAAGGCTGCTTGATATATTTCAAAGGGGAAGGTACTAAATTGATAAGCATACACATACACGTGCATCTAATATCCACCATCCTGTCGTACATACAATAGATAATGATTCCATATCAAAAAGATTGTCTATGTTAAGGCTATCAACTAAGTCGTGGACATGCCTGTCATTGATCTTGCTTCTTCTCCGTTGCTCTGTTGCTGAATGCTTTGAGCGTGGGGTGCTTGGCTTTTGACTGTTGCCTTTACCATCAACCTTTACAGATAAATTACCTGTAAAATGAGCTATCTGATAGTTACAAAATGACAACGGCATATAGACAATGAGTGGGAATCAACAAACAAACCTCTGGGGTGTGACTCTGTTTCTTTCTTGATAACAAAATCTTCTTCATCATCGTCGTCATCATCTTGTGCACTCTTTTCTGATGTTATCATATGTAAGAAACTTTGGCTCTTAAGGGGCGGTGATTGCCTGCAAGGTGATCATAGAGTTAGTAGCTGCAAATAAAGGTACTGATATCAAGGGAGAGAAGGGAGCATTCATAAGATTGGGAGCAAAAGAGTCACTGACTGAGCAGATGACAGTGAACTAAAGGCCGTAGTGTTGTGCTTATGATTTGAAGATGATTGTGACTGCCATTCTAATGATGTTGTAGGTTGAACTCTTCCAGTGTTCACACCTGCTTCTGCAAAGCAAATAAAAAGTTTAATTGGAGTTGAAAGCTTTAGAGTTAACTATTCGTATAGACAACACCAGATCATCAAAAACTACCCTTGAACATCACAAGTTGGCCAAATTCTCTGTCCTGGAAAGAAATTAAAATGATGTATGCTTCACATAACAACTGACTGATGCATTCATACTCTCCATGTTTCAGTCTTTCGCAAAATAGGCTCTTCACCAAGAGATTTATGATGACTGTATACTTCAGTTTTCAAGAAAGACATGAAACAAGTAGAAAGAAAATATTCCCTCCGTCCACTTTTACCAGTTTGAAATGCCCAAGGATAATTTACCATTTTATAACTTTTTTACCCTTGTTATTAAGTACCAGTCCCTTATATTGACTTACTTTCCCTTACCAAAAAAATTTATAGCCACACAAACATATGACTTACTTTACATTATAATTTTCAAAAAATCCTTTTATATTTCTTCTAAAGTCAAACCAAAATAATATAAATTGACATGGAGTGAGTATTTATTTCCCATTCAAATTTCAATGAGCGAGATGACTTATAATAACTAGCGGTGATATAGTAAACTTACTATTTTATTTATTATTTGTCAGGAATGTGCCAAGTTAAACATGAATCCGGGGAGTAAAAATTTACCTCTTAAGATCTGTCGATCACCCCCAGAATTCTCCTTCCCTGTCTTTCCCTTCTTGACTGCAGATTCATCCCAGAGTGTAAAACCACTCCCTGTGTAAGAACTGCAGTTTGAATTTTCGTCATTTCTGTCCGTACTACTTGCCTGTGCTACAGAGAACAAGCTTGCCTCTGGCTTTGGCACCCTTTGGTGCAAATAAGAAATACTGAAGGTGCCTATGCCACCAGGAAGTAAATGCTCCCCTGAAGGAGTGGCAGCTACTGCTGGCGGAGGCTTCTCCACAGTCGCTACCTCAACTTTGGTTTCTTCCCTCCTTAATGTCTTCTCTGCTTGCTCCAGCGGTTGTAAGAAGTCATGAGTCTTCAGGTATCCACCTGCTTTAGTATGCACAAAACCCATAGAGAAAGGAGTCACTAAATACACGCCGGGCAGGCAATTGTGGACATAATTATTCATCTAAAATACTCATCCATCCATTTGCTTTTACTTTCAGTATTTCATTTATCGAGATTAAACTAGATGAACTTTAATAAAATATTACTTATGACATTTTTCATATAGTTTTCAACCATTTAAATTTTAAATTTTAAATATTGAACTTAGCAACTTTAATTTAGTTTTAAATTTAGTCAGTTGACCTCGAAAAACAAAATAATGATCAATAAAAGTGAACAAATAGAGTACATCGGAGATGTTTCAAGCATATTAATGCAAATGAATGAGTCGAAGAATCCGGCAAGATAACAACAATGTTTCACAAATATTTCTTCTCTCTGATCCTGACATCTTTCATCCTTTGTGGAAGCTACAGTCCAATATTTCATAAGTAACTTTTTTTTTGCTACATTTTGACTTAGTCTTACAAGGTCCAAAAGTATGAAAAGAATCTAACACAGTAAGTTTGATTTATCTTTTAGTGCAATAAGACTGATATGCAGGGAAAGACGGGGACAGGGTACAAAAAGGGGATTAATAAACTCTTTAGGGAGAAAATAGTATTGGAATCTACTGTATTATATTAGACAAAGTTGAATAAAGTTTTAGAATCAATTAAATTCACTTCAAAATCTCTAGATAAATTTTCCAAAAATTATTAAAGCAGAGGATTAGATACTACATTCTCTGGGTCCCAAATCTGTTAATAAGTCATATGCCGAAAATTAGTCGATGTAGTCAATGGCCCAAAGTTTATCCAGACTAAGTTATGTTGAACTTATCTCAGTCCAAATGGAATGGCCCACTGGAAGAGGATGAACCACATACGCATTAAGGGTCACGGGCGTATTTAATGCGACACTCGTGGGTATGACTGTTTTTTTCCCCTTCTATCCCAACCATACTTTACATCACAGCACATTTTTCTACTGTTTACAGATCCCTATGAGTTTTTTTACTTGAAATAAAAACGAAAAATCCAGACTCTTGTTTTTTCCCATCTCTTCAAGGATAGAAGATGAGAAGCCAACCAATAAGAAAGCTATATTGTTCGAACTCTTTAAAAATATCAATGAATGTATATCAAATATGTCAAATTTATCAAAAATATTATATTTTTAAAAAATTCAATATAACTTTAACATTAAAAGTAAAAAGTTCGCGCACAAGTCAGGGAGGAAGGTTTGTCCTAGTTACCATAACCTTCTTGGCCTCCTCACCCAAAAAAGCAAAATGTAGATTAAACGATCCCTAGATCAAAATTTTAGAATATATAACAAAAACAAGCTTGCATTTTATCATAAATTTAAAAAAATTGTCTTCAAATATCTGATCGAAATTTAAAAAAGCTAATCTTGAACTAAACTACTTCAGATTCCAAATATTGCACACCTTCGAAAAGTCAAATTTTAACTTTAAAATCTCCAGCCAAATGGAAATTAAAAAATCCGGCTTCCGTTTTGCATTGAGATTGCAAAATATATTCAGGCAATGATCAGATCTCACAAATTCGAGTAGACGTAATTATCTATGATGAGCATTTATTAATAAAATTCAGAAAATAAAAAAACACAAGTCACAATGAACTAAAATTCTTTACATTAATGTGTATAATTAACTTAAATCTAATCTAATTACTCTAAATTTAAGTGTATAATAGGAGTAATTGTTGAAAATATTAAATAATTTCTCCTTTAAGAATCTTTTACAATAAAGGGCTGCAACTTCGCCAAAATCAATAATAACAACACTGAAGAAGTCCAGCGCTCATATGTCAATTTTCAACAATTATTGCACAACTCATTTGAATAACTGTTTAAATGAAAGTTGTGCAAATTTCTTCAATATTGTTTTAAAGTTGGCCATTAATTTTTGGCCAATTTTTGACAACTAAACTTGCAGACATCCCTATAAAAGAAGTTATTGAGATCCTTCATTATACATCAAAAATACCAAGATAAAAATATAATAAAGTGTGAGTTTGAGAGTTATTTTGTACTATAATAAAAGAACTTTTCTCTCAAATTTGTGTTTACCAACACCTTACTATTCCCTTCGTTTCAACAAACACATGCACCCCAAACAAAACTTCCTCAAATTTATATTATTGGAGAGAAGAAAATCTCATAAGAATATCAAAAGAAAAAGAGAATTTTAATTTATCTTCGGTCAAAATAAATAAATCTAAACAAAAAAGTATTTTATTTTATTCTATTTTTAATTTGAAAGGAATATCGTGCATGCGAGGAAAATTTACCTTGGGGAGGTCTTGGATCTTGTTGAACAGGTGAATACAGTGAGAGAAAGTCATGCGTCGTCTTCCTCCCTGCAACAATCACGCACACCGGAAATCTAAATTCAGGCCAATTTGAATTTTCTACTATTTGTTTTCTAATTTAAAAAGCGAACCTAAAAAGTACTGTTACCTTCTGTTCCGAAAGGTCTGGGCTGAGGCAGCTCCATCCAAACACTCGAATCGTGTGTTTGCCAGATCAAGTAATTACACAGAATTTCGCTAATTATATCCAAATCTATTTACAGTGCAGATCCGCCTCCAACGAAAATTGGAGGCGCATTAGCAGCAGGCGAACAAGCAAGCAAACAATCTTCTGTTAAACTAACTTCAAATTCGCCTCCAACGAAAACTCACTTTCTCCTCTTTCCAGAAAATTCGGCTTCAAAAAAAGGTTCCGCTAAGAAACAGGTGGCCAACAAACCTGCTAATTCATCACAATTCAACTGAATTATGCAGAATTCAGCTGAAAATATACGTAAGAAAGGGAAGGATTTAGAGAATAATAGAGATCTCGAAGGGAAGTAATAGCAAGGAAAATACTCACTTTAAATAAGAATTGTGGATGAATAATGCATAATTCAGATGGGGATTCCTCCGAAAGAAATGAAAACAATAGTTCCCACAATTCCCCAAACGTAATAAGGAAGTGATCCAAACAGCGACTTTTGAAAGATATTGCTGGTAGGCCCTCGTCGTCTTGTCTAACCAAAAACTCAATTCAGTTAATATATATACACAAGTATATTGTCGTCGTCTCAATTGCTTCAATATACATCAACACACAGAAAAAGAAAAAAAATGGGTCTAATAGATCAGAAGAAAACACTCTCTCTCTCTCTCTCTCTCTCTTCTTTACTCTGTGAAGAGATTTAGTGAGAAAGAGTTTTTAACTTTTAAAGGCAGCCTTCGTTCATTTTCATTTTCATTTTCATTTTCGACGTGCTAACTCCGTTAAATTTAAACACCGTTTATGTAACGTAACGTCGTTGCGGCGGATTAACGGCGTTTTGTATCAGTAATTGACGGTTTTTTAAGCCAGTGACCGTTTACTGGACTGTGTGTCGGATCAAGGGGTGATGGAATTTTGATTTTGATATAATCTAGTAGATTGAATTTTTTAATATTTTTGGCAATCCCGAGTAATAATATTAATTATTCAGCGACTAAATCTTTACTAGTATAATAAATAATAAAAATAAAAACTGGGAAAAAGTACTACTCCATGTTGCAGTTAAATTAATAGTGATGCATTAATCTATCCAATTTTTCGAAATGAAATGGCTCCTTCACATCACATCTTAAAGATAATTTATTGAGTAAATTCCACTTCTTAATTGATTCAAAAAATAATTATACATTTTGCTAATATTTTTATCCACTTCTTCCTATTCTTTCCCCACGTTGCCTTCCTCTTATTATTATTAGCGTTTGTATTATTTTTATTGTTACTATTCCTTTTTCTTTTCATTATCTTGCATCTAAGTGTTAGTTTATCATAGTTACTTACTGTCATGTGTTATGAATTGTTAGTCGTACTTGTTGTTCTCTTATTTTACATTTTATTTCATTGCATTTTGTCATATCTAATCATTCTACTTATAGTTTTTGAGTTGAGGGTTTTAGGAAACAACCTCTCTATTTCTATGAAATAGCGGTAAGGTCTGCGTACAATTTGTCCTCCCAAGATCCCACTTATAGAATACCACTGAGTATGTTATTGTTGTTGTTGTTAATATTTTTATTTTATTGTGTCTCAGACATAATTTTTGACAAGTTATTAATAGTTTATGCTAAGGGTTTAAATTTTTAAGTAGCATTACTTTGTTTATCTTAGAAAATGACAGTGGTTTTATCTTACGAAACTAAAAACAAAAACGTGCAACTTGGAAAAAGTCTAATCAGCACATTGTTATTTTTTTTCATCAGTCATTCGATTGATTTTGAAATTTAGGTATTCAAGATCATATTATTTGGTGAAAAAAATGTATTTTTTATTAGATTTTTTTTATTTTAAAATTTTAATATCAAATCTGAATATGAATATAGATAATTCTATGACATTTAATACGGCACTAACTAAATAGAATTGGAAGGTAAGAGGAACAGCGACTATAGCTCACCAACTATAACAACAAAAAGATTTCCCGGGAAAACGTAAACTTGACGCTTTTCCCTCCTTAATACATGTTTAACATACTTTCGAAAAGTTAAGTTTACAAAATATCCAGAATAACACAACTTGAGATTGACACATTTGGATATTTTTTCGTAAATTAATCAATGGTAAAAAATTTTATTTTGGATTAACTTTCAATTAATTCTCTAAAATTTCAATCAATAGTGCACTTTTGTCATGCCCATTTACTTTCTTCGTATATTAATCACGACTATGTTCTAACTATGATTAACTTTCACATGCTCGCTTCATTTGTTTTTACTTATTTAGTTGGACTTCGTATGTTTCTTGAAGAATAATGATCGACATAAATATTTTATTATAAGATTATATTAATTGATATTTAATTTTAGATTTAATATAATTTGAAAAAAAAGTAATTAATATTTGGATAAAATATTAAATAATTAATAGTGGACAAATAAAAATTAAGGAACGAACGAATTATGAACCAAAGGAAGAAAATTTTCAACTTAGGCTAAAAAATTAAAAATCGGTCCAGCAATACTATCCGAATGAAAAGATACATTTTTAATTAATTAGTTATATATTCTCTCGTAGACAACTAATCACCTCCTTTTCTGTTTTTTCACTTTTTTTTGTATTAATTTGAATGTAGGAGGATTGATTTTATGTTTGTTTAAAATAATATTCTAATATAATAGGTATCTCCTAATTTGTAATTAATTAATATTTATATTATTCAATTTTAAGTGTGTACAAATAAATATTTAAATTATTATAAAGTTAAATAAATTGACCGTGTGTATTCTCCATGATATAATACATACAGATAGATATGATAATTATATAAAATATATATATATTTATTTATTAAGCCTTATACATATTTAAATATCGACATAGACACATTAAACATAGATGTAAGTTAATATTAAATTAAAGAGACTATGCCTAATATCTTTTGGTTTACTTATTTGATAGGCTATTTCATTTGTAAAAATAAAACAAAAGGAGCGGGGTAAGGAGTACTTGAGCTCTTCTTTTTCTGAAGACCAGTGAAAAAGATGGTAATTTGGATTTACAGATCTCAACAGAGCTTACAGAATTGATATGAAAGAAATCACGTGAATGACCTCTCAAATTAATTCACAGACAAAAGTACAATTAAGAGATCAATTAATGGAGTTGGAGGGCGTTGACCGTGTAACAGATTAACTAGTTAAAGAAACTAATGACTATGATTAGTGCACAGATCCCAAGTCAAGTAAATAATCCTCCTAAACACACTAATGTAATTTGATTTATATTTATATTGCAGAATTGAGAAAAAAAGAAATATGTCTTAATTTATGTGTCACTTTTAAATTTTAAAATTTAAAATAATTTTTCTAATTCTAATTTATTATAATATAATATTTTTATATGATTTAAAATATACAAATTTTAATTTAAAAGTCATATGAATAAATTAAATTTGTATTATTAAAATTTTAAAAAATAAAAATCACCACAAAAATTAGAAAAAATAAAGAGGATGAAAGAAAGAATATGATACGGTGAATGAGGCTAGACTTCTTAACTAAAGATTACGAGTTTGAGTTTTATAAATAAAAATTTTTTTAATAAGAAGTATTTTTCCAAAAATACAACTTTATAGTCACGAATATAAATATAATTGTGTTCTTGAATATTAAATATCAGATCAAAAATAAATATAATCGTGCTTTTTGAATATCGAAAATACGAGAATTTTTTTTTAAAAAAAAAAAGGATGGGAGGGAGCAGGCCGATGTTGGTGAGGGAGGGAAAAAGTCACGTGATTTGCAGCACTTTCTCACAGAATGAGTGGCCTTTCAGCTCTACCGGGGAACGCGGGGCTTTTTATCTCTCTCTGTTTTATTAAATTAAAAAAACCCATGGGCGACTCACATTCTCTCTCTCCCCCTCTCAGCACGCACCCAAATATTTTTTTTTAGATTTTTCAAGGTATTCTTACCGTTAATAATTGTGAGATTAATATTTTATTTTATTATCAGTATATTAAGCAATAGAAAGTTATTTGACACAAAAAAAAATTCATTCATAAGTAGGAATCAAATTTTAATCTCTTACTTAAAAGATAAGATACTAAATTACTATATCAATTCTTGTGATTGCACACATCTAAATATATTTTATCCACTAGCTCTCTTTTGTAGGGAAAAAATGGATTTTAAATTTTATTTATACGTTTTCGGTAGAGTGTAACAAAAAATTTCAGACTGTGAAATACTACTTGAAGCGTTCCATTAGCATGCGTCCTGGTGTAACACCAGTGCTGTTATTGTTTTTGAATTATGGCTCCATCATCATCACAATAATAATAATATTATCGTATTCAATATAATCTTTTACGAGTGAAAACTATGCGTATCATGTATAAGTTTATACTTATGTACTTTTTCCATTTTAAAAAAAATTGACTTAGCACAAAATTTAATAAAAACAAGACTTTTTAATTTTATGATTTGATATTAAATTTATATTAAATATATTAAAATACTTTTTAATCTTCTAACTTTAAATATATCATATAAAAATTAATGTATTATTTAAAAAGAAAAACAAATTTAATGAACTTTAAAAAATCATTTTTTTCTAACAGAGAGAATCCTCTATTGCGGTATGCAAATACAATTACTGGTAGATTTGAAATTGGCCACATATTTATGAATGTTGTGCATGAGTTATTTGTCTTCAGCTCTTATAATTATTTTACATGGATATTCAATGAAGTGAAATGGTATAATTTTTATTTTTATTTATATAATATAATTTGACTTGATATAAAATTTAAGAAAAATATGCTCTAAAGGAAGTCTTAAATATTTTTATAGCTATAAAAATCACATGCTTTTGAGAGGGTAATTAAGACTTTTCATTATTTAGGGATAATTAGTTCCAAATATTCATGCTTGGGGATTAATTGAAAATTCTCATAGTTTAAGGTGCATTAAATAAAGTATATTAAATTTAAAAGAGCTTTTAACAATTAACTCTTAAAATATTAATTTAACAAAAAATTTAGATAAGACAATATTACGTATCTAACATCGCTTCAATAGTAACAGAGCCAGAATTTGAATTAAAAGTTTCAAATTTTATAAAATAAATATATAAATTAATTGAAAAGAGTTTAATATTAATTATACATATATAAAAATTAATTTTAATACCCTGACCTCGCATCTTATTCGATAGAAGAGGATGTTCCAATTCAGGAATCACCGATGGGGTGGGGCCACCTCTGGGGGAGTCACAGGAGCTTGTACAACTGCCCCAGATAATTCTATAGTAGGTGGCATCGGAGGAAGATCTTCACTTCCCGTTGCATCACAATGAGCTATAGTAAGTAAGCTCCAACGAACAAAAATTGTTAGTAATCTACTAAAAATAACTTTTATGATGATAGATAAGAATTAGGTTTGTCTGCCTATCCTAGGTGTGACTATCTTCGTATTATATAAATAGTATAATTTTCATACTGAGAAAATTCAAATAAACCGTCTAGCAAAAGGTGTCTCTGTCCCTGCTTCCACAGTTCCACTAATGTGCATCTGTTCGTGTATTTAGCTTTTGCTCATTAACAATAATAATATCATATTCATACCTATGCAATTCTGTAAGTAAAACACCAGCACATATGTGTCAATTAATATTAAATAATATTTTTTTTATTTTATTTTATGTCACACTTTTTAATTTGATATGATATTTTAAGAAAAAAGGGAAAAATTTTAAAATTTATGGTGTAAAATCATTTTTAGATATTTATGTGCATAAAAATTATTTCATTAAGCATAAAAAAATATTTTAAAATTAAATTATTTTCAACTAAAATACGATGACAATCTTTTAAAAAAAAAATAAAAAAAAATATCATAAAAAATTGGACAGAAGCAGTAATATACACTATCTTGGTTTGCAAATACAACTGCAAGTTATTTCTTTCATTTTATTTCACCATCTTTTGATATGTCTCAAAAGGATTAACATATTAATGTATTTAACATTCAAAATTAAATCCCATAATCATATCCACAATATCTGCATTTTATCCTTACAAATACAACTGGACGGATTATAATTTTTATTATTTTTCATGATACAAATAATTGGGATATTTTCTATATAAATAACTTATGCTAAAAAGTTTTATCATATTTTTAAATTTTGTGTCAAGTAAAATATTTTCATAATGCAAAGGACAACTTGATAAAAATTTAAACTTTGTTTCCTGCTGCGCTGATCATCCCCCTCCCTCTCCCCCCCTCCCCCCCTTTTTTTTTTTAAAAAAAAGTATGGAGTATAAAAGGAGCTTTACCCCTTTATTTGGATGGTTGTTACTCATTGTATCGTATTGTACAGTTAATTTAAATATAATATTTATTTTGATTGTTATTTAAATTTTATTATATTGTGTCATTTAAATCCATCATTAGGTAATGACAAAATGACTCATTTTGTGTATCGATCGATTTGGTATGGTTGTATTGTTACTTTAATATTTTCTTTTCATTTTTTAGTTTATTTATTGTTATGCCGAAAAATAGCTTTTTTAAAAAAAAAAGAAAATAATTCGAAAATCAAAAATCGATTTAAACTCAATTAATTTGAGAAAAATCAATTCTCGAAAT
>JAOTQJ010000072.1:24483908-24504223 GCA_025642045.1 Solanum sejunctum | reverse complement strand
GGTTAAAATTTGTTAAAAACAAAATAAAGCTCGGTGATTAATTTGACACCGTGGAGGATAAAAATTGGGTGTCAACATTTATTATTTAATATTTTATTTTATTATTTACCATATCTTTTTATAGTAACTCTATCATATACCTTATAATTTAATTTCTTGTAGGTTTATCATTCAAATTACGAATTTATGATATTATGTAGCGATAAATAACAATACAATCAATCCAAAAATTATATTTATTAAAACAATACAGTATAATATAATATATTATAATACAACATAATATAATATATTATAAAACCATAAATATATTTTAACAATCATCCTAACAAAGTTTTAATATTGTTCACTAGTGTTTTCCCTGTTTTGGACTGTACATGTATTACGGTTCCACTTGACTAATAGTGTCAAAATAAAAATAACATTTCATTAAAGTTAGAGAGCGTAATCCATCAGATCAAAACAAGTTGTTTTGGTTGTATTATTGAGATTGGATGTTATGAAATATTTAATACAATCTAATAATATTTAATATAATCTAATAAAAAAGATAGTTCAAAAAATGGTTGTTTAGTTCCGACAATCAAGGCAAAGCATTCACATTAAGATTAAAGGTGCACACCTACAACCGAACAGGTTGTCATTATCAGGCAATTAATTTTATACGGACTAATTAATCCAATTAATTTAAACCGTAGTATTTTATATATATCTCTTTTTGCGTCTTAATTAATTAATGATTAATTCTCCTTTTCGAAAAGTACCAGAACATGGCTCCTCCCTTCTTAAACTAAAAATACCTTTTAAGTAGCTTCCATGCCTTCACAGGTTGTACAGTAGCACTATAATATTCTAAAATTTGGACTTATGTAATCATTAATTATTTCATTATCACTTCAATAAATAAAGAATTTTATGGCAAATAATATAAATTTGCAATATATTATTAAACAATTAATAAATATTTATAATCAAAATTCGATATAAATGTCGCTAAAAGCTTCAACTATTCTGAATGCAATAATTCAGTCAACTGCTAAATATTTTTATGATAATAAATATTAATATTAAAAGAAAAAATCTATTTATTACTAAATTTTTTTTTTGTTATAGTGTATTAGTAAGTTTTATTACATAATCCATTACAACATTATTTGAATCTGGCCTCAATAATCCACTATGTCATTCATTGTTTAGTTTCTTTTTATGGTATTATATATTACTCTTTTGGTCTGAATTTATGTATTATTTTTTAAAAAAGTAATATCATATTTTTATAAAGAGAAATAATTTAAATTTTTAATATTTTATCTTTAATTAAATGTTTTATAGTTATATAAATGTCTAATGTTAAATCATAACTTAGTTTGTGACGCAGTGCACACTCATAAATGTATAAATTCACAAATATGTAGTGTAATTTATCTTTTACGAAATATAATACTTCAAGAAATGAAAAAAAATCAAACTATCTTATTAAACTTTGAGCAATTCAACTATTGAACATTGAAAAAACATAAAAAAAAAATTAATTTGGGACGAAGAAAGTATCTTTCATTCTTTCTTAAATTCTATATAAATCAAATAATATCATATATTTTAGAACCACGAGATTATATTATATTCTCATTTCATGGAAGGAAACGCCCTTAGCTCTTGATCTATAACCTAGGGTAACATGCAGCAGCGTTAGGTACTTAAAGTGCAATGTTGCATATACTAAGGGAAAAATATACATAGTAATCCTAAATATATATAAGTCTAAGTCACAACAAATCATGTGATCTCAACAATACCTTATGGGCTGGCATTAGGAATAGACCGTGCTTCATTTCTTTTAGATGCATTCTTAACCTCTAATGTGCAACTCAAATTTTACTTTGCTTCTTTGGTGCTTCATAGGAACTTCGTGCACTTCAATTATTGCTCATGTTTCATCTATATCAGATCTGTTCAATTCTATGTCTTAACTCTTCTACCTTAATTCTTGATAAATTATTTTTCTTTCTATATAATCTTTTGATGGTATATTTTTGACTCTTAAACAAATAATAATTTCATGTTGATGCTTCTTCTTCTTTCTTCTTTTTCTTTTTGATAAAAGTATTAAAAATGCTTCAAAACTTACCAAAAATTATTAGTTTTGTTCTCAAATTATTGACAGTATTATAAATACCCCTTTACTTGATGAACTGAACTTAAATACACCTCTAATCTTGCAATATGAGTGAAATACACACCTAAATTCTTGTCAAGTTAAAGGAGTACTTTTAACACTTGTAATAGATCTGAAATATATTTTAGTTTAGTTATTCTAGTGAAAGGGTGTTTTTAAACCATGCCAATATCTCAGCCAAATTCGGAATATTTTCAATACATTCTCACTTTTTTTTCTCTTGCATATTAGGACTTCTCAAGGTCGTCTTTCTTCTTCATTAAGTTATATTTTCCTAGAAGAGTTTATTTTTTGAAAAAAAATGAAAAACATTCCAATAGGTGAAATATAAGAAAGATTCATGCAAAGATTTCACATCTTCCTCCAGCTTTATTCCCCTCCCTTTTATTCACGGAAATAAAAGGAAGGTACTATTAGCAGGAAAGTGCACAGTTGTGATACATATATATATGTGTGGTCACCGATTAATTTTTTTATTTTATTACAAAAAAAAAAAAAGAAAGAGAAGGACATGTGAGTTAAACACTGCAACTCACGTGCTTATGCACAATACGACAAACCCGCGACTTGTTCAAAATAGTACTGTCACTGTCACTGCCCACTTTTACTGGTCGGGATAGACCATAACAAAGGAGAAAATTCATTAAATGGCAAAAGTATAAATTACTTATTACTTCCTCCATTTCCAAAAAAAAAGGACTTTTATTTTTATTCTATTTATAAAAAAAATTATTTTTTCTTTTTAATAATATTTTAATTTAATTTTCTAGTTGATATGTTAAAAAGCATAAATTAAAAAACATTTTTATACATATAAGAAAACTTCTATTTAGAATAACAAAAAACTAAAAAATATTTCTTTAAACTCTATTTTAATTCAAATCACGTCATTTTTTTAAACGAATGAAGTATTACTAGTGACAATAATGCCTTAGATATCAGTAGAAAAACATATACTTCCATAGGAAAAAATAATTTTAAATGTGTGTTCACAATTAAAAAAAATTAACAACTTACCCCTAATGATGACATACATTTATTATATTAGGGGTGGGATTTTAAATCTAACTCAAAAGCATTTTAGTTATTATCAACGAATGTGTGGTAGAACAGTTGCAATCCTATGTTCCAAATCAGATTAATATCCCAATTAAAATCTCATAATGAAAAAGTTTTTATGGGGTCGATTTTTTCCTTAATTATAAAGTAAACATCCAGCTCGATAGGTTAATTAGATGATATATGACTAACAAAATATAATGCATTTTATTAGACTCAGAATGATAGTGTAATAATCTCAAAAGAAAAAAAATTAATTAGTTCAAATTATTACTACACAAAATAACATTTCAAATGTGTATAACATTAATTGGTTCACATAGAAGTGTTTATTTTATTTAAATATATAGGTAGGAAACTCTTCTACCTTAAATTAGTTAATTAGCAGCTGAATACGATTTGTCCAAAAGTTTAATTAGCAGCTGAATACGATTTGTCCAAAAGTTTAATTAGCTGGCCAACAATCTTAACAATAATTTGTGGCAAACAATACACGTTTTAATGTTTTCTTAATTTTAATTTTGAATATTAATTGATAAAATAAATAAACTGCAATTTAAGTTTGCATAAAATATATATAAATATTTTAGATTTTAAAATTCATTGCAGGATTAAAATAATTAGGAAAAAGCAAATTAGTTAAACTAAAGATACTTATATAATTTTTTCCTTATTTCACTGGTGGGTAGATGATGATCGGGGTTGATTTACACTCAATTAGTATTTATTATATCTTCTTTAATAAAAATTAATTATTTAAAAATAATAATTATTAATTAAGCGATCTTAAAAAATAAACACACGAAACTGTCTCTGTATTAGCAGTAGAACATTAATTAGATACATATCTAGAGCATGCACAGTACAGTTACTTAACCCTAAATATCTACAGCAGCTTTTTTATTTAAAAAAATCACTGATTAAAGAGTACAGTTAGTCAATGGAAATACAATTATTTAAACTAAGGTAACGTGATTTAATTAAATTAATTTTATATTTATATCTAAAAAGAAAAAGGTAAGATTCCCAATAATACGCGATAACGCGATGACCGCAAAGGTTCATGAACACAGCGGCGACGTCAATTGCTTCTTTTTATTTTTTTAATTGTAATTATTTCTGAAGAAACAAATACAATTCTTTAAATAATTTCAAACTATCCTATTTTGAAAAGAAATAATAAAAAATCAACAAGACTAAAATGAATTATTAAGATAGTAATCCCAAGATTTCAGAAAATAATTTCTTTTCATACGTCAAATTAAAATGAAAAGAATAAAATACGTTATCTTTTTATGTATTTTCAATCTTTAATTTAATTATAGGCAAAGTTTATCAAATTTATTATTAGAACTACTATTCCTTTGTCTCATATTAATTGAATTTGTGAGGTAATGCACACATATTAAGAAAAATATTTAAAGATGAATTTTATACCATACTTTTCACTATTATCCTTGTGAAATCATAAATATGTAGTGCAATTTATTTCCTAGAAAATGTAAAACTTAAGTATAAATAAAAGGGTAAATATAAAAAAAAATTAAATATTCTTTTTGAACTTTGAATAATTTAATTATTTTGAATATTAAAAATAATCTCAGAAATTTAATTAATTTGAAATGAAGAAAGTAATATTTATCGGATTATTTTAATGTAAAGAAGGGAGAACAACGCAGAAAGATTAAAAGCTTCTTCAATGATTAGTTTTAGCATTTACTCTTTCGAAAAAGTAAATTGAAACCTAAATCGGTGATAATTAAAGTAATTGTAAATAAGAAGCTTCCTTGTAGCGTGGACATTCTCTACTTAAGGTATCATTATAGGGATCAGTTAACTATTGTTTTAATAGTGTCGGAGGATTAGGATAATTTATTTTTTATTTCTTTATTGCAGATTTGGTTTTAATTATATGTGGGATTATGAATAAAAAGTTGGCTTAGGATAATTAAGAAAAATTAAAAGTTGGCATTACAGGATAGGTTTCAATGTGAACGTGAAATTCGGTTAAGTCACGTGATTAAAAAAAGGTGTAGTTGCTACATCGTCCGCCTCCCAAATCACGTGGCCAACTCACGCGTTGATGTGGTGGTCCCACATATTATACGCGAATCTGATTTCCTTTTCATTGTTTTCGAGTTTAATATGGAAATAGCTCCATTGAATTACTCATCTTGTTTGCTCTATATTATTTTAAAATATTTAATAATATTTATTTATTTTATTAACTTAAAAAATAATTTTATATTTATTTTAATTTATTTTATTATTAAATATAGTTATTTTTTTATTATATTTTTTTAAAATAAAATATTTATTATATTTAAAATATACTTTGATAAAATTATTCAATCATTTACTATTTCTTAATTTTTGTACCAAATGAACAAAAGCCAAATAAAATTAGAGGGAAGGAGTACTAATTATACACCCTTCCCATCAATTCTAACAATAAACTTTTGGCTCAAAACAAATATGATTAAATTGAAGTACATGGGAAAGAGAAAATCGATCGTAAAATAACAGAATTCTTTTTAAAAAAAAAACAGGTAAGTGAAATTTAATAGTATAAGATATTTTGCATATACTAGATAATATTACTTCGCTAGATTATTTTGTTTATCCTAATATTATCTTCAACATCTAAATCTTCTTATTTAGAATCATATTTTTAATAAATTAAAGATTTGTCACATTTTATCAAATAATATTTTTTAAATTTTTCTTCAATTACCTCTCCTAAAACTTATTATAGTCAACTTATAATGTCTCTTTATTGGTGCATTTATGTTCTTTCTTTACACATGTACGAACCATTTCAATTATGTTTATCGCATCTTATTCATGACAAACTTCACTCCAATTTTGTCTCGTTTAAGTTATAACCTTGTTCTTATACTAATCCCTCTATTTAGTATAGTTGTTAGAAAATAAAATTTATATCCGCAACGGAAGCATAATTCATTAGCACAGACTTACAATTTATATATGCAGTGGAAGCATATATATGTATTTTTGACAGATTAATACTCTACTTCATACAACAAAATAATTTTGTCACTCTTTTTGTTTCAATTATGAATTACCTTTAAACTTTCGTGACACATTTTTATTACATAATATTTCAAATGCGAGCCAATCTATTTCATTCTTCCTACTCTAATATGATCGACAATACTTTTAGTGTCAAACTATCTATTTTCTTGAATTATAAATCTAAGTTACTTGAAAATTCTCTCTTGAATATAATGTGTGTATCGATCTTCACTTTCATCTTTACTGTATATATTGCTCATGAATCTTGCACACAATGTACTCTATTTTAGTCCTTTCTTAACATGAACTTGTCACATATAACAGTTAAAATTACAAAATTTATTAAAAAATTTATTTTCTATTAAGTCAAAAATACATAAGTAAATAGACCTTTCTCCAAATTAGTTTGGATGGGGAAGAATAAAAAAGAAGCAAGGAAATAGACTTGTGTTGGACACTCACTAATATTGACTGGACTTGAGGAGGATGGGCCCATAATAGATGAATTGGGGCCAACACCATAAACGGAAGGGGCCGAAATCGTGATGTTTAATTTAGGGGAATACGTGTAAGGGTTAAAAAAATAATCTCACGTGAGCTGAGGGTTTGTGTCCCAGCCGCTCACGTGCGCCCATTCCCTGCCGTGTTTGATGCTAGCGTGCGGTGGGGACCAGCTACAACATTTGTTTTCAACGGAACGGCGTTAGCGCGGCGTTAAGTTGTCGTGACTTGAGCTACGGATTTCAGTGAAGTCGTTATGGTTAGTTCAGATGTCCTGATAATTAATTATCCTTACGAAATGCAATAAACAATAAACAAAAGAAAGCAAAGTATAACAAAAATATTATTCCTTTGGTCAGCAACAAAAATTGATTATGAAAAAGATATTAACCTTTCGAATAGTAAGGATGATACAACATAATTTATATTAGGGAAAATGCCATATTCATAATTGTAGTTTGCGAAACGGCCAACATTTACCTTGTGTTTGAAGTTAAGCTCCCAGCGAAAATTAATTTAAGGATAATTTTAAATATATATAATAAATTAATTTAATTATAATAAATATTTTTTTATTTAGATAAAAAATAGTTAAAAATAAAATAAAATAAAATATATACGATTATACAATATAATTTGTAAATATTAAAAAATTATAAAAAGTATACACTGATTATATAATATCACTTATACATGATACTCTAAAAAACTGAATAAAGTCTTACTATACATGAAACATACACAAACTATACATATCTATAAAGCAAATGACTATTTTTTAAATAATCACTAAGGTCGAAAGGCCATGCACTATAATTATCTTGATAACTAATTTATGGCTAAAGTATTGGCACTCGAACTTGTGATTTTTAATAAAACTAAATATATATTAATATATTTTTTAAATTAATATAATATAGCATTTATGCTATAGAAAGGTTAAATGAAAATCTCCATCAATTTCAAAAAGTATGACTAGACATAAAAAAAAATTTTAAAAAAATCAATCTTGTGATCCTAAAATAAGATTATGTAAAATGATAAAAAGGCTTATATTATTGTGATTTTAAACACATCATGTAAAAAAGTAAATGAAGATTCTTCTTTTTAAAATAGAGAAAATATATTTTTTATTAATTTAAAATTATTTATCTAGATGATTCAGATGAATTCTCACTTTCTTGGCTAGCTAATAATAGTATCTCTAGATATATTAGATTAGCCTCTCTTTACTAATGTCTCCCCATTGAACTTGTCAATATTTATTCTATAATTTGCGAAGCTAATTGATTTTGCCCTTATTCGCTAACAGAACATCAAGAAAATAATTTATAAATACGAAAAAATCCAAATTATCCCTGAAATAGTAACTTTTTCCCTTTTTCTCAGTGAAGGCTCCATTTTGAACTTTAATTTTTGCATGTTAAAACTACAAAATAGTTATTTTAAATCTAATAATCAGCGGATGACACTTTTCTAGTTGGAGTGCCGGGTCCATATATGGTTGTAAGGATCATGAAACCTATGAAGTAGAGTAGCAGTAAACTGGTACAAGCAACAGTGGCATTGTCATTCATGACCTCAGTGCATAAGTCATATGGTATGATAGTTAGGGTTGCTTTTGGAATCATATATATAAACTAATGAAAAAGTGAGGTAGGTGTTTCCACATGCATTCGAAAGTTGAAAAAAGGGGTACTTGAAGTTTAATATGTAGTATTTGATATGAATATGAAGGCACAACTTAAAAGTAAATTTGAATTTTCTTCAAAAACTTCTAAAATCTACTTTCAAATTTTGAATCTTACATTTAAGTTTAATGTTGAAGCAATAAGTTGATTTAATAAACAGATATTTATTTATATACAATAATAACATTATTCTAACGTCTCAAATGCTCCTGTCTATTGCGAGGTAAATAGATAAGTTGATATATATAATTTTCGTTAAGCATGCAATGAAGAAATTATCACCCCAACTTTTATATGACAAAATGTCATAGACTAGAATTTTGAGATTGATCCTACCATCAAGTACATATATTATTTTAAAATAATTATCTGACTCTTTTCAAAGTAAATCTAAAAAAATTATCACATGAAATTATTAAACATAACATCAGAGATCTTTCCGATTGATTGCCTTTTATACTCTTTTACAAGTATTTTTTTATTTTATATCTATTTTATAAATAGAAAATTCTTATTTTTATCCAACCCCTCAAAAAAAAAATATAATAATAAGTCAAAGTCATTATATGATAATATTTTTTTCTTCTCAATCATTCAACATATTATATAAATTCATGTGATTTATTTAAATGATAATTGAGAATTTTTTTGTGTTAATTGTTTTTTCAAGGAGTGTATTAATCTTTCTAATAGATCTATCCAATATATTCAATTTAATTAAGCACTAGAGTTTTAATTTTTTTTAATTATTAAAGTAGTGATGTACGATCATTCTTTATCTTTCCAATTTTTCAAAAAGGGCGTAAGGAGATGTTATGGGCATAATTTGGGTGATATACGTAAAAACCAACATAACACTATCAACAACCCAAATTAAGGTACGTGACAGCACGTGCTTCCACTCCTATTTGGCGGTGCGTCGTTCTCATTCTTCTGATGTTGTCACGTGGGACATAGATTGAGGGTCCCACTATTTCTTTTTCTTAAAAATATAAAATAAAATAAAATAAATTAGTGTAGGTAAAGGTCCCACCATTTCATTTCACCAACGAAAAGGACACTAAATCCATGGCTACTATTGATATGAGATATTCTTCACTAGAAATTTTGAGTCTGAATTCGAAATTTGTTTATGGAGAATACTTTATTAAATTATAATATGGACTATAAATATTAAGTGAAAATTAATATTTTTTTGTTTTATTTTATTTAATATTTTTTAACTTGATATAATATTCATAAAAAAATTATAATTTAGAATATAAAATAATTGCTAAATATTTGTGTGGTTGAAATTTATTTAATTAGAGTAAAAGAAAAATTTTAAAATTAAATAATTCCTAATTTACTTTATCTGTTTAAAAAAGATTGATTTGATTTGATTTGATACGAAATTTTAAAAATCCTTGTTAAAAATTTTATAATCCTAAATTTTTAAAATTATTAAAATATTTTTAATCTTACAATCTTAAAAAAATGATTCGCAATTTTGAAATTAAAATTAAATTTTACACGAAAAATTTATTTTCTTAAAACAAACAGGAAAAAATCATTTTTTAAATAAAAAATAATAAAATAATAATTTTTTAAACGAACCCAAAAAATAAAAGATACATAAAGGGACAGAGGGAG
This sequence comes from Solanum sejunctum, assembly GCA_025642045.1. Classification (NCBI taxonomy): domain Eukaryota; kingdom Viridiplantae; phylum Streptophyta; class Magnoliopsida; order Solanales; family Solanaceae; genus Solanum; species Solanum sejunctum. The sequence goes on along the minus strand of JAOTQJ010000072.1, from coordinate 24,494,128 downwards.
TAATATTAGTTTTCAAAAAGTCTGCAGCTAGTGGGTGCATGTGCAATTTCTTTCCGAACTGACCTGTCGAATCTGGGGTCCACATTTTCATATTCTTGCTGACGTGTCTCCCTCACGTGTTTCATTTCTCGTGCCTTTCAACTGGTTCTTACAACACTAACGTGGCCCCACAATTCTTACAACATCTGTCCGCTTTCTGTTTCGGTTTCAACAGTATTTGGGCTGGTTTTATATTGGCCCATATTACAAGCCTCAGTTCAAACAGCCCAATGAGAAGGGAGATTATTGACAAACAAAGAAAAAATTATGTAAATAGGTAAATATATAATATGTGTTTATATTATATCATTATAATTTGAAAAAATTATAATATAGCTATAGTTAGAATTTTATTATTATTTTCTCTATCCTCTTACCTCTCTCTCTCTCCAATTTTTTTGCTAGATATCCAATTACATATATATACCAACTGCATATATACAATTATTTTCATAGATATACTTATACAATTCATCTCTCTCACTCACCTCTCTCATCCCTCTCTCAATCTCGCTTGCCTCTTTCCCACTCTTGCTTGTTAGATATACAATATATATATTAGTTACACATATATAATTATTTTACTGATATACACATACAATTTGACAAATATACATATATAATTTGTCTTTCTCCTCCCTGGCTCTCTCGATCTCGCTAGCTTCTCCACTCTTCTCCAGATCGCATATCCGAAATTATATCGTGTAATTATGTAAAACATAACTATTTAACCATATTCAATTTCAAGCCGAGGTTATTTATGAAAATTTGTGTAAATATAAATCTTTAAAATTAATAAAATATTAAGTTATCATCTAAAGTCTATAAAACTTTAGATGGTGATTTGATGTTAATCTTATAATATTGTTAGCTTGAGCAAAGAGGTCCATAAATAATACGTGAAGTTAAAAAGAGTCATTGTCTAAGAAATTGGCCGAAAAGGGACGAATGGCGAAAATATCTGAAATCTTATTCATAGTTATATAGGGTTTGGTATCCTATGCCATATTTTAAAGTTAGAAGGCCCAATTCTACCATAGGGTTTCAGGCATTGTTTTCAAATTGCTCATTTATCTTGCAACTTTTCGATGGATCGTCCTCCAAGTAGGTGTTTGAATAAATAATTTTATCTCATAATTTTATATTATGATAGTGAGAAATTTTGTATTATAATTTTATATTTTTCAAATATAAAAATTGATTCACAAAATTATCCCACTATTTTATATGTACCAACAACCATTTATCTCATATATATAAGCAAAATTTATAATTCTAACCTTTGAACCAACCAAATTTATTATTGGATATAATCATTAATTCACCAACCAAATTTATTATTACTTCAACAAGAATAGCATTACTCATGTTTATTTTTAATTTTTTTGTTTAAATTAAAGTTCGATAGATAAATGTTGTATCTTTTAGAATAGCTTTGTCATAGTGTATTATATTTTTGTTATGAACTTATTCTTATTTGGTAGATATTGTATAGAGAATTGAGACAATTTTGATAGTTTTCTTAACCTATAAAGATTTTATGTTTACGAGTAAAGAATACAATTTAAAATCTAAATTATATATCTAAATAAAACTTCAACTTCATCTCATATGATCATATGATTTGATATTATGATATTATCTTAATGACCAAATGGGCTCTTAAAAATAATTGTTTGTGAAAAACATTTTCTCATTTTACATTTTATATTCAGTTTCTGATAGTAACCTACTGCGGTAGTTGGACAAAAAATTCAACAAGACGACTTGACTTATCTTTTGAAATTTGAACCATGGATATTGTCTCTTTCATTGTTTTTATCTCAAAAAATATAAGGCAATAGGTTTTAAAGTGTGTGAAAGCCCATAACTCCTTAAATGTAAAATATATATATATAACACGTCAGATTTATGAATGAAAAGATTACACAATATAATTAATTTGATACTTTTCTAAAGATGATCATACAAAATATTTATGTTGTCTTCAACCTTTTGGCATATATAGCTATTGTGTGATCATACGAATCTTTAATTGAATGTAATTAGTAGTATTTTCATTTTCAATCTCAAATAATCCCTTAATTTAAATTTAGGTGATATAATTTTGTTGAACAGGAAGTGGAAGAAATATGTTAATTCTTCTAACATTTCAGTCCTCCTTAAAAAAGGAAACATATCTGTGTATCTTTTGCCAATTAAGCAGGATTGTGAGCGGAATTTTGATTTTTTTTGGTCTCATTTTATAAGGTACTACTTAATTTGATGCGATGTTTAGTACAAAAAAAAGTTAAGTTTTTATTATTTAATATAATTGTTAGATATATGCGTAATTATAAATTAGAATAAAATGATGATTCTAAAGTAAAAATATTTTTAATTATGGTATGATTATATTCTTTCTACGATGTACTAAAAAAGAAAAAATAACACTTTTCATTTTTTAATATTCAAACAACTTCAATTTGATAAAGAATTTGCATAAAAATCTTTAAACTTTTCAAATAAAATTTATAAATTTATAAATTATATAAAAAATAATATAAATTATAATTTTTATTAAATTAAAATATTTAAAAGATATATACAAAATATGGCAAAGAATAAACTTGTTTAGATTTAAGAATTCAAAAGAGGCATACAAATTAAAAGGAATGGAGTATTAATTACTTTGCTTCCTACAGAAAAGGTTTCTGAAAATATAAACAGTATAGTCAATGGTCAACCCAATCAACTCAAATAAATTGTGGTAACACATTTTTCTCCGGTTGGTCTCTTAATAAAAATAGGAAAAACAACCACCGAATCACACATTTGTATTTGTCCTTTGATAGTTGAACCACTTTCCCAATTGCCTCTTCTTCTTCTCCCACAAAACACCGGCAGGCCTCATCGGCGGTAACTGATAAAAATGTCCGAAAATCGCCCTCATGTACTCATCTTTCCTTATCCAGCACAAGGCCATATGCTTCCCCTTTTGGACTTCACTCATCAGCTAGTAAATAATGGAGTATCCATCACTATTATAATCACCCCCAAGAATCTCCCCATATTGAACCCCCTTCTTTCCAGGAATCCATCAATCAGTACTCTCATTTTGCCTTTTCCATCTCACCCTTCGATTCCCGCCGGCGTAGAGAACGTCAAGGACCTTCCCGCTAATGGGTTCCGTTCCATGATGTACAATCTCGGAAAACTTCGAGATCCCATCATGGAATGGTTCCGCAACCACCCTTCGCCGCCGTCGGCAATAATTTCCGATATGTTTTTGGGGTTTACTCATGAAATCGCCACCCAGCTCGGTATTCGCCGGTACGTTTTCTCCACTTCCGGCGCGTTAGCCATATCAATTGTTTATTCACTTTGGCGTGAAATGCCTAAAAGGAAAGACCCCAACGATGAGAACGAGATTCTTCACCTCCCCAGTATTCCCAATTCCCCGAGAATCCCTTATTGGCAGCTCTCTCCTATTTACCGGAGTTACGTTGAAGGAGACCCAAGTTCAGAATTCATCAGAGAATGTTATCTTGCTGATATAGCGAGTCATGGAATCGTCTTCAACACGTTTAGGGAATTGGAAAATGTGTATTTGGATTATATGATGAAAGATTTGGGTCACAATAGGGTTTGGTCTGTGGGACCTGTACTGCCTCCGAACGACGATGACGATAAAAAGATTAGTTCCGGCCAATCTGAGAGAGGAGGTTCGAGCTCTGTTTTAGCCAGTGAAATACTAGCATGGCTCGACAAATGTGAAGATCATTCAGTTGTGTACGTTTGTTTCGGCAGTCAAGCTGTGCTAACAAACAAGCAAATGATGAAGTTAGCCATAGCGTTGGAGAAAAGTGGCGTCAAATTCATTTTGTCAGCCAAAAGAGCCACCAAAGGACACGCTTCAAACGATTACGGGGTGATTCCATCTTGGTTCGAGGAAAAAGTGGCTGGACGTGGCCTGGTGGTTAGAGATTGGGCCCCACAAGTGATGATTTTAAATCATCGAGCTATCGTCGCATTTTTGACCCATTGTGGTTGGAATTCAATTCTCGAAGCCTTAATAGCTGGTGTGCCAATGTTCACATGGCCAATGGGTGCCGATCAATTTGCCAATGCAAACCTTTTAGTGGACGAGCATGAGATAGCAATAAGAGCTTGTGAAGGTGCAAAAACAGTACCAAATTCGGAGGAGTTAGCTAAGTTATTGGCGGAAGCTGTGCAAGGGAGCAAAGTAGAAGAACGAAGGTCTCGTGCATTGGAGCTACGAAAAGTTGCAATTAATGGCATCAAAGAAGGTGGGAACTCATTCAAGGATTTAACAGCGTTCGTAGAACATTTAAGGGAGGAGGCTACAAAAATCAAACTGTAAAACTAACTATTGAGTCAATAACAATATCGAGAAAGGCTACATCTTTGGAGTCATCTTTTACAATACCTATATGTAATCATAGATTATTTTGTCCATTTGATATGGTATAAGTGATATGAAGTCTATTTACTTAGCTTAGTTGATGGATATAAGTACTATATTATGCTTTGAGAAAAAGCCCGTTTAAATATTGAAAATAAACATTATGTATAAGTATTTAGCACATTTGAATAGAAGTGTTGAATCTAGTAATGAGCAATTAATATGTTTGGTGAATAAGCAATTATGTTCTGGTGAAAATGACAAATGGTTTCAAAGCTACTTACCCCCTCCCCGCCCAAAAAACAGGACGTTTGTTATCTACCAAACTAATAAGTCAAATCGTAGTTATAAATCAATTAAATCAACTTACCATAGATCAACGTTGCCTATTTCTGTCTCGTGGAAATATTTGGTCTGCTTTTTTCTTTTTTTCTATGTTCCACAAACTTTTTGTATCCTCCAACAAAATATGAGTCGTCTTACTTCATATTATATTATTTTTATTTTATTTTATATGATATTATTTTTGTTTTTGTTCGTATAAAAAAAAATTATTTTATTTTAATTCAAAATAATTTATTTTTAAAATTTTTATTATCTTTAGTGAAAATATTTTTTAGTCATATAAATATTCAAAAATAATTTTACATCAAAGTTTCAAAAATATTTCTTTTTTCATAGATATTATACCAAGTTAAAAAATATTACACAAAATGAGATGGAGTACTTTTTCTTGTTCAAACTTCTTTGTCGGTACTTTATTTTTTATTTAGAATGAGTGGGATGGTCAGGGAAAAAACATTTATTTATGAATTTGAAGAATCATTGTCGAGTATAGTATCCCATCTTTGCAGGACTGAGACGCTGCTTAGTTTATTGGGGATCAGAGATTTTCCAAATTTTTTTTTAAAGGAAGTGCCATGAAGAAGAAGAAAGGGGAAGAAATGGCACATTCCAATGACTTATCTGAAATACTTATGTGTGTATTCCATGGTAAAGAGACTTATTGATTTGTCTTTTAATTTTCTATTTAATAAAATGAGCTACTGAGCTCAAAGTTTAAATTTTTTTAAAAAAGAGATATTAATCTCTGCCTCTTTTTTTTTGCAGAATGATTTTAATCAAATTAACAAAATGATATCCATTTTGTGTTGTATCGTAGGAGAGAAAAATATTCGCAACTTGCCTATGAAGAAATTGTCGGTTTTCAAGGTCTTCTATATTTATAAGATGAGTCTTATTTTTAATTATGATTTTTATTTATATTTATTTATTACTAACATTTTTAATAAGACTTTTTATAGGTATACGAAGTTATTATTTATTTATTTATTTATTGTTATTTATATTATTAGAATTTTTAAAAAAATATATATATTATTGGCATCAGGCAAATGCCAGGTTACTTTTTGTATTATTATTTTATTTTATTTTTGTATGCATTTTGTGTTTATTATAACCATTAAATTATCTGCTTCTCAATTAAAAAAAAAAAGATTTCAGTCGCATAATTATGTATGGTGAAGTGTGTTAATGCCTTTTTTTTTAATAACTTGAATACTTATTGGAGTCTAATTTATTTGCAGATTTTTTTTTTATAAATAATTAGTTAGTTTTTGAATCATCTAGATGGCAATTCTAAATTATTTTTTTTCTGAAATTCTTTGAGACTCTTTAATTTAATTGAATTAATTTTTTTTAATCATCACGATATTACGTCTTTGAGATGTCAATAACTCTCACTAATCAAATTTATTATTAGTTCAACAAAAATAGTACAACTTATGTTTAATTTTATTTTTAATTGAACTAAAGTTCAAACAATTAATATTGTATTTTCTAGAATAATTTTATCATAGTGTATTATATTTTTATTATGAATTTTTCTTACTTAGTAAAGATTGTATACAGGTTCCTATAATTTTAATAGTTTCTCAATTTATGAAAATTTTATGTTTTCGAGTAAAATGTCCAATTTAAAAATTTAAATTGCGTATCCAACAAAACCTTATATTTCATCTCATTTGATTATTTATATCATGATTTCATCTTACATATAGCACTCTTAAAAATATTTACCTGAAAATTATTTTCTCATATTACATTTTATACTTCAAACTCTCATGGATAGGCTGATTGTTGAACCACGAAGTAGTTGGACAAAAAAATAAAGACATTTTAACTTTCCCAATTTCCTAAAACGCCGGCAGTCCTCGTCGGCAACTGATAAAAATGTCTGAAAATCGCCCTCATGTACTCATTTTTCCTTATCCAACACAAGGCCATATGCTTCCCCTTTTGGACTTCACTCATCAGTTAATCAACAATGGAGTATCCATCACTATTTTAGTCACCCCCAAAAATCTCCCCATATTAAGCCCCCTTCTCTCCAGGAACCCATCAATCACTACTCTCGTTTTGCCTTTTCCATCTCACCCTTCGATTCCCACCGGCGTAGAGAACGTCAAGGACCTTCCCGCTAATGGGTTCCGTACCATGTGGTACAATCTCGGAAAACTTCGAGATCCCATCATGGAATGGTTCCGCAACCACCCTTCGCCGCCGTCGGCCATAATTTCCGATATGTTTTTGGGGTTTACTCACGAAATCGCCACCCAGCTCGATATTCGCCGGTACGTTTTCTCCACTTCCGGCGCGTTAGCCATATCAATTGTTTATTCACTTTGGCGTGAAATGCCCAAAAGGAAAGAACCCAACGATGAGAACGAGATTTTTCACTTCCCCGGTATTCCTAATTCCCCGAAATTCCCCTATTGGCAGCTCGCTTCTACTTACCGGAGTTACGTTGAAGGAGACCCAAGTTCAGAATTCATCAGAGAATGTTATCTTGCTGATATAGCGAGTCATGGAATCGTTTTCAACACGTTTAGGGAATTGGAAAATGTGTATTTGGATTATCTGATGAAAGATTTGGGTCACTATAGGGTTTGGTCTGTGGGACCTGTACTGCCTCCGAACGACGGTGACGATAAAAAAATTAGTTCCGGCCAATCTGAGAGAGGCGGTTCGAGCTCTGCTTTAGCCAGTGAAATACTAGCATGGCTCGATAAATGTGAAGATCATTCAGTTGTGTACGTTTGTTTCGGCAGTCAAGCTGTGCTAACAAACAAGCAAATGATGAAGTTAGCCATAGCGTTGGAGAAAAGTGGCGTCAAATTCATTTTGTCAGCCAAAAGAGCCACCAAAGGACACGCTTCAAACGATTACGGGGTGATTCCATCTTGGTTCGAGGAAAAAGTGGCTGGACGTGGCCTGGTGGTTGGAGATTGGGCCCCACAAGTGATTATCTTAAGTCACCGAGCTATTATCGCATTCTTGACCCATTGTGGTTTGAATTCAACTCTCGAAGCCTTAACAGCTGGTGTACCAATGCTAACATGGCCAATGGGTGCCGATCAATTTGCCAATGCAAACTTTTTAGTGGACGAGCATGAGGGAGCAATAAGAACTTGTGAAGGTGCAAAAACGATACTAAATTCGGAGGAGTTGGCTAAGTTACTGGCGGAAACTGTGCGAGAGAGCAAGGTAGAAGAGCAAAGAGCTCGTGTATTAGAGCTCCGAAAAGTTGCAATTAATAGCATCAAAGAAGGTGGGAACTCATTCAAGAATTTGATAGCGTTCGTAGAACATTTAATAGAGGAGGCTACAAAAATCAAACCGTAAAACTAACTGTTGAGGCAGTAAAAATTATCCAGAAAGGTTACAATAACTATATGTAAGCATAGATTATTAATAATGAGCCGTTAATATGTTTGATGAATTTAATGCTCCATAAGCAATTGCCTGGTGAAAAAGTGCTCATGTTAAAATGACTAAAATGGTCTACTTAACCCCCCCCCCCCCCTCCCCCGCCCCAAAAAAGGACTTGTGTTATCCACCAAATTAATAAGTCAAATGGTAATTACAAATTAAATCATTTTACCCTTGATCAACGTTACCAACTTTTCACTGTTATATCTCAGTCTAGTGGAAATATTTGGTCTGCTTATTTTTATTTTCCACAAACTTTCTGTAACATATGCTTCGTCTTCATATTATATACTTTTTCTTGTTCAAACCTCTTGAACATTGCTTTATTTTATTTAGAATGACGGGGATGGTCAGGAAAAAAACATTTATTTAGTGAAGTTGAAGAATCATTGTCGAGGAATTAGTATCCTATCTTGCTTGGGGGGGGGGGGAAGAGTTGGTACGGGACTGATCAGACGTGGCTTAAGGTGTGCATATATTTTATACTCTCCAAATTTTATTTGTGGGATTTTACTTGGTATATCGTCATCGTCGTTGTATCTTTTGGATGGTTGAAACTTATGTGATTTCTATATAGTCCCGTGTGGGTTGTGAATTGAGAAATCAGTTTCCTATTTATTAATTGTGTTCAAATGTCACAGTCCTAGCTAATGTTGAACATTCATGATATATGAAACAAAGGCCCGTGAAGGTAACAAGGCGAATTGCTAACTGATCTCGTGAACGAGGACAGGGACATCCTTCACCAGCTCCATAGTGAGTAACTAATTGAGCTTGTGGAAATTTCAGCCTTCTCAGACTTTACTCGTGGGATCGCATTGAATGTGTTATCATTTATGCAAGTGTAATTGAGGTCTTAGTTTATATCAAAATTAGGAACTGTTTAGGGAACTTAGTTATATTGTTATGAATCTGCCCAACCCAGTAAAAATATCTCTCAAATAGCTGTCGGGCTGAGAAGAGCTATTGGGCTGAGAGCCTGAGACCAAGCAGTAGGGCCCAGCTAACTCGGAATCTGGGTTAATTAGTGTGATTTTGAGATATAAATGAAGATTTTCGCATATAGTCACTCAAATATATCTTAATTATGCTTAATAACTATAGTTTGAGTAATTATATTTTGCAAGTAGTAGCATTTGTATACGTTGGTATAGTTTATTATACAATTTGCAGTTTTTATTTGTACACAATGTTTGTATAAGTTGTTTTACATTTCTTTTAGTATAGAATTTGATCCGAGCACAACATTTGTATAATTGTGCAAATAATGCAAATCTCAAATTGTAATTAAAACTAGATGTTTGTCACGAGCCGTAAATAATTTAAACTATAGCTATGTTAACGAATTAACTAGTATATTCTTGTTTATCCGTCTAACTTTTCCTACATTGCAATGGGTTAGAGGAAAAAGGGGAAAGCAAAAGAAGAAATAAAATGGTCTTTCCTATTATTTAGAACTGCAGTTACGCAAGAAACTTTTAAGGTCACAAAAAATCATTTGATCTTTTACGAGTAAAAAATGAAAATCTCCGGTAAAAGAAATCATACAATAAAAAAAATGGTAAAAGGCTACAAACTTATTCACACCATTGAGACCATGTGAAGTTACAGTGTTTCATAGGCCCCAAATAGAACTTTAATCATAAAAATTCTGTCACACTGAGATTCTTAGCAGTAGTATTATAAAAATTAAAAAAAAGCAGTCCTCCTGGTTTGACCAGTGGTACTATATAGATTATTAAAAGAATCAAATACTGATTATTAACTATTATCAACACATTGGCACATCACAGCTACAAACAAAAACCAAAACTATTGCAGTATTGCAATGCTAACTAGTACTTGAAGGCAGATGTTACTAGGCAAAATTGGGTTAGTGTTAAGTAATGAAGGGGGCCAAAATTGTTGAACCAAAACCAAAAGGGAGTACATAATTTTAAGGATTTGATGTGTGGAAAGGCTGCAAATTGTTGATTGGGGGTTTATGATGGGGTTTGCTTCCTGA